>VDFB02075321.1:80345393-80420640 GCA_007258455.2 Sequoia sempervirens | reverse complement strand
TACCTAAAACCACTTAGGACCTAGAATATAATTAGTATGAAGCGCTTGACAAAGGAAAAATTAGGGGAGAAAGCCACCTCTTGCAACTATCAAAACAAACATTATAAATTTATCTACAAGCCTCCAAGTCCAAATATCAAAGATGAATATAATTCTAAAGAAATTTGGTCATAGATTCAAATCTATAAAAGGTTTAATCTACATAAAAGGTTTAGATCCACAACTATGAGTTGATCTAGGATGAAGACCAATACATTTTTTTATCTTTTCAACGGACATCAAACAAAAAATATGATTATTATATGCATGGAAAAATGACCAAAAATTACCTACAATAGAATATTCCTCTCCAAGTCCTAGAGTTGAGTACCCAAATCCTCTTTATTATTATTTTTCTTATCGATGAGCATGATCCTGTAGTGTTTCTAAATTGGCCCGTAATTTATAGATGTATGTATTTATTAACCATTTATTGGTGAACATAATTGATCTTGCACCTCTAGAGTTTGGACTTAGGGTTTTAGGGTTTTACATTTAAAACTTTTATTACTTCATATTTCAATTATGATCTAATTTATATTTATTACAATTTGGATTCATCCTTGTGTACTAGCATTGCTAAATCTTCATTATATCAATGTCTCTTCCACACTTCAGATACATTTAATTTCTTAGTATCATTTATGATATAACCACATTTAAGTGACACATCTAGGAATGTTGTATATGATTTTTTTAAAATTAGTTGACCACTCATGCTACTATTATGCCTGGTGATGATATTCTTCCTACATTCTTGATGCTAATTCCATTTCCCTAAGTTTATGTCCTTTTGATATTTCATCTTGTGAGAAGTCTATAAACTTCACTTACATAATATTGGAAAATATTATCTCATGATTAATGATGTGTTTGATCATGGTTGTCATTTAAATAAGCCTCCTCATGATATATTCTCTTGAGAGCATCTATCTATGATGATTTTCCTAGTGACGAGCTTTATAATTATTGTACTTTTATCACTACTGGTGTGCCTCTACATGGTATTCCTTGTTTGTCTTCACATGATATCATTACCCCTATGTATCTCATAATATTTATTTTGTTTGTTGGCTCATGGTATCATGATGATGTATTTAGCAAGGAGCCTAGCAATAGTTATTTATCTTCTCATAATGTGGTTGATGAGTCTTTGTTTCATTATGATTTGGTTTATGATGCACATTCTTTTCAAGCACTATAATATTGATTGAGTAAAAATTAAGATGTCTTACATGTTAGATAATTTTTATCTTCAAGTTATAACAAAAAACTAAATAGTTTTTCCATTTGTGTTATTTTCACCATCTATCCGAATAATCCTTGCATTGGACCTTCACAACAACAATATTTGTCTATGTTACATTGTATTTATCATATTCTAGTGCATACCTAACATATATATAATCTTTATTTTATTTTCATTCTAACACTAATTTTTCCTCTTTATCTATGATTTATTTTTCATAAACTTTATTCACATTTTTTTCTATGGTGTCAACTTTTAGCTACAATGTCTTGCCCCTACCATATTTCTAATTTTAAATCTTCATTTTTTGAAGTTCATATTTTTTTTTCATTCTCCACTAGTTCAATGAATGGGTACTTTGACATCCAATAAATCTAAAAGTTCCCTAACATATAACTCTTACATCTAGTTTTTGATTTGACCTTTCTTTTCTTCTTTTATTCATGATGTTCATTTCCATGAACATTTTTTGAGATTGATTCTTTCATATTTTTTCTCTTGCTACCTTGGGACTTCTCCAAAGTAACATCATTTTTGCCATTTTCATACATCTAAATACAATATTGCTCTATAAAATTCTCATGTTCATCAAAATATGGCAAAACCCTTAATGTTGTAGCTTGATTTTCTTAACTGTACACATTGTCAAAGGTAAACCATTGTAGTGCTCTTCAATTAAATTATCTCTAAATTTATTCAAGAGAAAGATATTATCATATATATATGCTCACAATATAAAGATAAAAAGATCTAACATGTGCATGAGCATGGTCATTTCCACTAAATGTGTCTAGCATAAGCTCTTTAATAATGTGTGCATTAGAAATAGCATGAATTAATTTATCACAAAATGGTGAATCATCACTAACATCGTTGAGGTTACCATGAGTTGCTTGAGAAATACATCATCATTAATAGGTGTTACAACATCATGTGAGGGTAAATATATAATTTAGGACTTCTTCATTAAACATATCATAAAAAATAATAAAAAAGTATTCAATGATAAATCACCATCACTTGTCATAGAATAAGTATAATTTCATGGATCTCATGAATTGGTGAATTCAAAGCATCTAAAGTAAAAGAAAAAGTAATGGCAAGATCCATGAATGATAATAAATTAGATACATAAGCATATAATTTATCCATAATACATACACCATCATATTTATGGTAAAAATGATATATAGTATTGTTAAGGATAAACAATGAAATTTAATGGACTAGGAAAATACATTTTCAAATTTTTGATATATAAGCATGATTAGCTGAAAACTTTATAAAATAATAAGAATTGAAAAATTATTGATTAAAACCAAGAATAAAAACTTAAATAATGATAAATCTTATAAAGTCATCATAATGTAGAAAAATCATATACCCTATAATTATCTAGATCTAATAAAACAACAAATATAATTAAAACATAAACCATAAAAATAAAGTAACTTTACACAATTCAAACAATTTAAATCTGAAAACATTGCCTAATAATGAAATGAACAAAAGTAAATGTAAAAAGGACACAGATAGGATTCCGCTTAGTCTTCTCACCTTCGTATTGAGCACTCAAAGTGACCCCACTTCTCTCTCTCTCTTCATTTTAACACAGTACGCTTACCCGCCCTCTCACATGGTTTACTGGGCTAAGTCGGTGAAAGAGACATAAAGACACTTCTCCACTTATTTCCTCTGCTTTCCCCGACAAGTGTTGTCCACTTATTCTCTGCTACGCCTCTTGCTCGCTACTTTCTTCTTTCCACTCCTTTCCTCTGCTTTTCCCCATCAAATGTTGTCTCATTGTCTGCTACGCCTCTTGCTCCGTACTTTCTTCTTTTGTTACAAGGAGCTTAACAGTGGCTCCATTGCTTCATACCATTACCATTGGCCTTTTGATTTTCAAGCATTTCTGCATTAAGCCAGAAATATCCATTTATTATTTTCCTGGTTTCTGTTCGCCCCCGCTTAGCCTGTCAAGCATTTCAGATCTCAAGCTACTTTTATGAGCATTCTTCTTTGTTTCTATTTGTATCTAATGGCAGCCCCGTCTAACCCCGCTAGGAATGCTTTTGATGGCTTAATAAACCCTTCCCATTCAGCTGAATCCTCGTCCGGAATGAAACATCTTCCCTACGATGTCTTTATAAATCATCACGGAGGAGATACTAAACACACGGTAGCCAACAGTCTCTACCAGAAGTTAGATGCTACTGGACTGAGAGTTTTTCTGGACAAAAATGAGCTGAAGCCTGGGGATTTTTTCCCTACAGCTTTACAAGAAGCAATGGCTAGCGCTTCACTGCACATAGCCATTTTTTCTGAGAATTACGCACAATCCCCTTGGTGTTTGGCTGAGCTGGCGTTCATGCTGCAAACCGGCATCATTTTTATTCCCATTTTCTATCGTGTTGAGCCCTCTACTTTAAGGTGGGCGATTGAAGAAAAAGGAATTTATGCAGATGCCTTTTCCAAGCATGAAATGAAGAACAGGTACACCTCAAATACCGTTCCTCTGTATTGTCTGCTGGATGCGCGTTTGATCGTAAAGCTTAATTAATTAAAATTAAAATATATTATTATCATGAAATATTCTCAATTATTATTACCTTCTCCTTTTTATTTGTCATATATCAGAGTTGAGTTGAGTTTGTTCTATTGTGCTTGCATGCTGTTCCACCAAACCAGATACAGCTCAGAACAGCTTCAAAGCTGGAAAATGGCACTCCATAAAGCTTCATTGTACACTGGCGAGATCATTGATAATCAAGGGTAAGTACAAAACAAAATTTCTCCTCCATTTATCTTATCAAATCTTCCTTGCATGTATCTTTTGGTAGGGGTTTCTTTTGGTTGTCTATTATATGTCCGAGCGTTAAGTTTGTTCCTAATTTTCACATAAGAATGATATCTTACAACAAATGAATTAGAAATTAATTCTTATGCTCAAAGCAAATTATGTTATGGATTTGATGTACATATAAATTTATGTATGGATATTTATTCGTGTAAATGAAAAATAAAGGTCAATTATGTTCAAATTGATTTTAAAATCAAAATAAATTATATGTTTTCTTTCTATTAATTATAAGTTATGGTTATGGTCATTTTTTCACGAATTACGTGAATTAATAATTAATTCTTATTTCACACTTAAATATGTATTGATATTTATAGACATATCAAAAGTGATTTTACACATTATATGAATCATCCAAAAGATAAACATGAGCTATGGACAAAAATAAAAGAACCTCATTTTTTTAAATAACTACATTTTTGTGATAAAACAAATACTCTTGCACTTCTTGTGTTTTTTCCAAACAAATAGATATTATGCACTCATTTACTATTACACAATTTGCTCGCTTCTTTCTTCTTTGTTAATTTGCAATTCAATTCCTATCTTTTTGGCATCACACATTTACCATTAGTCTTTTGTCTTTCAAACATTTCTACATTAAGCCAAATTTATTTGTTTTTCTTGTTTATGTTTGCCTCATTTTATAACAAAGCCTCAACCTTAACCTATAAAGCATGTCAAACACCAAGTTGCTTTTACTTGCATTCTTCTTTGTTTCAATTTGTATGCGATGGAAACCTCTTCTAACATTATGGACAACCTTAAGTAAGGCCTACAAAATGATTTTGATGACTACAAATTGTCCTACCTATTTCTATTGCCACCAAACAAGTGTATTCCATACCACTTGCTTTCAAGATGCTCTAAGAATTGCACCACCTACTGGAGCTTTTGAAACTATAATAACCTATGCTTATATTTTCATTACATTCTCATCTATAACAAACCACATGTCCCACGATATATTTATAAATCATTGTTTACAAGATGTCAAACATATGATGACCAAATGTATGTAGAATTCCCTAGATACCATGAGACTACAAGCATTCTTCAATGAAGATGAGTTAAGCTTGGGATTTATTTCCTAGAGCTCTAGAAGAAGCCATGCCTACTCACCTCAAATTATTTCAAAAAATTATGTACAATCCACTTGTTGTTTGGCAAGACTAGCTTTTATGGTGAAAACTTGCACTACAATTATCTCCATCTTCTATCATGTTAAGCCTTTTGACTTAAGTTGGATTGTTGGAGGAAGAGGAATATATGTAGATGCCTTCTCTAAGCATGAAAAGAAGGATGCATACAATGTAGAAGTGCTTCAATAGTGAAAACAAAATCTCCAAGAATTTTCACATTGTATTGGCAATATCATTAAGAATAGTAAGTGTCTTAATGCTCTTCCTCCCATTAGAGGTTAAGTGACATCCCTTAACACATTTTTTAATCTTAAAATGCTTGTTATTTTTTATTTTCTTTGTATTTATTCACTTGAAATTTTAAGGTATGATTGACAATTTTAAATAGAGCTAAAATACATATTTTTTCATCATAAAATGTTTCCTTAAAATTTAAAGTTAAATATTAAAATTAAATTTTTAAATTTGTATTTGAAATTTATATATTAATATTTACAAGTAACTATAATGAAGTGTTTTATTTTTACATTCCCAAAGCATTATGGGTCTTATTTATTATGAAACAAATAAAGAGGTGTAGTTTTATTTATTAGGAAGATGACCTAATACATACTAAATTCTTAAGAGTCATCAATACGTCTCTTTGTCTTAATGTTTTCCTTCAAATTTCTTCCTTTAACCTTCATTCTAAAACTATAAGCAAACTTAATAAATTATGGTTTATCTTTCTTTTTAGCAAATTTTAATTTAATATATTTTTCTTACAATTTCATTAATCTATGTTGGTTACTTGTAAACATTAATTATGTTGAGAGGTATTATATTGTGTAGATAAAAACTAAAATAAAACCAATATATATTAAAAAAATTAAAACTATAAAATTAAAAATATGGCCAATATAATTAAATGGTAACACATAAGTATATAATTACACGGAGACATGGAGGCTCATATGTGACCATATACATAAAAAAATCCTAAACTTATCTTTGATAACCATTTAAATATGTCAAATAATTATTATTTAAGATTAAAACGCATACATGCATAAGTATAAAAACATAGTTGCTAGGAGATTGGTACTGGTACAGAGACTAGTACTGGTACTGATATAGATTTTTTTTTAAATAGGAGACGGGGGTACTTGGAGATGCCATTTTTTTTAATATAAATAAAAATAATTTTAAAAAAAAAAAATTAATAATTTATAGAAATTATGAAAATAAAATTAATAATTTATAGAAAATATGAAAATATGATGACATTGAATTTTCAAAACAATAATTTAATCACTCTTAGATCCGTAAAATACATTATGCTTTAATTTTTAAAGTTTCAAAATTTTAAACTTTAAAGTTTTTTTAGGTATTTTAGCAGGAGACATCGTTTTCTACACTAGGAGACAACAGGGTACTTGGGAAACTTCGACGAAAGCCTCCATTCTCCTGAAGTCATCTCAAGAGACAATACTGATCTCTGAGACGTCTTTGTCTCTGAGATACGTCTTCATCTCCAAGACGCGTCTCAGAGGGGGGAGACGCGTCTCTCGACAACTATGCATAAAAATGATTGATGGAATTCTAGGAGGTGAGTTTTTTTGCTTGGCCAACAAATTTGTATTAGGGGGAGAAGAGATGAAGTGGATGCAATTGAAGCTGTGATGTGGTGTCTCTTCCACTCTTTAGTAGACTTGCATACAAGGGAACCACTTTTCTACAAAGAAGCTGCCACATGAGTTTGGATGTAGCCCTACAATTTTGAACTCTCCATTCCAACTCTAAGAAATTAGTTGGAAAGATAATATGTATAATCCACAAGATTCCTTTTTGTGTAGTGATGTATGGTTTAAATATTGAAATTTGCATATTCATTTCAATTCTCATTTAATTATGTTAAAAGGTGTTCTATAGCAACATTTGAAATCTTATGTTGTGATTTAAATTTAAATTTGATAATCATTTTCATGTCAAATAATTAATATTTAATATTTATATATAAATATAATATTCTCTATATTTTTTAAAGTAAAACATAAAAAAAATAGAAAAATAAGAAATAATGACTTTTTCAAAAATAAATTTGAAATTTACATTACAAAATAAAATAATTATTTAAATAAAGATAAAATAAATAAATAAATAAAATAAAATAAAACATTCTTAAAATGAAATTAAAATTTGTTTTATGTTATATAAATATAATATTAAAATAAAATAAAAAACTCTTGAGAGTAAATAAAATAGATGTATTTTATATTTGTATTAATATTTATTATATTTTTAAAAGTAAAAATAAATTTTAAAAATAAAACAAAAGAATTATTAAAATAATGAAAGATATTTTTTTCAAAAATAAAATTAAAATTAACTCTTCAAATCAAATAAACTAAATACTAGCAATTGCACCTTGGTGTGCAATGGATACGCCGAAGAGGTATTGAAGGGGTGAGATTGATTTAACCATCTTGCATTGTTTCTAATCATCTCTTGAACGCTGATTTCAGTAATTAGCTTGGCATTCTCAACCATTACACCCAATTATGAATCCCATGTGGGGTGGAGGCCCTAGGTTGATTGGCTAAAGTATCTTATTGTGAGCAAGAGGTCACAAGGTCCAATCTCCCCCTCATCCCCATGGTATCAGAGGGTGTGTCGCACCAACATCATCGATCATGTGAATTTTTTTTACCAAGCATAGTATTGGCTAGGCAGAAATATTTCATCACCTAAACCAATCTTACCTTAGAGTTTCATCTAAGATAGAGGATATGAACAATGTTCATCCTCACAAATAAAATAGAGTTGAATGAAATGATTAGAATGATCTTCTCTTCCAATTTTCCTTTTATAAACACTTTAGGAATTTTTTGAAAATTATAATACTTTATGAAAATTATAATTTAAAATCACATTTTAATAATAATCCTTCAACTCGATAAAAGTAACTTTATTTTTGTTTTCCCCCAACTTTGATCATTGAGAAATATAAAACTTCCCCCTATTAAAATGCCAGTTGAACCTATGATGGGTGTTCAAAGGGGATTTCTTGTTGCCTATATGGTATGTTGTAAATGGTCTCAATAGGTAGTTTAAAAAAAAAGAGACATTGCTCTTGGGGTGTTAAATGAGAAATCTGAGAAGCGAGCCTGCACTACAATAATGTGCATTGTATCGGATATTCAGTGATAATAAAGATACTTTAACTGAAGCATAGCACCAGAGAACTTGATTAGATATGCAGCTACAAGAATCCTGCCATATATGCACGATTGAGATCATATTGAAATGTTTGAAGGTTACTATGTCCTGGTACGAGTGCAGCATGGGAGTCTTGTACCAATGTGATATTTAAATTAAAAGGGAAGAGTTTTTCTGCATGACCATTTGTAAATGGAAAGCAGATTGAAAATGATGTAATTATAAGTCATTTCAGTATCTATAGCAGTAAAGTAGGGTGTGCCTCCAAAGAAGACTTCTGGTCCAAAGTCTCAGCAAGTGCTAATCTGTCATAAACCTTGGCTACAGCGTGATCCAACTTACTGCCATTCAAGAATGTAATTGCTATAGTAGTTTTGACCATGCTTCAAACAATATTCTGGTCAGATTAAACATATTTGATGGAACGGTTTCTCATTATTTTCATTCAAGCTCTTGAAGATACAAGATTCAACATTTATTTCAGAGATTTTATTCGTATTAGATGAATGCTACTGTTTTGTCTTGGGTTTAGTTTGGTCTTTAAATATGTATATCAAATGACTACAATGCAAACCTACACGCAACCAAAGCTTCAGTTCGAGTGGCAGAGGAATTATTACATGGACTCCTTGAGCAGTTTAGCATTTGTGAACATAAAGTTGCCAATGTCTGATCAGACAATTAAAGTTTTGAAGCCTCTGCTGGATAATATCAAGAATATTTATGATGAGGTGCGCGCAGCCTTTGTGGAGCCCATAGAAGTGGACGTTTTGAGTTACAGGGAAAAATGTCGATCACTAAAGAAGGAGAGTTTGGTTAATATTGATATATATAGATGTCTTATTGACTTCAATGTTTGCAAAGATTCATAAAAATGGCATGGATGAAAGGATTATTACAACGACATTTCTACATTTCGAACTGTAGAAACAAATCTTTCGTTTGGAAAACATTTTCAATGTGGTCTATTTTCTCAAACCGTGTCAGTGAGAAAATAGTGAAATACTTGATTTGCTCATGGTATTGAGGTGTGTGAAAACAACAGAAGGTTACATTACTGATAATGCATTCCTACAGGAGTTCCTAGATTGAGTAACTGCACAAGGCAGTGAATGCGCTTTACACCATTGTCTAAAAAATGCGTTTAAAATGATGACTGTGAGATTAAATGTCGCTATGAGTTATGGTGGAAGTGATTACAATGTTAGATGGTTTCCATGGGCGATCAAGCTGCAGTTAGAATGCGAACGACAAGGTCAGTATGAGGCAGAGTTCAATTGGTACATTGCGAATATGCTGGCATTTCCCTCCGTGTTATGAGCAACTGCATGTTTAATGCAATTGATAATTGTGAGATAGCAGGATATGATAAATCATCGAACACGTTGAAAGTGAAGAAAAAAGGTAAAGGCAAATTGAAAATCTTCACGATATTTTGCATTAATTGGATAACGAACATCGGGCCCACTGCAACTACATGATAATTAATTACGCGGACAAACATTGAAGGGGCGAGATTGATTTAACCGTATTGCTTTCCTTCTAATCATCTCTTGTTCGTTGATTTCAGTAATCAGCTTCACATTCTCAAATAGGACACGCCTTCCATGTAAATATAGATAAAATAAAATAATTCTAAAATAAATAAAATTATTTTTAAATAAATTTAATTTACAAAATATATATTTTTGTTATATTTTATTTTTTATATACAATGTAATAAAATTTATTTATATTGATTTAAAATTTACCATTAAATTATAGATGGAATAAATAAATAAACTATTTATAAATTTAATTTTAGAAAAAATATATTTCCATGATATTTTTTATTGTAAAAAGCAGTAGAATCTATTTATGTTGATTTAAAATCGATATTTAAATCGAATGCATACCAACGAGTGAAAAATGGCAAGCATGCATGTTTATTTATTATTGACAGTTAATAATTCTGTTTATGCTTCTACGAGTATATTGGGAACCATTTTCGATGTTTTATTTTATTTTATTTTAAAAAGCTCGCCTCACACTCATCTTTTCAAATCTTCCCTAGCATGCATTTCGGTTCGTTGCATTCTCAGTTTGTTCCGCGTATTTAATAGTGTTCCACATGTTCATTATTCAGTGACGAGGAGGTGGTGGTAAGGAATGTGGTGAATCGTGTATTAAAAGAATTGAAGAAGGTGCGATTAGATGTTGCCAAGCATCCGGTGGGTTTGGATGAAGTTGAAGAAGAATTTCACAACATTGCACTTCAATCTGCGGGGCCAATACAAATGGTGGGGATCTGGGGCATGGGCGGTGCGGGCAAAACCACCCTCGCAAAGCATCTCTATAACAAGAAATGCTCTATCATTAAGAGGTCAAGTTTCCTTTTCGATGTTCGTGAAGCTGCAAGGAAAGGGGATTGCATGAGAAACAAAAAAAACTTCTGGAGGACCTTGACTTCAAAGGCGAAGGTGCAATTTTTGACATTTTTGACGAAGGCAAAGAGATTCTAAAAAGCCGTTTGAGATCTCTTTCTGTGCTTATCGTCTTAGATAACGTGGATCACGAAGACCAACTAGATGCTCTACTGCCAGCAAGGGACAGCCTTGGCGATGGAAGTCTGATTATTGTTACCACACGCGAGTTGCGTGTTCTTCAAGCGTGGGACATCTCCGCTATATATAAAATCAGAGCGCTCAATCCCGCTCGTGCTGAGCAGCTTTTTTGTTGGCATGCATTCGGACAACCCTCTCCATTGTTAGAGTTCAAGGAACTTGCTAAAATGTTCATAAATGCTTGCCATGGTCTGCCTTTGTCGCTCAAGGTATTAGGGGGTCTGCTCTATGGGGAGCCTAGCAAGAGTTATTGGAAGTCTCAATTAGACAAATTATCCAGAATAGTGCCTGACGACATCAAACTGAGACTCAAAATAAGCTATGATGCTCTAGATAGAGAAGAGAAAGAGATGTTTCTGGATATAGCGTGTTTCTTCATTGGACGGACAAGCAGTAGGGCGATTGCAGTATGGGACGGATCAGAGTGGAATGGTCTGCACGGTTGGCAAAGCCTTGTGAAAAAATGTCTTGTTGAACTAGATGAGGATAATCTCATCAAAATGCATGATCATTTGAGAGATTTGGGAAGGGAGATTGCAAATCAGCAGTCACCATATCGTCTTTGGTCTAAAGGGCAGATTATCGAGATCCAGCCTCAACAGGTGAAGTCCGTGCTTTCTTTCTTGGCTTTATTTATCATGGCATGGGAACAAGCTCCTCTCTGAGCCTGCCTTCTATTCAGTTCTATTTGCTTTAAAATATTTCTTATTTTTACTTTTGACTATTCAGGAAGCAGTACGAATCCGAGGAATAGCATACGCATTTGGTGACAATTGTTACACTCAGCAAGGAAAGATCATAATAAACACAAACCAAGGAGAGCGTATCCTTGCGCCTGGCTCGCCTGGATTGAAGATTTTTCTTAGTTATGGAGATTTTATTAATGAGGAACATAGCGAACTATCAAGAGAACTGGTCTACCTTCAATGTGATAAATTTCAGCACAAAAATCTTCCATCGTGGCTTTCGTTGAAAAAATTAATAATTTTAGAAATATTTGGCACTCGGGAATTAGAAGATTTGTGGGAACGTGATGCGGATGTAAGTATCTTGCTTTATGGTACGTTAAAAAATTAACGGAAATATTTTTTAATTTATGTTACGTATTTTAATTGTATCGAAAATTGGCTGCAGGCTCCTTTGCAGTTAAGAGAGTTAGTTATTTTCCAAGCCAAAAGATTGGAAAAGATAGAAGGTTTAGAAAGCCTGAGATTTTTGGAGACGCTCAGTATAGAGTACTGTTCCGCATTGCACACCCTTTCAAGTCTTGCAGAGTTAACTTTTCTTAAAAAAATTAATTTGGTATACTGCTCCAAATTGAAGAAGATAAAAAGTCTAAAAGGTCTGAGATCACTGGAAACATTCAAGATAAATTACTGTAAAAAATTAGATGGGCTTCCAAGTCTTGCAGAATTAACTTCTCTAAAGACGTTTGTATTGACGGAGTGCCACAAATTGAAGAAGATAGAAGGTTTAGAAAGTCTGAAATCGTTGGAGACGCTCAGTATAGGGGACTGTCCCGCATTGGACGCCCTTCCAAATCTTGGAGAATTAGCTTCTCTGGAAGAATTTGAATTGAAAAAATGTCAGAAATTGGAGAAGGTAGAAGGTTTAGAACGATTGACATCTTTGAAGAAATTGGAAGTACATGCCCATTCGAAGGGGTCGTTTACAGTCAGCTTGGATCGTTGGGAGAGATTGAAGTCGCTGGTAGTCGTAGCAGACGACATAATAGTTGTTGAACCATTCATCAGTGACATACAGGTAATAGAAAATAGTTGAATTACAAATATAGAAGTCTATTTATTATTACGAGTCATTTGATTTTGTGCTGCCTGTGCCTTTTGCAAATAATGTGCAGAAATGGCCGAAGGAAGTGATATTATGCACGAGGGCAGTGATTGATGTGGGCTCGCTGAAAAAGTTCTTTACGTCTTTTCCTCTGAAATGCCTGGCCTTATTTCGGTTAGACGGAGCCGTAAAATTTAGAATGCCGGAGAGTGCCGCCAATGCCATTCTGATATGCTTTATAATAGATTATGCATATCCCCACTTAACCTTAACTCTATACACGAGAGGCGATCATTTTAGTACCGAAATGAGTAATGGAAAATGGCTATGGATGGGCATTTTCCCACAAGGTTCAAATTGGCTTCAGTCAGAATCTTACTATCTTCAGACATCCCATCAGTTGAAAGTGAAAGAGGCGTGGTCAGTGGTGGGCGAAGAGGGGAGAATAGTAGAGGCTTTCCGTCAGCTTTCCCAAAGGTAACGAATGCTGAACTAGTTTTATACAAAAAACAACTGTAAATCTTCTCTTCAAAAATAATATTTTTTTATTCGTCTTTGGCCGTATATATTTGTGATGGTGTAATAGGTAGAATTCTGGGTTAAGAAGGATAGATGTGATAAGGGCACAACTTAATTTAGAAGTCCATAACAGGTGGACACGGATTAATCAAGCAATAAATAATGGAAAGTATAATTAAATTATACACAATAATAAATTTATGATAAATTCCTTAGTTTTATAAAATAAAATTGATTGGTTTTTGTTAATAATGATTTTTTTTATATTTCAAAGTTTGGATTTGTATAAGATAGTTTTGTGTATAGTGTTAGTTTTAAAAATGTTTGAACTACAATTTTAGACATTACATTTAAAATCAAGGGTTGTGGATGAATATCAACCTAAGGTAACGAGATAAAGGCATGACAAGACCATAGGTAGTTAAGGATCAACTCTTGAGGTGGTTTTTCTTCACTTTAGGCTACACTGGGTTTGGAATGGTAATCATTAAGGTTCTTAGAAGAAAATTAAATATAAATAAAAAATATATAATTGACCTTTAAAACAAACCTGTCTTGCTCACATGAAACTCCCAAAGACTTGTCACTGTAGCTTTAATATGTAGGTTCGTAGACTCAAAGCCTAAAGAACTCCTTTATGCATATAAGAGCACAATTGCATATGTAACTAAAAATAAAAATAAATTTATCTCTTTATATGAATTCCCTTATGCTTTGCATGCAAATGTGCAATCTATAACCACACTTAGACAATTATCTTAATGCCAATTAGCTTGAGCTCACAAAGATTTGGTAAAGGTTATACAACTAAATCATTAAACTAGGCATAATCTAATCTTTTCTTAGGCTACTAAGGAACAAAAAGATGCACTTAAATGAGAAATATTGATCACTAAGTCAAAAGGACCAACACATATCTATTGGGAAACTAA
This sequence comes from Sequoia sempervirens, assembly GCA_007258455.2. Lineage (NCBI taxonomy): Eukaryota > Viridiplantae > Streptophyta > Pinopsida > Cupressales > Cupressaceae > Sequoia > Sequoia sempervirens. Next base: position 80,406,307 of record VDFB02075321.1, on the reverse strand, counting down.
GTCATAATTATGAGAGCGAGGGATTCTTATGAGCCTATAATAGACAATTAGATAAATGTATATGCATGAAAAATCAAAGATAGTAGAAACATCACATAGTTAAGCATACTTTAAAATGTCCATTTCAATCAAGAACATCCCAATTGCATTAAAGAAAAAACTTACAAAGTTGTTTGTAATATTTTGTAGCATTGTCATACCAACTAATCTTTAAAGCAATCAAATTAGTAAATATGGTTAGATAGCTTTTATGGCACACCCATAAGATTCTCAAGTACATTCTTTTTATCCATGGAGACATTCACCTACGAAGAGATTTCAAAATTACAATGTCTTCTTAAAATGATACAAAATAACTCCCAACCCTTACAAATAATAACTCGCACTCATTGATTCCCTAATACAAATTTATGACTACCCTATGTTAAATTGGTTCAATGAACAACTAATATGACATTAGAAAAAACTATATATACTTAACAAATATCTTTAACCTACAAACAAGTGTTATTTTCCTTTCAAAACAAAATCGTTAGACTGTCACATATAATATCCTCCTTAAGATCCCCATGCAAGAAAGTAGTTTTAACATCCATTTTCTCTATCTCAAAATCACAAAAAATAGCAATAGATAATAGGAATATAATAGAAGTCAATTTAGCAACAAGAGAGAAAATTTCATCAAAATCAAGTTCCTCTCTAGGAGTAGGCCTTGGCCACCATTTTAGCCTTGTATTGCTCTAACCATTTGCACCAAATTTATTTTTAAACACCCACTTGTAACCAGTGGGCTTCCTTTGGAAAAAATAATAAGATCCTAGGTTTCACAACTATCTAAGACCATCATCTCCTTTTGCATGGCCTACATACAATCCTCACTTTCTTTCGAAGAGAGAGTCTCCCTAAAAGATCTAGATTTATTGTCAATACTCAACAAATAAAATACACAACAAAAATATGGTGGGATATACCTGTCAACTAGATTATGTTTCCTTGTGGACCTCCTCAAGGTAGGAGTAATGCAATCTACTTGTTCTTGTTCTTGTTCTTGTTCTTCTTATGTATGCTCATCCTACACATCCTCTGAACTCTCTAAACCCTTTTCTTCTTCTCCATCCTTAGATCCATATGTTTTTTCTTCCACATGTGCATCTTCTTGCTCCTCAATCTATCTTGAAGTGCATTTCTTTTTTCTTATCTTTCTCCTTTGGTTGTTCTTCTCTCGAGTAAGCTCTAAACTTAATGATAATAAGTTTCCACAATCCATATCATAAATCTATGTAGCTTCTGGATTTGATTGTGTCAAAATATTTTGCATCACATTAAGTTTCCACAATCCATATCATAAATTTGTGTAGCTTCTGGATTTGATTGTGTCAAAATATTTGTAGATGCAAAATCTTTTGACACAATCAAATCCAAAAGCTACATAGATTTAAGCTCTAAACTCCTTGAATATCACATCTCTAGAAAAAATTATTTTGTAGGTTAGAGGATTCCAAAGCTTATAACCTTTTACATTCTCATCTTAACCAATTTAGATTGCATCTTGAGGCACATGGATAAAATCCTCACAACCAAAGATCCTTAAGTGTGAAAAAAAAGGATGGATTTCTACTTATCCACATTTCATAAGGAATTTTATCAATACGAGGTGAACAAGATCTTTTAATTAAATAACAAGCAACACCAACAACTTTTACCCAAAAGTATCTATCAAGCTTAGAACCACTCAACATGCTCATGGCTCTTTCCATCATGGTTCGGTTCATTCTTTCTGCAATTTCATTTTGTCGAGGAGTGTAAGGAGTAGTCTTATGTTGATCAATACCTGCATACTTACAAAATTCATCGAATTCCCTAAAACAATATTCACCCCCATTGTTGGATCTCAACACTTTTATCTTATAATCTGATTGCTTCTCAACTAAGGCTTTAAATTCCTTAAACTTAGTGAAAAATTTAGATTTTGAACACATAAAATAAATCCATGTGTAGCTTGAGACATCATCAATGAAAGAGACGTAATATTGAGATTTACCCAAAGATTCAACATCCACTGGCCTGCATACATCTAAAATGAATGATCTATAATAATATATTTTCCTTATTAGTTTTGTTAGTAAATGATGATATATTTTGTTTATCAAACACACAATTCTCACAAAAATATTTTTTGCCAACAGAATAATCAGAAATACCATCAACCAACTTTTTATTAAGAATGGTCTTAAGACCTTTTTCACCAATGTGACTCAATCTATGGTGCCACAACATACATGCATTTTTAGTGCCATTTACATTAGAAGAGATACAAAAAATAGAGGAATTTATCCTAAAAAAAATTCCTATCTAATATTTTTTAGCTATCACCGAACTCCCTCTTATGAACCTGTAACCAAACTTGCCAAATATCACATGCATTTCAGAATCATTCAACTTGGATACTGAAAGTAAATTTCTCGCAAGTCCTGGAATATACAAAATATTATCAAGGGTTTTAATCATTCCATCATTGGAATACAACTTTACCTTTCCCTTACCAATAATATTTTTTATGTTGTTATTAGTGCTAAGGAAAACATCTCCCCCATCATATGATTTATATGTAGTAAGCCACTCCCTGTGAGGAGTCATATGACATGAGTAACTTGAATCAATAAGCCAATCATTATTATTAATAGTGTTACCTAAAATGAACAAAGCATCAAAATCATCATAAGATGATTTTTCTATGGAGGAATCAACATTCTTTTTCTTACATTCTTACACTCCTTCACATGCCCTCTTTTCCACAATTCCACTTTTCTCTTTCTAGGTGTTTTAGAATGTCATTTAGATTTATCCATCTTTCTATTCCCTTTAGGCCCTTTCTCTTTAGGCCCTTTCCCTTTGGACATATGTCACACATGCAAGGCATCTTGGGAGCCAACATTTATAGAATTTCTGGACTCATCTCTTATGAAAGAAGTATGAAAACCATGATGTCCATCATTGGATTTGTATTACCACCACTTATTGAAACAATTAGGTTTTCTCAAGATTCACTTGCAAAGAAAAAAGAAACAAGATACACTTAGCTTCATCTTCTAATTTAACATCTACTGATGCAAGTTGACTTATAATCAAGTTAAATGCATTTAAATAATTTGTAATTGAATCACCATCTTTCATATTTAAATAATGCAACCTTCTTTTGAGATATAACTTGTTAGACAAACTTTTGGTTTGGTAGATTTTGTTGGGAATAGGATGCCATTTAATTGCAATCCTAAGCATTATTTCATGTATCTCCTAAGTCATTGGAAAGTGTTCCCCAACACTAGGATTAGAAAGAGATTAAATTTGAATGAAATAAACATGTTCATTGACATTTGTAATTAATTCTAAATGATAGGAACATGTGGGGATGCCCGAGAAGAGATCCTAAAAAATAGGAGCACATGGGGCACCCACATAGAAGGTGGAACCCACCTTGAGTTTTAAGTTAACAGTTTGGAGAAAAAGATAACACTTTTGTAATGCATGTAAAGATCTTAGAACTTAGGGATTGATGTTTACATGCATGGAGTTTAGTTTAGTTCAATTCAAATCAGTTCAGTTCAATTTAGTTCAATTTAGTTTAGTTCAGTTCAGTTATGGTTCAGTTATCTTCAATTGCATGTAGTTAGTTTCAGTTGAATGCTACTTGACTTCAGTTGAATTGGAATGCATGACTAATGACTTGAGTTGCATGACAGATAACAAACTGTGATGCATGCATCCTGTTTGCATGACTTGATGGAGAGATATGTTTCAATTAACAAAGATTGACTTGGACCCACCTTGGGTGCCCAAGTTGGCATCTTAGAGTTAACACTTTTGCATAATAAGACATTTTATAAGGCTGAGTTAAGTGGGCCCATTCTTGGGTGCCAACTTTGAGGATAAGCTTACAAGATATCTTCGGAATCAATGTTGAGTTATGACTTCAGTTTGGGATGCCCCAAATGGATGAAGGACTTGTTTTGACATTGTTCTTCATAGTAGAACTCTAATTGCAAAGAATAGGCATGGGTTTTGTGAGATAAGCATTGTACTTTGTAATTGTAAACTCTTTGGAGTTTACAAGGCTCATTATTGTCTATTTATTGTAGCAAGTTGAAGAGAGTTTATTAGATTTGATTGCAGATTGTGAAGAAGAATTGTTGAAGGAAAAAGAAGCATCTCAAGAAAGGATTGGAATTATTGTAATCTTATTATGAGATTAAATAATGCATTGATTCTTAGTGGAACGTTTTCCTAAAAGGGTTTCTCCACGATATATGTTGTGTCACTTCTATCTTCTGGTCTTATTCTTCTACAATCTTCTGTCTACTTCTACAAATGGTAAAATGAATCTAAATAGATAATCATCCAAAAATAAATTTTAACAAAGAATAATTATTTATATCTATAGCTACAATAGTTTTACAAAGTATTAAGCTACATAATTACCTCCATTTTCAACAAATTTCACCTATCCTCTTCCACAACTTGTATGTGGTGTCTTTTATGGACATATTTAAGAGGAAAAAATCTACAAGACAACAAAATGGTTCCTCATTCCTTCTTGTATAACTTCTTCCAATATTCATCAAACATTGCAGTTGGTTTTGTTTCTTGTGAAATTGGCAACCACTGATTTGTCTCTTCAAGGAGATCCCCCATTTTTAATTTCCATATTGCGTATCCCATGCCATTGAATTTCTCAATATCCTAGCGAGAGTGACATGCCATGGTACACAATCTTCTTCAAAAATTTGTAATAAACCATAAAATAGAAGCTCTCATTGTAGCAAAAAAACCTTCAACACTTAAGAGAAAGGTGTCCCTCTCAATAGAACCATTAGCTTTGATATCAAATGTTGAAAACAAGGTGAAGATAAGCCACAATAATAACTTAATAATGTGTTTGCAATCTCAAAATTAGATTACCAAAATGATATTATGTGATTGCACATTCAACATTAATGTAAAAATAAAAAAACCATAAGAGACCAAGTTTATGTGGAGAAACCCTTTTAGGAAAAAGCTCCCAATGAGAAAGATGACAAGTATATTATTAATCTTCAATGAAGAGATACACCAATAATATACTTTACTACTATCCTCTAATAAACCTAGAAGTACCTTGTTACCTGTAAAAGAATCATACAAAACGACTATGCCATTGCTCCAATTTATAGCAAACTGAGGGAGGGAAAACCATAATGGTAACTTGAAACAAGAGGAAAAAAGCCACTTGTAAAAACCCATGCCTAGGATAATGGGCAGCCAATAGACATGATCAAATATTAATTTCCTCCACATGACTTTTCACATGGGCGCCTAACCCATAGCCAATAAGAAATGCAACTCCCTAGTGCCCTTTAACTCCCCAATGGAACACAAATGAACAACCAATCACCTCCCACACTTAGGCGCCCAAGGCATGAATTTTCATCTTCCAAAGTTGGATGCCTAAAAGAGATCTATTTATCCATTATGCTATGTAACTCCCACCAACACATATTCACCTCTTTGAAATGTGATTACAATTTTTCACAGAAAATACATATTAAATGTTTTTCCTCTCATGTCTCTCAAAACACTTTCCAAGGAACATGGAGATACTTGAATGACATTGGAATGTGAGGTTAATGTCACCTTTCCTAAAAAAATGGAAGTAGTAATGGCATATCTAGTATTTAAACAATAATGTGATGATCATATTCATGGATATGGTGGTGATTCCTTCTATTGATGCTTGTAACTATTTGCAAGCCCAAAAAAGTAAAATAAAACATGATATTTCTACCACTTCAATTGGTTGTATATAGTAGATGTAATAAATTGAAAGAGAGGGAAAAATAGTAAATGTAATGTAAAATTAAACTAAGTACATATAGAAATGTAAATCATGAAAATTAAATAAATTTCATGAATGTATCATGTAATGATCACATAAATCATGTCAAGTGATAGGCATGGTACAAACACATGGATTGGAGATAGACATGAAGGTATGAGGGTGCCCTAGTTTGGAAAATAGAAATGTTGGTGTATCCCTTAATAACTATAAACACTTACATTTAAGTGCATGGGATACTCGATTAGGTATATGCCCCTAATGTGGTATCCATGAGAATGAGCACATAATGGTCGAGGTAAGGAAATAGGTCCCCAATGTTAAATAAGGTTTAGATGCATAATAAAGTATGAAAGATGAAATAGGGGAATAAATAATGTCCCTGAATGTAATCAGATAGATTATTATGAGGAAATAGTAGGAAATAGATATTGGGGAAAGCAAGGTGTTCTCAATCTTGATGAATAGCTCTATAAACTTAATAAGACAAAATGGGTGCATTTGTGAGAAGTAGATGCCCCTAATGTAATAGGATGATATGATAATGAAATCACAATGTAGCCACATAAGTTATAAGTAGTAAGCATATGCATGTACTAGTAATCTGGGAATGAGTTAATGATAAGGATCATAAATAGAAAGATAGCATAAGCATGTGATTCAAGTATGGTAAAAAGGACATAAGCATCAACTAGTAAAAACTTAGAGTATAGGAATCATAAGAACCAGGATCAAAAGTTTAGAATTGTGAAATGTATGAGCAAACAATATTAGTAAGCAGTAATTATAGGGATGTATAATAACCATAAAATTAAGAACAAGAAAATGAATAAAAGCTAAGGTGGTAAATATAAGAAACACTTAAGGATTAGGCATATGTAAGAGAAATAAGGAACATGTAACAAGTAAGACAAGTCAAGAAAAAATATAAAAAGGGAATATACTACCTAAGGTGGTAAAGATAAGAAACATTTAAGAACAAGGATTAGGCATGCAAGGGAAATAAGGAAAATATGAACATTTAAGACAGGTCATTAAAAATGAAAAAGAGGAAAATGCCTCCCAAGTGGGGGAAAGTAGACATGAAACAAGATATAGAAGGTGAAATGAGTATGCCAAAAATAGTAAATAGGGCTCAATGAAAAATGTTGAAGATGCAAATAAATAAGCAAAAGCAACCTGGTTATAAACTAGAAATTGAATTACATATGTATATATGCTATAATGATTATAATTTATCCTTTTAAATATCATCCTCATGCCAAAAAAATCCCCAATGTTTCTTCATTTATCTATGCCTCTTATTCATTTTGGATTTCCTTTTCTTACATGTGTTTCTTCTTTATAGTCCATTGAGATTCTCACAAGCACATGGTCAACTAGTGTCACATTGGTCATTTATTTTCTTACCTAGATTTATTTCTTCACTTGTGGTTGTAGAGGGACTTTTGGTATTTAATCCACCACATCTTTTTCTTTGATATCGAAATAGTCTTTTGGGCATGAAACTTTGGATTCCACTATTATTTATTTATTTTGTTCACATTGTTAATTTGTTCCTTGTGTAGCTATTTGTTTTTTGCTTGTTTTTTAACTTTGTATGCTATTTTTGTTCTTGTGTTTCCTCTTGGTAGACATCATAAATATATTTCTTTCATTCATATGGAGGTTCTTTTATATTTATTAAGTTCCAAAAGTGTAATGACTCAACTTTTTGTTGGGCTCATATGAATCTTTTGGAATTTTGATAATCCTTCATGAGTAAAATCTATAGGTTAAGATGTATAATGGAAGTGACATAGTTATAGTTGGATGATTTAAATTAAAACTATCTAAAAATGCAATAAAGAATAAAATTTAACAACTTTACACAATAGATAATAAAAAAAATTACACAACATACAATTTGTATTTATTCTCAAACGTAATTACATCATAGATTCAAGAGCTTCAATATAATTTAGGATTTAGTCTTTCAATATAAAATAGATCTTATGATCTATCCCTCAATTATTTGATACAACTTATCTTTGTTGGCCTTGTCATTGCACCAAAAGGTCAACTTGTCAATGCCCGATACAAGTGTTAGTTAAGATCCACAGGAGGTAGTTAGACCATGTCACAAACCCAAGCGTTGTGCTGCAAGGAAGACCAAGGGATGCACTATCTTGCAACAATCCCCTGTAGGACAAGCGAGGGGCTTGAACCTGTGACCAAATCTAATACCAATTGTTGGCCTTGTCGTTCACCAAAAGGTTGACCTGTCAATGGCTAATACAAGTGTCAGTTATGATCCATAGGAGGCAGTTAGACCATGTCACAAACCCAAGCATTGTGCTACAAAGAAGACCAAGGGACACACCATCTTGTACCAATCTTCATTTGTAACTATATGATTCCCTTCTTGTTCTTCCCAAGTATTTCTAACTATCCTCAAATGTTAAAAAACTTGTTCTTGTAGAAAACAAGATGTTGAAATATTGGCACAAGTCAAAACATAATACACTAGCCTAGGTACATATAATAAAGATCAATGAATCCATATTAAATGATTTTCATCTTCAAATGGACTTGGAATTTGGTGCATCACCTTTAAAATATACAAATTCACCTCTTTTGATGTACAAAAAACTATGAGTGTCAAAAGTTAATGTAGCTTCTTATTTGAACCCTCTTAGGACCAATAATTAAATAGGTAACCTCATGATGGGCACACGATTTAAATATGTTTGAACTATAATGAAATCAATATTTTGAAAAACTAAACCATCAAATACAAATTAAATCACACAAGCATGTTTACAAGGGTGCTTATTAGTCCTTAGATTCAAATATTTCAATGACAACTAGATTCTTGTGTAGTACCTAAAATGATTAGTTTGAAATGGTATCATGAAATATGCAATTATGGTTTTATAAAATGAAAAAGTTACATGGAAAATACCTATAAAACACATAAAAAACATCAAAACAAATATTTTTGGTTGATATAGCCCTAGGATGCTTCCTACATAAAAAATGAGTCACTTTCAAATGTTTTGACAATGCCCTACCAAGTAATGTGGAAAATATATCTAAATTAGCTATGACTATGGCCTAAGTGTTAAAATAATACATGCCAAAGTGTTGATCTTGATATTCTATTTATAATTTTAAAGAAAATACTAAATGAGCATAATGTTTTGGCTTGATCTAATTGTTGACTAGAAGCTCTTTAGTGCAGATGTTATTTTGGCTTGAGGTCACTAAAATAGTTCCAAATTAAGTGTAAAATTGTACTATCACATAAAAGGAGTAAAATTTCCTACACTACATTTAGCCCCCACTTTGGCAGCTATATAACACTACGTGCATATGCAAGCTAAAGGACTTAAATCATACTATAAAATTGATCCTCATATGGAATTTTCATAAAAGGGGAGAATGAAGCCTCCAATGTAGTTATTTGCAAAACCACAATGTTAGGAACCACATTTCTGCAAAACCGATTTGTTAGTCATCCAAAACCGAACTTCTATAGAGAATCGAATTCAAGGGTAGATGTATGCCCCTTGATTCCACTTGTTTTATGGAGGTGGAATAAGTTTAGCAATCTAACCGCATTGAATTAATTTTCTTGATGATGTGATTTCTTACAATGGGGTATTAATTCTACAATGCCACATATTGATAGACATTGAATAAGATCGGGGATAGAACTATGAATCCAATGTAACACATAACATCAAAAACGGAGTTCTCTAGCCCCCATTATGTTGATTTGAATGAAATGTACTTAGAATAAAACATTATTTCTTTAATTGAGTTGATTATATATGAATAAAAATGACAATTCTAACTATCATTTTGACATTTACCTTTTGAGAAATTACCTTGTTGCAGAGTGATTGAAAATACCGAGCTGATAACCATACAAGCCTCCTAGACTGACTATTTTGCAAGATGAGGTGGCATTTGACATGCTCTAAGATACAATTAGTCCCTTGTACTCTTCTTTATGTTAGCATTTCTTTTGTTTATATAACTTTTTATGCATTTTTAGGAGGTTTTGGGACCCTATCCAAAAATGTCGCAAAGCATCATGTTTTATTGCAAAGTGTCCCAAAATGGCTAAAGTGTCTAGGACCCCCCATCCAAAAATGGCCCAAGTGTCCTAGAGCATCTTTAATTTATTTTTAATTGATTGATGAATTCTTTTTTTTTCTAAGTTCCACCTCATGTACGTTAGCATTTAGGAGGTAGATTCTTTACATTTTTCCAAGAGTAGGTTACCTGACTAACCACAAAGAAGATAGAAATTCTATGTGAGACTGGATTACTTTTTAAATATATATTATGACAATGATGAGATATCATGATGCTATGTTGATGGCATTAGTGGAGAGGTGGGATGCAGACAGTTCCACATTCCATCTACCTTTCGGGGAGATGACGATGGCACTTGAGGACATACACCACATCTTGAGACTACCCATTTGAGGTGAGATAGTCCATATTGAGGAGGATCACACACACATGTAGATGCAGAGGGATATTGAGTACTATATCGATCATCCTATTACACCAACAAAGATCGAGGCATGCATAGAGCTCAAGTGGCTCTTGGATGCACACTCACTGTTGATGCGGTGGATTATGGTTGTCACTATGGCACTAGCTCTTGTTCCTAATGGATGATGCACACACCTAGATGGTGGGCTCATGCATACTATCTGTGAGATGGAGCGTCATCGAACCATTTATGCATGGGGTCACAGTATGTTGGATCACATTTATTATGATCTTGGGTAGTTTGTGTATTGAGAGCTAAACAACATAGTACATTGTACACTCTTGCATGTTTGGGCCTTCAAGCATATCGCATGCACTAGGCCTATAGGTTATCCCATAGCAGTAGTTGTGGGGTACCCATGAGCATTTAACTATACTTTGAAATGGGCCTATGAGTTCGAGGATTTTCTATACTGGAGGATTCAGTTTGATTACCTAGAGGAGGAGGTAGTATGGAGGCCCTAGCTCACCATACCCCAGTGGCCAGATCACACAAATTAGCTAGTTAGGATGCAACGAGATAGACTCCTATTGGGTCAAAATGACTATATAGTGATGCCTTTTTATTATGATTGAGTCATGAGATATTTTGGATAAATTTAGGTACTATCGATGTCGTGACCCACATATCTAAGATCAATGTGGAGGGTATGTGTAGGATCATCATAGAAAAGATAGGCCCTTAAGTGGCGAAAAATTCAAAAAAATCATAGTTAGGCAACTTGACGTAAAAATTTGAATAAGTTATCTATATTATTTCAAAAATATGTAAGAATATAATTTGTAGCAAATTGAATGTAGTTTCTAAACTACTAGGTTTATTTAAAAACAAATTTATTTGGTGAAAATTTGAAATTTCAATGTAGTAATTTCTTAATTTCGTGAAAAATAAGAAGTAGGTGTCCTGCTCCCACTCACCCTAACCACAATAAAATGATAATATTTTTTTATAATATTTTAGATATAAGTAGAGGACTCATGTCCTCAATGTGATACATATTTTTTTGTAATTTTTTTCCAAGTAAGTAATTAATTATGATTTTTTATTACAACTTTTAAAAATATAAAAACTCGTATGTTTGACCACCTAACTTGGTCAAAACTTCATGAAATTCAATTTTTATTTTTTTAATCCATAGTATGTGAAGCATAGAATGTGACGCATGTTTTGGATTCAAAAAATGTGATACCATTTGAAAGCTATAGATGTTTTTCAATCAATCTATCAATCAAGACTTTGGTCGTAATTCAAATAGAAAATGAATAATAATTATTTATTAAATTCAAAGTAAAGCATAATTTATATTGGTGGAAAGCTGAGAATGTCCTTTAAAAACCCTTTTCATTTCATCAATTTTGGGTAAATAAAAAGTCGCCAGCCACATGGGCCATCATATCACTTACATATAACCACTTTTTGGCCCATCATGATCCTGCACATACCCCAGAGTAGCTCCAAACTTGGAGACATTCAACATCCCATGGTTAATGATATTTATTTCAGCAACTCAGATGATGAGGACCATGATGTTCCCCCAACATCAGACCTAGATGATGTAGGCACCACTATAGCCTATGACCATTGGTGGGCAAGGGTGTGACCAACACACGTCTTCCCTTACAATCATCCTGCAGGTGACGTTTGACCTCTTCCAGGTCGAGGAGATGAGAGAGAGGAGATGGTCAATGGATATGCAAATGAGAATGATAGAGAAAATGACTTAGGGGATGAGGATGAAGAGGATCTAGAGCTGATGAGTGATGATTTTGATTAGATGGATGAGGTCATAGATGCCCCTGAGGAGAGACATATATTTCACTCACTAGTCACCCAGGCACAGTCAGTAGTCACAATAGGCATCAACATTCATGAGCATAGGGAGGCCAGTGGTACTACACCTTCCACAATTCTTGTACATGAGGAGCTTATCATCCCATAGTGAGACCCCAATTGGTGGGTTAGAGATCTAGGTAATGATGTGTTATTATGTTTTTTTAAGATTATGTGTATTTTCATTTATATACCATGGCATGTTTCGATATTCTTCATGATTTTTATTGTGCAATGTGCATTTGAGAGTGGCGAGACTTCTTTTGTCAAGTCATTGTAAAGATTTCCCCTTCTTTTCCCCCACATTTGAACATATAGGGGGAGCATATTCCCCCACCTAGCACGAGGTGTCATGGTGACATTTTTGAGCCCTTAGCAAGATGGAGGACTGCATATGAGGAGGCCATGAGGCGTGTTGATCTATCCACCATTAGGGAGGAGCAAGTGAGAGGTGAGCTTGCACAAATTTAGACTACATATGAGGAGCTTCAAGCTTCTCAGGTTCCAACCAATAGCGAGGCTCAATCCTTCATGCGGCCAGAACTCATTAGGTTGCAAGGAGAGATCGCTAGAGTGTAGGATGAGAGAGATTGCATAGATCAGGAGTGCTTCACCGCAATGGTATGGGAGGGGATTGCTTTAGGTGAGGCACGAGGCCTACAGGAGTAGATGAGCTTCATGACTATATCACATTTGATCATCTCATGATGGGCAACGCCACTAGACCCTGAGGAGTCTACTAGCCATAGGTTGCACTAGCATTGTTGCATAATGTATGGGATGACATGTATATAAATTTTCATGATATATATATATATATGAGCATTTTATGTTTTTTTATTTAGATTGCAATGTGATCTATTAAATAATCTTTTGCAAGAGTATTTAATAAATATCTCCATTATCTTAGATTTATGTGATCTAACCTAAACATCTAAGTTTATATTAGATACTACATTTTGATTAAGTGTTGTGTTAAACTAAAATGCACTTAAAGATTTGATTAAGAAATTAAATACATGTAATGATCTAATTTAACACAACACACATGATATTTGAATAGTATGCAAAGAGAAAGTGATAATTCAACATAATGAACAATTACTCAATAATTCAAGACACACATGCACTATTTGTAAAGAATGAAGCAATGTGAGATAAAATAGAAAACTATCTACTAAATCTAACAACATGATTTAATATGCATACTATTCAAGATAAATGCTAAATATAATATATGCACAAATGCACAATGTTGATAGGCTCTTTGAGAGGTGTTTCATTTGTTTCCATTAATGTATATACATGCCAGACCCATAACTTTCATCAATTGCATAGGGTCCTAACCAATTCAGACTAAATTTTCCTTTTTCACCTAGGGCAACATTAACATTACATCAATTCTCATATAACACCAAATCACCTTTATTAAATCAGTACGGAATGGAATTATTATTGTAACTACATTGCATCCTTTTGGATTAGGCTTGAAGATGCTTGAGAGTGTTAATGCATCGTTCATCAAGCATTTCAAATTGTTATAGTCATTTTTCTTTATATGTAGTGTCATCAATAAGCCCTCTAAGAGAAATCCTTAGTGAAGGGATTTCTAACTCTGAAGGAATTATTGCATCGGTGCCATAAACAAGGTTATAAGGTGTGTTTCCTATAGGTGTTCAAATACTACTGTGATAAGCTGACAACACATAGGATAACTAAGTGTGCCTATCTTTATTTTTTGTGCTTATTGTTTTTCTCAAGATTTATTTGACATTTTTATTATTTGATTCGGCTTGACCATTAGATTGTGGGTAGTAAGGTGTTGAGAAACAATGTTGAATGTGGAATGTTTCCAAAAAATTCTTCACATAATTGTTCTTAAAATGGGTTCCATTGTCTGAAACTAATATGGAAGGAAGGCCAAAGCAAGCAATAATGTGTTCCAATATGAAATGACAAATTTTATCAGCTATTGTGGAGTGAAGAGGGATGGCTTTACCCATTTCATGAAATAATCTGTTGTGGTAATATGAACATGTGTCCAAAAGAAGAGGGAGGATATATCTTTCCAATGAGATCCAAACCCCACATCAAAAATGGCCAAATAGGAACTTGGACACAAAGTTTGGAAGTAGGATCATGGATCAAATTGTTATTTTCTTAACATTTGTGACATTTTTTAACATGCTCAAAACAATCTTGTTACATATGTCTCCAATAATATCCCATTTGGATTAAGTTTTTAACTAACAATCTTCCTCCAAAATGTCCCTCGCAAGCACCAACATGAGCTTCCTCAAGGGCTATAGGGATTTCTGATTGTTTAAGACATCTAAGTAAAATACCATCAAAGGATCATCTCTATAAAACATCTGCTAGGATGAAATATCAAGTAGCAAGTTTTTGAATACAAGTTCTAGTGTTCTTAGTGGTTGGTTCAGGAAAGGTTCCTTATTTTAAGTACTTGAATATTTATGTATACCATTCAAGAGATGTTACAATATTAGTCACTAATGCTTCTTTTACTTTTTCATCTATTGATGGTTTAACAATTGTGTGGACTAAAAATGTAAAATCCATAGAAGGATCATCGGGAGATACAAGGGAAGTGGTACTTGCCATTGCATCTACATGTCGATTATCCTTTCGAGGAATATTATCAATGGTATATGATTCAAAGCGTTCCAACAATGTCATCATGAGTTTTTATATTGAACTACTTTGTCATGTTTTGCTTGATATGATCCATTTATTTGTTTAATGACCAGTTGATAATCACCAAATATGGAAATGTGTTGAACACCTAAGTATAGAGCTATGCATATTCCAGTAATTAGGGCATCATAAACTGCAGTGTTATTTGTACATAGGAAGTTTAGATAGTAAGATAAAGGGATAGGCTTTCCTAAAGGAAGAATTATTATAACCCCTACTTCGGAACCAACTGGATGCTTGAACTGTCAAAGTACAATTCTCATGTTTCCTTTTTGATGGTCAACACACTTTCATTAGGGAATGAGTCCATATTAGGTAACGTTAATGGAGGAGCGTCAACTAAATGGTTGGTTAAAGCTTGTCCTTTGATTGCCTTTTGAGAGACAAATCTAAGATCAATCTCAATTAACAACATAACCCATTTAGCTAAGTGTCCTGATAAGTTTGTTTTAGCAAAGAGATGTTTTAGAGGATCAAACTTTGTAATCACATGAATTTCTATGTTTAGTAAATAATGTCTCAATTCACTAGTAGAAAATACAAGAGCCAAACATTATTTTTATATCGTTGTTTATTGAGTTTCATAATCAATTAGAGTTCAGTTGATGTAATAAACAAGATGTTCTTTACCATTATCATCTTGTTGAGCCAACAATGCTACTAAAGCATGGGCAGATGCTGATATATAAAGGGTAAATGGTTTTTCTTGCATAACGGGTCGTAAAACAGGAGGGGTAGTGAGGTACTCTATCAAACTTTTGAAAGCTTGTTTACTATCCTCATTCAATTTAAATTGTGACTCCTTCTTAAGAAGTTGTGTAATGGGTAAGGTCTAATCTACCAAAGATGCCACAAAATGGTGGATAGCTTGAATCCTTCCTTGTAAAGTATGTAACTAAGAGATTTTCTTCGTAAGTGGCATATTAATGATAGCATCAATTTTCTTTGTTTCCACCTTAATGCCTCTATGTGATACTATAAAACCTAAGATTTTTCCACTATCCACACCAAGACACACTTTTTTAGATTCAATCTCATGTAGTACTTGCACATTATTTCAAAGATCTTTCGAACAATTTTAACATTGTCTTGACGAGTTAAGGATTTGGCTAGAATATCATGAACATAATCTTCCAGAATTTTATGTATGTAATCATGAAATATCAATGGCATAGCTCTTTGATGTGTTGTGCCAACATTCTTTAATCCAAAAGGCATGACAACCCAATAAAATGTTCCTCAAGGTGTAGAAAATGCTATCTTGTATTGATCTTGAGGGTTGATTAAGATTTGATTATATCCCCAAAAACCATCCATGAATGATAATAAGGTATAGTCTATGGTTGAATCTACGATCATGTCAATATTAGGAAGGGTAAAATCATCTTTTAAAGATGCTTTATTAATATTATGAAATTGCGTACACATCCTAATACAATTATCAAGTTTTGCCACCACTACAATGTTGGAGATCCATGGAAAATAATCAATAGGACAAATAAAGCCAACTTCTAGGAGTTTTTCAAATTTATCCTTAACAAATAAAGTTATCTTAGGATTCATGTTGCATATCTTTTGTCTTACCAGTTTAGCATCTTATGCGATGACAATGTTGTGCATAACTATATTAGCATCGATACCCAACATATCCAAATAAGTCCAAGAAAAAAGTTCATAAAAGTCATGTAATAATGTTGCATGGTCTTCTTGTTCATCCTCATCAAGGAACTTTCCTATTTGAATCACTTTTTCTTTGTTAGATGTGTCCATCTATATGTTAATTGTATCTCCCATAGGTAATGCACTTTGATTTGGAATTTCCGAAATTTGTTCTTCTTTATCTTCTTCAACACCACTTATTTTCTTTTCTTCACCAAAATATTATATACTAACTAAGGCACAAGTGAATCCTTGTTTTTGGTAAGGAATTGGTGATTTATCATAAACTCCTAACATTTCTGCCAAGGCTTCATCATGTTCAAAATATTCTAATGATCCATCACTTGTTGTATCAACTAATTCAGGATGCTTTAGAGTGAGAGTTGTCTTAGAAGAATCACGCAAGATGGTGTTGATTTACAGTGAAGGCCTTTGTATTGCTTTTGTTATCTTAGAATGGAAATATCCAAGACCATTTTTTGTTTCTTATATGTTAGGCTTTGTAGGGACACGAATGCCTTGCTCTTTCACATCACATCCTTTTCTACTATAACCAATTTGTTTCAAGAGCTCATAACCTCTTCCATAAAGAGCTTTTCCATTTCTTTTGGATTTGATGGTTGTTCATAATCAACTTCATCAAAGCTTTTTGTGTAACTTGTGTCCTTTTCTAAAGTGGTTGAAGTAGATGCTTTTCAAGGTTCCTCCAAATGTTGTGTTGATATTACTGTTGTTTCTTTCCCCCTTTCAGATTCTTTCGTTATGATTTTGTATTCTCCCATGAATGTAGGTGTGAAATCCAATGAACCCCAATCATCTTCCAATAACTTTGTGACTTTTTCAATATTCTTTTCTTTTTCTTCTTCATACATAGGTTCAACTTTTGAAGTTGGTATCAATGTTTTCAAAGGACTTTCCTTATTTTTCTCAGTGTGCAAACAACTTTCTAGGTGAGCTTCAACCTTGATTGTATAGACCTTGTTGTTATAGACATAATTCATTAAATGATGAAGAGTCGAAGGTACCCCATTAATTTCGTGGATCCATGGTCTACCCAAAAGAATATTGTATGAGAGATCTTGAGGCATTTTATGGATAGGAGTTTGCAATGTGACCTTTCCAACTCTAATAGGAAATATTATCACACCAAGTGGTTGTTTTACAATATCATCAAATCCACGAATAGATAAAGAATCAAGTTCAATCATAACCTTGTCCACTCCAATCTTATCTAAGAGGTTCACACTACACACATTGAGAGTTGAACCATTGCCAATGAGAGTCCATTTTATTCCACATTTGTTAATGATGACCATTAAGTTATGAAGGATTCATTTTTTTTTTTGTATTTCTATTGGAGTTAAACCATCTTGGTGAAAGATAATGTTAATGTTAATGAAATTTGTACCTTGAATTATGGCTACTACATCGTTTGGTTATGCACTAGGAGGGATAACTACTTGTTGCAAAGCATTTTGAAGCATGTTATGGTAATTAGGTGAAGCTTGAATGAGATCCCATAACAAAATCTTAGTAGGAGTGTCTTTTATGTTGTTCCACAAGACCATACTCCTTTCCATTGTTCAAAGGCAAGGAAGGAGCACTAGGAAAAATTGGTTGAGGCAATGGTAATGAATTAGGTTTTTTGTGGTTGCATGTTGTTCCTTGTGTTATATGTATGAGCAATAGTGTTATAACTTGGTTGTTGTAAAACATTATTTTTAGTAAGTTTCCTTGCAAAATTCAAAATGGTTCCTTGAGGTAATGGTTTATTTTTATCTGCTCCTATGATAAGCATGGGTTTGGTTTGGTGTTGGTGTGAGGGTGGGTAAATGGTCATTTGAGGTGTGCTTGCATTAACTTCCCTTGTTTTGGTTTGTCATAACAAGCCTTAGTGGATGATCCTTGTGAGATGAAGTCCTCAAGGGCTTCATCTAACATGCCAAATTCATCACTACTAAAGGGCTTGAGGGATATGTTAACTTATAGAAAGAGATCTGACATAGTCAAATAACTATGCTTTCTCCTAGGTTGACCATTTAATGTGTAGTTTCTTGTTTAATGTTTTGAGATAGTTTATGGTTTCTAATGCTTGCAAAATGAAAACTAGCCTATCTAATGCAATGTAATGGGGTGATCCCGCAATAGTGGTTTACAATTTTTGGCCAAACTAGACTTTGAAATTATTATTTTTAACTAAATCTTCACATTCAGGCACCTATAGCGGCTAAACTATGAGGAATTTGAAGATGATGCAAACTAGAGTCTCGTCACATTTTGTTTATAGATTCTAAAAATATTTTTTTCAAAATTTTTGGAATCAGATTGCACTTCTTTTTCCATCTCCCATGAAAACTGGTTTTTTTCAAAAAACAACATTTTAAAAAAGTGACGCACACCGTATAACGCATAAATTTTTATCCATGAAGGATAAAATTCTAATTATTTCAAATTTAGATTTGTAACTTCGATATCTAGTGCTTCCAATTGGTTAGATAGTTTTTTATTGAATATTTTTTCTTTAATCAAGTTTCAAAGTCAAACCAATTACAATTCAGACATAGCGCGACCATATAACACACATAACTTTTTTGTATATATTGAAATTCAATTTTATTTTTTTTGTTGGATCAAGGACTTCAATATCTAGTGCACTCATTTTTTTTTTTTTAAAATGATAATATACTATTTTTCCACATGTGCAGAACATAGACCTTCATTTTCAATGAAAAACCTATGTTTAATAAAACTAAAAAAATAAATACATAATAAAACTAAAACATATTAAAATTATATTTGTTGGATAGATCATTCTGAGGACTACCTGATTCCAGTTGGGTTTTTGAAGACTCCTCCATTTTCATCCTCAACTCAAGCTCTGAAGCGTAAAAAATTAGATTTTTTTTGTGTCTCAGGAAGGGGATGAGGGGTAAGGGGGGTTCAAGCGAACCCCCCTTCCATAAGGGGTTTTCTTTGAGTTTTGGGCGGGAAAGCATCAAAAGGGTTCGCTCGAACCTTGGTTTGAGCAAACCCCTTATGGGTTCACTCGAACCAATAGGTTCGTACGAACCCCTAAAATCAAGTTTTTTTCCATGGGGTCATTTTTTGTGAGTTTTCCTTCCTCACTTGAATTGTAAACCACTATTGTGGCTTCACCTAATGATGAAAAAAATAACCATGCATATATGATATAATCTAGAACACTAAAACATAAAATAACTTTTTTAATTTTTCTCAATACTGCACTAAAAGAACAACTTTCTTCAACATTCAAATCAGATAGCTTCAAATTTTCAAACTACAAATGTAATAGCAGAAATAGAATGAAAAAATAGACATAAAAAGACAACCAAAAATATGGAAGGACACCTATATAGGGACAATTCTCCCTAGGGTGAATGGGTCAGCATACGGGTTACAAAAATTAAAATATGAGTCTAAGGTTCACTACTAGGGTTTCTTATTTCAGTTTGCAAACTATGGTTTTAGTGGCAGAATTTTCCAGATTTAGGTATCCTAATGCAAGTGAATTTAGTGAAAAATTATGAACAATGTGACACTTTTTGCAATGCAATTTTGACCAAATTTGTGAATGTAAATGATTGAAAGTACACTAATATGCAAATACTATAAAAAATCAATGTAATATGCATGCATTTTTTTGTATTTTTTAGATTCTAAATGATGCAAAATGAAAAATTAAAACCTTAAATGAGATGCAAACTAATGCAATTTTAACAACCCTAAATGAAATAAAAACCAATGCAATGAAATGCAAACTATTGAAAATCCTAGATCTAGGGTTTGAATTGACTCCAATTTCATAATTTAAGATGTACAATGTTGGGTTCGCCAAAATGAAACATAAAGAATAGGTGAGGTAGGTTTTGAATGGGGATAATGTACTTATTTCCCTACTTTCATCGGGAAAAAGAGATCCCCTAGGGAAAGATTGACTTTCAGCACTTAGGTGAGTCAATCTTAATGGAGATCATGTTGTTTTCCTTATGATTGAGGATGAGGTAAATCAACATGAAATGCACTTTTGGGAGATGAATGAAAACTACCAAATGAATGCAATTATGCAATGTAACACTAGAAACATCAATTTAAAACCTTAATCTAATAGAATCCACAAAGGTTTGACAGATCTGAGAAGGATACAGTTTTATGCACCCATCACCAAAAGCTCTTGTTGAGTGTCCTCCTGGGACAAATTCACATCTAATCTTGTCTTCGTACATGTACCTTTCAATTCTCGCTCCCGGATCTAGACCTACAACACAACTAAAAATTTTGGTATGTTTGTGAAACAAAGGAAAATATAGTGGTAGGGTATGAATTGGGTTCACCAATATAGAAAATGGACATATCTTCCTTCATTCATTAGGAAATGAGATCCCCACAAAGAATTGACTAACAATCCTTAGGTGAATCAACCCTTTGCGAGAATATATTGATTTCCTTATGCTTGAGGATGGGAGTATCAACCTAAACAACACTTTTGGGGGATAAAATAAAAATATAAAATCAACCTAATTATGCCAACTAAAACTTGAAACTTCAATATGAAGTTCAATGCTAAAAAGAACTCACAAATTTTACAGATTTGAGAAGGGAAAAGAGATGTGTACTAGTCACTAAAATGACTTTCTGAAAACCTGTCTAGGACTAATTTTCCCATGTGCAAATGGGTTTTTTGTCATGGTTTTTCATAAATCTTCCAGGATCCTCTGAAGCTAATCTATAGCTTCTGTTTGATTTGGGTTTCAATGTTGAAAAGTCAAAAATCAGATTTGTAGGTAAGATTTCATGATTTGACAACTTTGACAACTTTCCCAATCTTTCTCTTCAAAATAGCTTCAATCCTTGTTCAACCTAAATCTGCAACACAAACACAAGAGAGAAAAAATATTTGTTTTTGGTGAATGGGGATTTTTCTTGGTCAAACCCCATTTTGGTAATCAAACCTTGAAATGAAATAATGAAAGCATGAACGAAATGATGAATGAACAACTCTATGTTACCACTCACCAAACCCTTAGATAAACCTTTGAATGGAGGTCTACAACTTGCATGAAATGGTTGAGTTGGATGAGGATCTTGATGTTTGAATAATGCTTTGAATGCTTGAACTTGATCTTGAAACGTACATCACAATGTTAGCTCCAAAAACATGCATGATGCAAGAAGACTTTGACATGATGCTTGAATCTTGATTGCTGCAAAAAATACTTGACAATTCTGTTCTTGAATGCTATTGATCATCAAATTTTCTCTTGTGAAATTTCTCTTGAAGTTCTCTCAAAATGCTCTTGAATTGCTTAATGAAACTCTAGGTGAAACTTAGAAAATAACCTTGTATTTATAGATATGTATCCTTAATTTCCTGAAATTCAAATATTACAAGCCGACATTGAAATATGGATTCAAGGACCTTAAAATACCACCAAATAAATATTTAAATTTAGGTTCAAAGGCCTAGGGAGTACCCATTCACCCATGGGTGAATGGGTCCCAAGTCCCTATTCTTGGAACAGACATTGCTCAAGGTAAAGTGTTATGTGTTGGGATTAATTATTGTCATGATTCCCCTTTGGAAATTGTAATTTATTAGGCTTGTAGATGTAAAATAGGGCTTATTAAGGCCTAATTAAGTCCAATTTAATTAGGAGGGCCCGAAAAAAGTGTGAAAACATAAAGGGATATAGTTTTCTACACTATAGTTTGTATAGGGGTTTGCTTCGGTCAAACCCAAAGTTTGGTAATTAAACCTTTTATAAAAAATATAGATCTAAAACCTAAAAGTATGTGTGATCCCTAATCTTAAGTGTGTCTAATATTTTTAAGAGCTAGAATGTAAAGAAACCTCATTCAAGTGTGTTAGAATAAGATCCCTAAATGAACATGAATAATGAACAAAAGACCTAGTTAGGGAGAAGTCAAATACCCTACTAGATCTAAAATACAATTATACCTTGCTTTAGGTAGCTAGTAGAATGAAGACAAAAGATGGGATCACTAGGAAATAATTCATTAGATCAAGGGAAATGGCTAGTTTCATGTCCCATATCCTAGAATCCATCATGATCCACCATAGGCATCAATCTTCAATCATGAACAATGCTTGATAAATCTTCACAAAATGAGCTTGAAGATATACAAACACAATTGAAATGCTGCTCCAAGACTTCAACTTTTCTTTCTTGAATGTTCTCCTCGATCTTGAATGCTAATCTTGTGAATATCTTCTCAATATTTTTCTCAACCTAGTGTAAAATAGTGAAAAGACTAGGCTTTATAGGCTTCCTTTCTAATTTCTAATTTATTAAATTCCGATAGCCGAAATTTAAAACTTGAATCTAGGACTTAAAATGCCACAAAAAAACATGTTTAAAATTTGAATTTGGATCTTAAAGGGGACCCATTCTCCCATGGGTGAATGGGTCCTAGCCTAAAAATCCAAGATTAATGAATTTGAGGTCATTAATTTAATTAAATGCATTTATTCAATGCACATTACAATGTCAAAAAATGATAAAAATGGGCATTGGGATGCATAATAAAGGGGTTTGGGGGCTTATTTATGAAGGGTAAAATGCATAAAATTGAGGGACCACTAAAATAAATCCAAATTAAGTGTGAAATAGTACTATCACACAAAAGAAGTACAATTTCCTACACTACACTAACCACTTGCAAGATCTCTAATCCATGGGGCTTATTGAGACATGTTATGAATCATATTAGCTAGTTGTACATAGGAGTTTCTACATTACCCAAAGTACCAAACTTTAACTTGCAAATTTTTGATTGTGTCATATGAGTATCATGATCATAATCCTCCATATTGTTCTTAATTATCATTAGAAGAAAAAAAAATTGTTAGAGTGGGTAGCCATGATAGAAATTAGATAAGCACTCTTTCTAAATGAAATATTAGGATTGCAAGTAACTCATTACATATAAATAAAATAATGAGTGATGGATAAATGAGGCACAAAATATCTTTATCATACCTTGAAATAATAAATATAGTTGGTATTGTATATGAACATTGAAAATGAAACCTTAATGAGATAATCAAGGGCAAGTAGGGTGGGAAAAAGATATCACAACAAAGCTCAATGCTCTAAAAGGAAAGGTGTAAAATTAATGTAATCAGTAAAGAAAAATATAAAACCCTAAAAATAATGAATGTACAACCCTAAGGTCAAACCCTAGGGTTTATAGTAAAATAGGCTCACTAAAAATTTAAAGGAAACTACCCTTTCCCCAATGTTAATCTAGATTTATTAAAAAAATGTGCATACAATTAGAAAAAAAATAACCTAGATTAAAGTAAAAGAATATTTGTGAGTATATAATTCAAAAATAAATGACAATTTAATATAGGAAACTAATTGTGAATGCCTGATTGTACTTAACTCTTGACATGAGAGGAGAGTAAATGCTAATATCTTGCTAAATCAATTCATGGTAGTTTGGGAAAGTGATGATATTGGGATACTCAATGTCCTTATGTTCTATGTAGCCTCAAAAATATTTATGGGATTATGGATCAATCCCATGCCATAGGGATTTAGTCTACACCCTATATATCTAATTTAGTGTTATGTGCACTTTTGCTCTTGAATTCACTACATTCTCTAGTTTAAGATGATTTTCAAGGACTGTGAGTATTTGTAAATACCTTGGGGAGATTCTTGGATCATAAGTTTTATGCTGTCTTAAGTTCAAACCTTGCTTAGATTGACTTTGCAGTCATGAAAATAATTGAAGGAAATAATCCAAAGTAGTATAGATGTCCTATTCCTTCTTATGCAAATTAAATTATTTTTAGTGATCCAGATTCAAAGATTCTTATAACGAATGCTCCTTGAAGTGCTAAGAAATTGAATGATTCTAAGATAATCAAGTAATAAATTAATATGCATTGAATTCCTTTAAATACCAATATATAGCAATAAACCATGTGAAATGTGTACCAATTCAACTCATGGCAAGAATGAAATGGGTAGGCATTGATTAATTTTGAATTTTAGAGGTAAAATATTGATGCGGAGAATGAATAGCTAGACATGGAGGACAATAGTAAGTATAATAAATGGATAAAGTATGAGAACATATGTAGGCATGAATAAGATGTGGCCAAATGTATAAGGATGAATAAATGATGAATTGGGGAATGAGACAAACTTTATAGACTTGACTGTGTGATTTATCATTATGTAATTATGCTAAATCATTTTATCAAAATGAGCTCAAACTAAATAGAAATTAGCATACATATACAAATATTTCCATTACATATCTAGCATATGTCAATTTTGAATAGATTTTCATTAAAACAACTAAAAACATAAATTGTTACTATAATATTAATAATTACATAAAAAGAAACATTTAAAATAAATACTGATCAAGATTTAATTCCATCTAAAACATTTAGAGTAAACACAAGTCAAAATTAAATTCCATCTAAAATGGCACCATATGCAACACTCCTCCTTTAAATAATTAAAATAAAAAATAGAATATTGATGCTAAAAGGGCATGCATTTTAAGTCTAAAAGGTTGAAAAAATATAAAACTATTTATGTTTAATATCATATTATATAATTTCTCTTATTTTTTGCTACACAGTCACTTATATTTTATTCAATTGTAAATTAAAAAGAACGGATACCAACACCAACACTAGACATGTGAAAAGACTAGAAAGAATCTACCAAACTGATGAGTCATTTTATAGTCATCTTCTTAAAATTTTCTTGATCAAAAAAGGCTCAGCATGCAGGTACTAGGACCCAATTTCACAAGTTGTATTTAACAAATAACAGAGGAGGAAATATTGAGATGAATCACAAAAATGACAAAGTATCATGGTTTAGAAGGTTATGTGGCCATCATGATGGGCACATCACAAGGGATTGGCAGAGAAATCGCTATGCATTTTGCTAGCAAAGGAGCCCATGTTGTGGTCTCATACGATGTAAACACAGAGAAAGTAGAGGAGGTGACCTCCATAATCAATAAGGATTGTGGCACAGGAAGAGCCATTACTTGCAAGGCCAATGTTTCCAAGGCCTTGAATGTGGGAAACTTATTTGATAGGGTAGAGCAAGCCTTCAATGGTGTCCACATATTCATAAACAATATGGGTTTAGTGAGTTCCACATATCCAACCATGGCCAAAACCCAAAAAGAAGAGTGGAAGTTCATCTTCAATATGATACTCTGATATCCTTCAATGTTTGCTTCATCCATAATACATGTGTATAGAAATATGTTGCAGCAATATACTCTGCCTCTGTAGTAGATAATGACAATGAATCCTGCTTCTTACTTAGCCAAAAAACCAATATGTTTCTAAGAAAGAAAGCACCTCCACGTGTACTTATTTTTTCATCCACACAACCCACCCAATCAACATCTATATAAGCACTCAAGGAGATATCGGTATCCTTTGGATACCATAGGCCATAGTCCAAATTGCCCTACAAATATCTGAATATCCTCTTGATTGCTGCCACATGTGATTCCCTAGGATCTTCTTTAAATATAGCTACAAGATAAACTTCATGCATGATATATGGTCTAGTAGCAGTTAGATATAACACTCCACCAATCATTGATCTATACTTTCTCTAATATGTCTTAGGGGATTCATCATTCTTACTTAATTTGCAACCATTAACCATGGGATTGCATACTGGTCTAGAGTCTACCATTCCAAACTTCTTCAAAATTTCCTTGACATATTTTAATTGTGATATGAATATACCTTTTTCTATTTGACTGATTTGTAGCCCCAAGAAATTCATCTCCCCAAACATTGACATCTCAAACTCATTCTACATATGCTTTGCAAACCTCTTACACATTGCCTCATTTTCTTTGAAGATTGTGTCATCAACATACACAACCATAATTCTAGGATTTGATCTCTCTCAACTTTGAAGTAAAGATTGTTGTTTACAATACTCTTTTGGAATCCCTTTTGCAACAAGTACCTATCCAATCTTGCATACCAAGCTCTAGGAGCTTTTTGAGCCTATATAATTCCTTTTTCAATCTGCAAGATCCATAGTAGAGTCTTTTGATAACTGAAAACCTTTTGGTTTTTCAATATATACCTCTTCTTCCAACTCACAATTCAAGAATGAAAACTTCACATCAATCCAATAAACCTTGAAGCCCTTATGTATTGCAAAGGCCAAAAACTTCCTAATGGCCCCCATTCCTACCACCAAAGCAAATGTCTCCTCAAAATCTACTCCCACTTGAGAGTAGCCCTTACACACAAGCCTAGCCTTTTTTCTGACAACTTTTCCAATATCATTCAACTTGTTCCTCAAAACCCATTTAGTTCCTATTACATTCTCTTTTTCTAGTCTTGGTACCAGTTCCCATGTCTGATTCTTCTCAATCTACACCATTTTTTCTTCCATAGCTTTGATCCAATTATCATCCTTGCATGTACTTCAGTCAATATCTTAGGTTTTACTTTAGAAAGTAAACATAAATTTACCTATTCTTCTGTCATAATAGTTTTTCTTCTTGTTAGCATACATTTTCTCTTGTCTCCAATGATTTTATCTTCAGAGTGATTCTTCTACACATACTTAGGAGTCTTAGGGTTCCTTTCTAGAGCTTCTCCCTCTTCCACTTGCATCTCCTTTTCTTTCTCTTCCTCTTTTTCTTCTTCTTCGCAAGAGGATTCATCAAATTCATATCCTTCTATCAATGTTGAGCTTTGATGTGGTTCTTCATCCACTTTGACAATTGCACTTTCAACTATTCTCTTTAGCCTCTTATTGTAGCATTTGTATGCCTTTCTCTTTGTAGAATATCCAAGGAAGATTCCTCCATTTGATATTGCATCAAATTTTCCTGTTTTCTTCATCTCTCCTAATATAACATTTTCTTCCAAACATTGAAATATTTCACAATAAGAGTTCTTCAATACCATAGGTCATAGGGAGTCTTTAAACTATTTACATTTTCTTATACTCTGTTCAATATGTATATTGTAGTGTAAACGGCTTCTCTCCAATAGACATATGGTAGATTGGATTTCTTCATCATGGTCCTTGTTGCTTCCTGGATAGTCCTATTCTTCCTTTCCACGACTCCATTCTACTGAGGATTTCTAGGAGTTAAAAAATTCATTTTTATCCCATGATCTTCACAAAAATTGTTAACTCATTGGAGGTAAACTCACCATCTATGTCTCTGTCAGACCTTAAAAAACTTTAGTTTCAAATCAATTTCATTCTCAACCATAGATTTAAATACTTTAAACTTGTCTAGAGCTTCTAATTTTTCTTTGAGAAAGGTTGCCCAAGTCATTCTAAAGTAATCATCTATTTACAATATGAAATACTTGTCACCTTGAAAGCTTCCTATTCTAGTAGGTCCACATAGGTTTGTACTATGCACCAACTCTAAAGGTCCTACGATATAATATTCCTTTATTTTGAACCTCTTTCTTGTCTTCTTTCCAACCCAACACTCTTCACAAATTGCATCAAGGCAGGCTTTGTAATTCTTGGTAGATCTCTCATGTAGCTTGAGTAGAGTCGATCCTTACTATGCTATCAAAATTGATGTGACACATTCTTCTATGCCATACCAAACTTTCATTAGTTTGAGTCTTAAAGCACTTACTATTAGCACCTTTGAGTTGATAAACATTTTCTTCTGTCCTTGTTCTTATAGCAACCAAAGTTTTAGAGCTTTCTTTCTTGTCGAGCACAACCATCATCTTGAAACACAAGATTGTATCCAAGTTGCTACACATTTGTCCCACACTTAGAAGATTATATCAGAGACCCTTGACATAAAGAACATCAACTATCTTATGCTTGCCACCAAAATTAATTGAACCTTTTCCATAGATCTTAGCAGATGCATCATCACCAAAATTAACAAGACCACCTTCAAACTTTTCAAGTTTAACAAACTTACTATTATCACCTGTCATATGATTTGAGCATCCATTGTCAATTATCTAGTATTTTGTCTCCTCTCATGCATGAAAAGTAGTCACCATAGTTCCTTTGATAGTGTGACTTTTTTCTAAAGCAATTTCCTTCATACATCGTTCAAATTCAATAGAATTAGTTCCAACATTTAAAGCCATGAACAAATATTCACCATTTTCATCTTTCAAATAGTTTGATTCCTCATCAACAAATATGCCACTATCTTCTTTAACATTACCTCTGTGATCTTTGTATTTTTTATCTGAAACTTTGACTGGACATCTAGAAGCACAATGACCTATCTTTCCACAATTTAAACACTTGAAGGGTGACTTACTAGATGTATTTTCTAGTGACCTTTTTCAATCTTCAAGTAAAAAAAATTCTTCCACTTTATCATGATCATCTAGATCGGATTCATCATTCCTCTCTTTCTTGCTAAATTTAAAAGTAGTTTCTCTCCTTGAATCATCTTGACCAAACTCTCTTAATTCAAAAGTATTTAAAGAACCAAAAAATTTATCCCAAATGTATCGATCCAAATTTTGAGCTTCTTCAATATCAAAAATTTTAGCAAGATTTAGAAAGAGTCCTTAGTACCTTTTTCACCACTTCATTTTCCTCTAGCTTTCCACCAAGGCCATTGATGGAATTGAAAACTTCATTCACTCTATGC
This sequence comes from Sequoia sempervirens, assembly GCA_007258455.2. Lineage (NCBI taxonomy): Eukaryota > Viridiplantae > Streptophyta > Pinopsida > Cupressales > Cupressaceae > Sequoia > Sequoia sempervirens. The sequence goes on along the minus strand of VDFB02075321.1, from coordinate 80,377,016 downwards.
ATGTAGCTTGCAATGTCTTCATCCTCTATCATCTTTAGGGTTTCAAAATTGGTTTTGAGATTCTTCATCTTTGCTTGCTTGACCTTGACATCTCCTTCATAGATACTTTCCAACTTCTTCTAGATCTCTTTAGTAGTTTTGTAGCTCATCAATCTAAAATTTCATTTAGAAGAGCATTCCTTGCTTTTCCATTGTTCTCATAATCCTTGATTTCATCATCACTTGTTAGACCACCATTAGGCATAGTATATCCATTTTCAATTAACTTCCATACACCAAACCCTAATGAGACAAGAAATCCTTCCATCCTATTCTTCTAGAATGCATAAATTGTTCCATCAAGCAAAGGAGCTTTAACATCTTTCTTGTGTGTCATACAGATCTACCTCAAGTGGTTAAGATTCTTCCAAGGAACCTTGCTCTAATACCAATTGTTAGACACACATGACAACTGAGATGGGGTGAATCAATTGTACATTAAAACATGAAACCCTCATTAACATTCAAGCCCAAGTATTAGTCTTCAAACCCTTAATTAGATTTAGCATTAAAGTAAACAAAGAAAACAACACATCAAACACCATACATAATAGAACCCCATATTTACATGGAAAACCCAAGAAGGGAAAAAACATGAAGAGGATTAGCTCACAATATATGAAAAACAACACCAAATATAATAGGCTCACTATTGGAGGGATCACTGGCCAAAGGACTCACTCTCTCGAAAGAAAAAAGAAGGGCTCACTACCCAAATAAAAGGAAGAAAAAAGAAGACTGTTACAAAGAGATACACTATCTCGGAGCAATAGAATAATACACCATCTGCAACCTTCATCTCACTACTTCTAGTAACTTCTATCACACTAAAAATTTAGACACCTTCTACTCACTGCTTCCGATAGCCTTAGTCATTTAAGCTCACACTCATATCACAACACTTGATCACATTTTGGACTACAACACAACACACCTTCTCCAACAATTGACCTTGCATATATGCCATCCACAAATTGAAAAACTTTTTCAAGTCGGCCTCAATAAAATGTATGCACCTCAAATGTGCAAACACCAAATAGGTCAACACCAAACACTTCCACGATGGAAAGAAGTGAAGGAAAACCACACTAAGGTTTAACCAAAACCCAAATCTACACTTACATGCTACAGTATGCTTCCACAAGCAACAAAGCACATTTGTAATTAGCACTAACACACTAGGTTGGCCAAACCTATATTAACACTCTTAAGCAATTGAGTTCACGCTTCACCTAGTTTAGAAACAACTTGCAAACCACATAGCAACATCACACAACATTTTGGAATATTCCAACAACAACATAATATTAAATAATACTACCACCACCACATGAAAACTGAGAACACAACCATCCTATGTAACCAATCAAATTTCCACAAGAAAAAGCTCATGAATCCAGCCTTGTAGAATAGCTAAAAAATATATATTCTAAGGGAAGGTAGATATAGGAAATATTAGCAAATTCCCAAATTTTCAAGACAAGAAACCTTAATATGGAGAAATGTGGAGCAATTCCATTTCTCCTAGACAACCTAGTTCACAGTCCACACTCTAGTGAACACAACTTTCACTACTGCACGATCCAAAACTTGAAACTTTGGATATAGCACCTTTGAACACCAATGATCATTATATCCAAACCCTACAAGCATATCTTTAGGACTGAAGAAATGTAGAGCATAATACAAAACACTTATCTTTCACATTGTACGCCCTTTGTACAAATTTTCTCAAAAGTGCACTTAGAAACCAAGCACCACAAACACCTCACCACAACCACACTAGAGGTTGACATTTATAAACACTTACTCATCACAACTATACTAGAGGTTGATATCAATGACAGTTCACTAATGACAACATAGTGCACCACTTGATTCCTCCATTGCACTTGCTTTCCAACACCTAGGGTTTTATATTTTCCCCTTAGAGTTAGATATTTCATAAATTTACGCACACCACAATCACCCCTCTTTGGATCACATACTTAGATATTTTCCAAGGCTAAATTAATACTAAAAATATCATCCTAGGGTGTTAACTACAACAATGTATCATATAGCTAAACCTCAATTTCTCTCCATCCAACAATAAACATTAATAACTAAATATTAGAGGCACTTTTGGGGATTCCACTAGCAAGAAAAACCTTAAGGAATAAAAGCATGAGACCAAAAGATATTATTGTTTAACACCCTACCATAAATTTTTTCAAACACTATCTCCCTCTCTCTCTCACGTGTGTGTGTGTGTGTTTGTGCATGTGCATACACACACGTGTGTGGGAACATGCTTAGGTGGGTAGGTGGGTGCATGTGGGTGGGTCGATGGGTGTGTGTTTGTGTTTTGTTCCTTTTATTATCAAGTAGATAGGACCAATTGAATAGGGTATTTGATTAGAGGGGGTTTTATTGAACTTATCTACTAACTAATAAAAAGACCAAAGCACACACACCCAATCGTCCTACCCACATACATTGACCTACCCATGCACAACACACCCACATAAATGCGTGTATGCACACACGCACACACAAAAAACATATAGTGTATGTGCATGTTCTTGTAGATAGGAGCATGTGGGTGGATCAAAGGGTGTGTGCGTATTTTGGTCTTTTTATTAGCAACTAGATGGATCCAATCAAACACCCCCATTCAATTAAACCTTTCTCTCTAAAAATATTTTTTCCTAATAAATTAAAAATTAAAAAGAACAATATTATTCTTCCACCATTATATTTGTTTATTTTCTTGTAACAAACAATATTTTTTCTTTAATTTAGAATTTAAACATATATATTGAATATTTTAATATAAATATTATTAGCACTTACATCAAAAGGAGGTGCAGTAGTTACGTTGATTGTAATTTATATAGAATGTCTTGTAAATCTCATATGAGGTGTATAATTGAGTTTATAAGTACTTTATTAAAAAAAAATATAACACTAGAAGTGTGATATTGATCATTAATAATCATTTATAGGTCTTGATGTAATATTAGGTGGTGTGTCTTGACATGAGAAATATCATTTATAGGAATTGATACACCATTTGATGGTGAGTCTCAACATGAGTGATATCATTTATAGGACTTGATATAACATTAGGCATTGAGTCTTCATATGAGTTATTGTATCGATCTTATATGTCATTCCCATCAACATTTTGAAAATTAATTTTTGTTGTGTAGAATTGGGAAGTATACTAATGTGTTGGCTTTCTAGTTGCTAAACATATTTGTGAGGTTTCAAGAACCTTGCAAAGAAAAGTACATAAACATTACAATAATTGAATATGTCACTTTCTTCGAGTTATCATTATAAATAATTTAGGGTTAGCATCCAAAATATTGTTCTTTAACTTGAATTTGAAGATCTATGTGAAAGATTCTAGAACACATGGATTTGGCCATGCAAATTCTTGTTAGAAAGGTCAAGGAAAAGAAAGCGCTAGATGATTTAGGGTTTTAATACATAACCAAATTTATAAACAACAAATTTTGCTTCCTCTCTCAAGGCCTTTCAATAGGATACCCATATACTTTTAAATGTATGCTAGTGTCATGTTTGCACACACCTCAAAGTGGATGAAAAATATAACAACCATATTCATGTTGGTCAATATTATCTTTGATATTTCTCATTGCAATTAATTTGACTCACCAAGAGGCTTAGCCTAGGAGAATACGATCACCTATCAAGTTATAAAACTCAAGGATATATCTAGACACCACCTTAACAGTCTCAAATATTAACAAATAAAAGCAAGAAAATTTGTAAGCATACATTTTTTGAATTCAACATTTCACATCACATTCACTAGATACATCGAATCACAATAACTAAAATCAAAATTAAACACTAAAAATAAATGTACAATATTTTTTTGTGTTAATTCAAGTTTTAAAATAATTATTATTTTGAAACAATTTAAGAGAACATCAACAAATGCATATTTAAATATCAATCTTAAACATAAATTCCTATATCCTTCATAGTCAATTTTTAAATATTTATTAGAAGTATGAATGTTGACTTTTGAATTAATGTAGGTTAATAATGAAAAAAAAATTATGTTCACAATATTAAATAAAAAATAGAAACACTTGAATTTGCATTCATTCTCAAATAGATCACAATGGAAAAGGACATGATATTTAATGCATTGGGAGACAAGCCACCAAGAAGCTCCATGCCAAAAATGTTCATAAATATACTATGTGTTCTATTCACATAATTAAACCTTGGTCGCATGTGATCTAATGGATAATAATCAAAAGGTCATTAACATCAAAAAAGAATGTAACAACTACAACTTGTAGGTTTCTTGAATTTTACCCTTGGCTATTGGTGATTACGTCGAAGGTGTTTCCTATTTGAAAATAGCCAAGCTGATTTGTGAAATCAATGGTTGAGAGTTGAGGAAAAGCAATACAAGATGATTGAACCTATTTCGTCCATTGATCACTTCTCGCCATTTTTTGCATCATCATTTTTTGATGTTTGATTCTCATGCATTATTTCCGACCACTATTTTATTTTGCTTGTCATTTCCTTTCAAAGTAAAAGCTTCTGATCATATTTTCATTTATTCCCATCCGTACAAGCCTTTGTCACAGGTAAGAATTTGTGTCTTCATAAATAAACTAGCAATCACACCTCGGTGTACAATGGGTACGTCGAAGAGGTTTGGAAGGTCAATTAGGAAAAAAATTTGGCTATTTTTACATACATTTGTGTAGTACATGAGGTGAATTGGTAGGCCATTTAGAAAATGTTTTTTTTTGTGGAAAAATGGTCTTAATGGAGAAGTGATAGCTTTAAATCAACTATGTGCATCCATTTAAAAAGATTCAAACATGAGTAAAAAACCCTCTAAATTAGGAAGATAATTAGGTTCCATTACCAACAAGTTCATGTTTTGTTTGCAAGATAATTAGACTTTCAAAATGGTTTTAAAGGTCTTGATTCATTTTAGGTACAAGAACCCAACATATTTTCTTTGTTTTCAAAGATGATAATATGCAATTAAATTCCTTTAGATATACAAGTACACAATAATCAACCAAGCAAGCATCCATCATAGCCACAACAAAGGATCCCTTAGATATTCATAATTCTACACAACCTTGAAGAAGCTCATAATGCTAGATAGCTCATATGGCTTCTCTTAGATCTTCATAATTCTACACAACCTTGAAGAAGCTCATGATGTTGGATAACTCCCTCTCATACAGATCATCTATTAAAAAACTCACAAGAACTAGATTCTAAGAGTGGAGAACATACACATTAAGGTTGTCGTCCACTATAATATCCCTCCTTTGGAACTACCTAAAAAATATTTTTTGAACTTTGGTATTAACATAGAAGGGTATGGCTCCCTAAAGCCAGATTTTTTAATTGAAAAATATTGATATATAGGCCAAAATTGAGTTTCAATTCAACCAAAAGTTTAATGTCAAGCAAAAGACAAACAATTTATTCCTAGAAAAATCCTTAAAATGATGAAGGAATCAACATTCCAAAGGGATGCATCCCCAGAGGTCAAGGTAATGTCCCCAAGACTTGGAGACTCAGAATACACATACCCTTTTCTTAGGAATGGACAACCTGCTCCATTTGGTGCATAATTTTAAGAAAAATGTAACTTTTGAAAGAAAACAATGCTAAAAATTCCTAAAAAACTAAAAGGGGAGGATTGTCATTGCAAATTCAGCACAATGTATTTACTTTTTTGAATTTATGTTGTTTTTAGTTTGTTTAAGTGATTTTAATATCCATGCCCCACTGTCCCAAAAATTTGCAAAATTTTGGGAATCACTAAAATCACTTCCCCACACCCCCAAAATCCCCCTGGCCTGGAAACTCAAAGAAACACAAGAACAAATTGAAACAGAACATAGTGAAAATTGAAAAATAAAATTAAAGAGCATAAAAGTAATAGAGACATAATTCAAAATTAAGGGCAATAATAAATTGAGTTCTTAGTTAGTAGAAGAAAAGAGGACGATGATTGATTTCAAGGGCTTTGAATATCTTCACTGCACAATTAAAGAAAAAGAAGAGGTAGAAGATAAAGAATTAGTAGGCAACACCATGAAAAAATGGAAGTTGAAGAAAAAGACAAAGATATACAATATGAAGGATTTCAATATTGACACTAGAAAATTTAGAAAGTTGGCAATTTAGATAAAGAAGATTAATACAGGTTGCTATAATAGAAGAAACTGCTGAAGCAAACAACTTTTTACATGATAAAAGAATGAAGCATATGTGGAACAAAGGGATGTTGTGCCCCATGAGAGACAACATATCTCTCCCACACCTAATTAGTTATATTGTAGTCAAAAATTCAAAAGAAAAAGTACATTAAGATTAACAAGGAAATATTAAGCCATTTGTTTTTTATGATCAATCAAGCAATTACATAGATTGATAGGCTCACAGAAAAAAATTAGATCTACCATTTACTATCAATCCATTCAAACTTTTGAGGAATCTAGGTGCATCTTTATTTCTATTTTGTACATACTCATGTGTTTTCATAAATGGAATCTTGGTGCATCTTTATTTCTATTTTGTACATACTCGTGTTTTCATATTATTTATGAAAGAGCATAATTTAAATTTTTGTTATGCATTTGCTATTTTTTAGTCTTCAAAATGACAACAACAAAAAATCCTGCAAAATGATTACCAATAATTGACCATCACCTATCGCAAACAGTGTCAAGTGAACCACAAATTAATGAAAGATGGATTCTTGTGACTCACTATTCATGAAAGGAACATCACATAAATTGCCTCATGCTAAACATGTGTTTCATTCCCAAAAAAATGACATCTAATAATAATTGAATTCAAACATGTAAGGTAGATGGCTAATTAGTTGCTCTATGGTTTATTTCACACCAAACCAAAGTCATGCAAGATGAAAACCTTGAAAAAACCAAAGAGGGTTCACCAAAGCGTTAATGTCATCAATTTCCAAAGATCTATAAACTTAGTTTATTCGGTTGGCTAATGAGGGAACTTCCCGTACAATCTTAATACACACCAATTTTTTTGCTATGGAATATAGAAGCATGAAACATAAACGATTCCTTAAGAAGAAAACGCATCATCCAAAGTCACAATACTGGCCTGAGTGTGTTCGGTAATTAGGAGCGGTCATTGATATTGATTGGATTACTAGGTTCACCTTATGACATCGGCGTTCTGCTATGGGATGACAAAATTTTCTGAGACACTGATGAAATCACCTCATCTACTAGCATCATACTGGGAGTTCCTAACATCTGCCATGCCAACTGTTGTTTTAACTCTGAAAAAATCACAATTCTATAAAATTAAAAGAAATAACAAAAAAAGGCACATTTTTAACCTTTTAGTTTCATGACCATTGATAATATGAAAATCAGGGATTAATCTATTTTCTATTTGGCAACAATAAGAATAAAACACTAGTGTGATATAACATACACTCACCTTTTTTTTTTTTTTGATAAACAGCTTACAACCAAAATTTGCAAGTACTAATCAAACACAATGTTGTCATGATTTTGATTAGGAAATTAGTGTTCTTACATTGTCTAATATCAATTAGAAGGAGATAATTAACCCTACATCAACCCAAGAGATGGGTAAGAAAGACAAGACACAATTCCAAATCAAAATACCTCAAACTTAATGATATTGGCAAATGATGCGGGTCTGATTCACCACTACATGCTCTGCTATAGGGCTGAAAAGTAAATTTGAGCAATGACATGACTTCAAGTGGTTGGATATCATTCTCAACAATAAGGGAACCTCTAAAAGACCTTCTATTTTGTTATCTGGAAAGATAGGAATGCCTGCATATTTTCTCATTCTCAATTGGATTGTCAGATTTCTTTGTATACAAAAGCTCTTATTTGTTCTAATGTGTTATTACATATTCAAGTGCAAGCCAATAAAGTGGCTCTGGAAGTTGCTCACCTGCAGGTGCTCCTGGACCATTGGGGCAATGCCCCCTACACTATTGCTTGGGTCCCCCCCTCACCCTCTTCTTCCCACAGTCGATCACCCTCTCGGGGTAGGCAGTGAAGTGGTTATGCACGTCCCCGCTCTCAGCCTCCTCTCCGGCGAGAGTCTCACCCTCCTCAGCGGGCTCATTCTCCTCCACCGTGGGCTAGCTAGGGGTGGCCCTCTGGTGGTGCATTAGGAGCAGTGATGGAAGCTTTGGGTGGCCCTCTGAAGATGCTCCTACTTTTGGCTTTGGTTGGCCAGACCTAGGTAAAGGTTTCCCACAGTTGGCTCTTGCAATCTCGCCTCGTCGTGAGGAAGTTGATAAAGAAAAAGATAAAGATGATAATGATGGTTTGGGTTCTCCTCCTGACGTCACTCCCAACCCCGTTGATGTATGGGGGAAGAAAGATGACAGAGACCCTCCTGGCTCTGTTGGCACTGCTCTGGCCGCCTGATGGCCTTTTTCTTGTTTTGTTTGTTTAAAACTTGATTTATTTTTTCTGGGCGTGGCCCATATGACTCCAGGGGTGTGCCTTTTTACCACCCACTTTTTTTTGTGAATATGTACTTTTATATTATTAATTAATATAGATAGCTGCCTATTCATCAAAAAAAAAAAAAGATTGGCCTAAGGGCTCACCTTGCCAAAAAAGAATTGCCACAAAATCTCATCGGGATCAAACCCTTCATCATAAAAACCCCGATGATTTCTGTGTCTCTGGGAAAAATGTTATTGTTGGTGGGCAATTTCAAAGTCCTCATCGAACACCAACACGACATTTGTCAAACAGTTAACGTGCCTTTGCTATGCTTCCACATTTTGGATACATGTCTACCAGAGCATTTCCAACTATAATATATGAAAAAAATCCTACTTCCATGATGTGTTGATGGTTTTCCGTACCTTGTTCCAAAGCTCCCATTTTAGCATAGGCAGGAAGGATACAGGCGAAGGTTGTGGAATTTGGCTGTACACTTGCCAATTACCTCTCTCTCCCTCAATGGTGTTGTGCAAACAGTAAATGAAAAACAACAAAAATCAAACGGTATATATCCTTTTCATCGTCTTGCATCCCCTCTCCTAACGTCTACACCGTCGATCTGAAAATCACCCTACTTTGTTCAATGAGGGAACGCCTTCAGCATAAATATTTTTTTTCTACCGAATGATGGATACTCCGACTATGTCATTGTAGGGGCTTATAATTTGATTTTGTCCTTTTTACTTTTAAATATTTTTAATATATTAATTTAAATACTATTATATTGCAAAATATTAAATATTATATATTTTTGACATAACATACTAATTAAATTATTAAATATATTATACGTTTTGTATTTATAATATTTATTATTAGATTTATTGAAAAATATACTCAAATTATATTTAATATTAAACATATTATATGAAATATAAAACACATTTTGGAATTTTTAATATATATATTAAATATGTATTATAAATATTTATAATATGTAATATGTGGGTGATTGTGCGGGCGACTTTCCACACCCATTTTGGAAAGTCCATTTTCAAGGGTGCAATTGACATAGGATGGTCTATGTGGTTGCCACATTAGTTGGACCTAGATATTGGTGAAATTTAATGGCATCATTATTATTCTATGTCACCTTTTGTCTGCCCACATAATGATAAAGCATGTTTGGGTTTATGACAAATTGGCTTGGGTCTTGCGAGTCTTTTCACTAGTGCATGACTCCACATTATCGCATATTCCAAAGACCTGGGTGGCAACATACTAACGTCTACAAGTTGGTGAGTGGGGAAGTTCGCACATTTATGTATAGTGTAATAATAGAGGGCGAGATTTGGGCATATCTTGCATTTATAAACTTCATAAGGTGGTATCATTGTGGCATTTATCAAATTTTTCGTATTTCTTGTCACTGGTTTATGATAGCTGAATATGGCGGAAAGATCGGAGTTTGTTGTCAAGATGTCCATGGAATCGCTCTTTTGTCTCGGTGCAGATACCCCAATTCACTTGGACTGCAAGGTTAGGCAATTGGCCTTTCATGGGGTTTCTGATCAATGATTGAAGTGAATTCTACTAAACATTGACCACCTTATGGTGGTCGCGGTGAAAATGGTGTTAGGGAAAGGGCATCTAGAGAATTGTGAGACATTTCACGTTAACACCCACATTACGTCAAGATTCTGTAGAAGTTGATAATCCAACCTCACAGATCCCAATGAACACCTGCAAGAAAATAACTTGTCACCAAAGGAGATCAAGAGACACAAGAATGGTGCTTTGCAAACATGAAGCAAAAATGCATTACCCGAGAAGTGAATAATTACAAAGAGATCAATCCTTAAGAAAGGAGATCAAAACCCTAAAGTGAGAACCCTAGGAAGAGGATTAAATTAGCATGTGACAAGTGTCAAAATCATAATGAACGAGATGACAACTAATTTAATAGTGCAAAAATAAAGATTCCTAAGTTTAGCTTAAGTGAAATAAAGTAAAGGTGACTTAATTAATTAATCAATATGATTAAATTAATTAAGTAAACAACCTATTACTCTAACACACCCCTCTTAAGATGAACTTAGGGAGAAGCTACGAAACTAAGGAAAAAAATACATGAAAGAAAAGATGGGTCTTGGAAAACAAGGCCAAATGAGGTACCCATGTACAAATGTAAAAGATCTCTCACAACAGGAGAAAAGGAGAAAACCTCATGGGAAAAACTCCTCTCCAAAAGAGAGAAATACAAGTGAAGGACTAAGAATCCTCCAAACAAGAGTGAAGGACAAAGAAGCCTCCAATAAAGAAGAAATTGTCCCAAAAGATAGGAACAAAGGATGGACATGGAAAACACCACTGAAGCATGAAGAAGCTGCAAACACTATCGTAGAATGGTTGTTGAAATGCTAAAAGAAAAACCCTCTCTGAAACAAATGATGATCAAGATCAAGAATACAAGAATCTACATGAGTGCCCTCAATGACACTATTTGAATTTGATGGCAAACCAAGGCAAAACATCTAGAACTCGAAGATATATATTGCACAAGTACCAATAGTCTGAAGAACTAATCAAGTGAAAATGGAAGGTCACCTCTAGAAATAGGAATGCAAGAGTGTCCATATGGTAAGTGCTCCATCTCACCAAAATGCATGGGTAACTAGTCGTTGCATCTACCTAGTACATAGGAACAAATACTGTATACATAGCTCACTCCAACACGAAACTAAAGAAGTAGTAGCACCAACAGTAGAAACCCCCCCATAATGCTGAAAAGGGAGAAGTGTGACAGGTACACTGAAACTAAATGCCTGAAAGTAGTGCATGATGAGGAACCAAGAACATCTGAAAGTGCAAACATGAAAGTACAAGGAGACATAAAGGACGTGAAAACAAAAGTCACACTCGCATGAGAAAGGTATGAAGGCAAGACAAAGGAAAACATCAACCCCCATGGCACTTTATATCATAGTGTGAGTACAACAAGGCACAAAGTGATGTGCAAAAATCCCAATACTACACATACAAAGCTTAGGCACTTTATTTTAGTGTGTTTACAGATGATAAATATATGCAATGTGAGCCCATAAGGTCCAAATAAGACTACAACTGAAAAGAAGGATTTATGAAAAAAACCAATTTAAATCAAATTTGGAAACCACCTACACCACTATGAAGATCTTAGAACAAGATTTCCGACGATATTTACATGGCCAAGGCAGAGGCGAAGGCCCTAGTGCACAAAATCTTCAAGGAGAACTTGTTGGTTCATCTAGAGGAAATTCTTTATCCTACGATTCCTGGTTCAGGCGTTCCTCGCCCGTGTGACTTGGCTCTTCTACAGGTTCTAAGTGAAGTTATCAAATACTACCCTTTTTGCTTGGCCTATAAAGGGCATGGCTCTAGTTAAACATAGGCAACTAGTAGCCTACAAGGAAAATTATCTTAAGAAGGTGTTGCAACTAGAGCCCATGCGCAACTTCAACTGGGTCTTGGAGTTTGACACCCTTGCCAAGGTAAATGGGTTTTTATAAGGAACATGGTCATTTGTCCCTTCGACTCTATAATGAATATATGTAAAGATATTAGGTCTATGGTCATCTGTTAGTATATTTCTCCTATTTTAGCTTATAGTTTGGTTTGGTACACCTTTTAGGCCTACAATTTTACAATCTCAATTGGAAGGTTGGGGGATGTTGGTGTGTCTTAGACAATGGCATCTGTTTTGGGGTGATTGGAGTTTCCTTTTGTGTAGACGTTTATAACTTTTTTGACATCAATAAAAATTATCCTTACATACCAAAAAAAAACTATAATATGTAATATATTATTAATAACTACTTTATTATAGTTAGTAATATATTTTTTAACACAATTTCTTTAATTATTTTATTTAATAATATAATATAAAATATATATTATATAATTAAATAACCTAAATAAAGTTGAAACATATATTATAATAAAATGTATTGTATGTAATTATTTTTTATGGGTAAGCTTTTATCATAATGATAATGTATGATGATTTATTTGCTCTTCTAGTGTTCTATTATTTTTCCTAGTGCCCTGTGGGTCCACCATTGCCCATTCTTCATGTATGCATGGCTAAAAAGACGTTAGGACTTGTTTATTTTTATGTTGTATAACCTTTATTGTCCCCTTAGTATTTGCTTATTATTTCAGCATGTTTATGACTATCTCCTCAACACATCATATACCACATGTTTTAATCTTTTTTTTTTCTTTCAAACCTTTGTAAAGGGGTCGAGTTCATGCGCCACATTGTTATCTATCTATGTTTCATGCCTAGGTGGTCCCTCATGGTCATAAAGGTCCTCAAGACTTTTGCATGTTTAGGTGGATAGTGTAAATCTCACTGCCATCTTATTGTATGATGTGATCTCTTCTGATATCCAAGCCAAGCGGCATGATATTTCATTTATTGCTATGTTACTTAGCCTTGGTCGATATCATTTATTCTTTTGTATTTCCTTTAATGCTTTTTCCATTGAGGTGACCCCCTTCATGTGCCATTTACCAGACATCATGAAGTATGAGTATTTTGTTCCCTGTCAAGCGCAAGCCAACACTTATGGCCATCATTTCTTCTTATGTGGTTTTTGTTCAAATTCTTATCCCGTACATTGCTTTCCAATTTTTGTAGATTCAGCAAGCCCTTGTATTAATGCTTTATGGGTTTGTAGCATTTTCTATTTACATTAATAGCAATTGATTTAAAGGAGCTTAATTCAAACTTGTGTAAATATGAGTTATACTTGCAATTTATTAGTTTCCTTTATCTTCAATTAACTTAATATTAAGTGCATTTCATGTCTAGTCGAGTTTATATGGCAACATTGTTTATTTTTCCTCTTTTGCTCTATGCCTCTGAAATGATTTGGATGTATGTCAATTTTTACATTATTCAACATATATCATTCCAAGTTTTTGGTATTTTCTAATTTTTAGGATAGAAATTGATAGACTTTCCAATTCTCATGTTTAAGAATTTCGGTAACATCCTTTATTGGATTATGACAGATCACACATCCATCTTACAATAATCTAATAATCACCCTTCTAATTATATAGAACTTTTTAGTTTATAGGGTTTGAGACTCTTGTTGAAAGGTGACCATGTCTTGGATATTATGTATTGGATAAATCGTCCTCTATTATTTTCTATTTTAGCCTTGGTTGAAAAATATTTTGGTACTATTCGGTTAGTCATTTTCTTAGGTTGGAGCCTGATTGCCTCTTATTGTAACTCAACCAGCCTATGTTGCTTAGTATTTTTGGATATTCTATTTTACTAAAGAGGTATTCACTCTGTAAATGAAAATCTACACTTTCTCAAACATGGAAAAATATAAGCACATTAATCATTTAAGCAAGCCAAATAAAGCATTCCCTATGAAATAGTTGAGCATGCAAACAAGATGAAAAAATTATCAAACTAACATGAAACAACAAGCAAATGAACATGAAATCTTATTCTAAGCTACTCAAACCATCATCCCATAGGGGGATTGGTCTCACTTTGATGTGGAAAGTGGCCCTTTCCCAATCCCCCCAATCCCTTATGATAAGCTCTTGATCCCTTGATGTGAAGATGACTTTGATGCATAGAGAGTGAAATCCAAGATAAAATGACATGAAAAAGCAATTTATTGAAGAGTATAATGAGTAGAGTAACAATGCTTCAAGTTGTGGATCCATATTCAATAGAGAAGGCCTCTATTTATAGTAGAGAATGATTGAAGAATGGATGAAATTGGTGGATGTGGGACTAAAATGAGATTCAATAGCATTGTAACACTTGTCACAAGGCTAATGAAATCCATGGAGATATGTGTGAGTACATCTTGGGAGAAGGGACATATAAGAGGAGTAAATGCTTAGGTGGCTTGTGTAAGAGGGGTGTAAGAGGCTATTTAAGGAATGTGGGTGAGAATGTAAGGGGACAAGATGGCATGCAAGAGGTCATTTAAGGCCTTGTGTAAGAGAAAGGTGGCAATTAAATACCTTGTAAGAGGTATAATATTTGGTTAAGAAAGTCAAATAAGTATAGTTATTGAAGGAATATTCCTAAAGAATATGTCTTTGTGAGGGAAAATAGGCTAATTAGTTAATTAAGAGAAATTATTTTCATGTGCAACTTGGTTAGTTGATCATGAGTTTACTCAACCCTGATGGGGTTAAAACCTAGAGAAATGGGTAATGAAGATTAGGAGGAGATTAAAGTTAATTAGTTCAAAATTAATCAACTTAAGTGGGTTAGGGGTTTGTGAAAATTGTTTTAAATAATTTGATTTATTTAATCAAATGAGAGGACTTTAAGGTTTAAATTAAATAATTTGATTTATTTAATTAAATGAGAAGAATATTAGTAAACAAAAGATGAATTAATCCAATAAAATTAATTATTTTATTAATAGTAGAAATTGATAAATTTATCTAAATAATATGAATTATTTAATTAAGTGGTTATTCTGAAGTGATTTAGGAGGAAATGATGTTAGTAAATCAGATTTAGACATGTAATATCAATCATGACTTAATTAAGTGTCTACATTTTATCCCTCTTTGAAGCAAGGTACTTGTTGCATTGATTCAAAATCTGATGCTACCAAGATCAAAATTCAATTTTTATTTTTATTTTTTCAGATGCCCCACTATTGCCCCAGTGGACGTAATTATGTTGCCACACTGCCCCCTCAAGAGATTGGGTGAAAATTTCATTTTTTGGGTCGAGCTCGCGATAAAGATTCAACAATAGTTCAGCTATAGAAAATAGGCCATAGGACGCAAAAATAGGCTCAAGATGCCAAAAAATGATCAATATCTAGGTTTCATGACTCAAAAATTGGATAAACAGGCTCAAAATTATAACTCTGATGTGGCGTTTATGATGTGATGTTTCTCGTGTTTTATGCTTTATTGATGTATGGATGTATGCATTTGTTATTTATGATTATGCTATGGTGTTTATGATTCATGATGCGATGTATGTGATGTTACAGATGGATGATATGTATGCAAATGTGATGCATGGTTTTACTCTCCTTTTAAGTATCTTTTCTATGTGATATGCCATGATGATGCACGATGTATGTATGAATGCGTTTATATGTTATATGTTGATGCTATGGATGTAATGGATAATTTATGTTATGAGATGCTTAGACTAATAGATCTACATTATGATGATGATAATGCAAATGAGATGAATTAAGATGCTTAGAATAACAAATTTATATTATCCTAAACAAATTAAATGATGTTGCAGTGCATGTGAGATGGATGATGTTTCCTATTATGATGATATTTCATGGTTATGCAAGATGCTGACAATTTGTAGATGTAGGATGGATGTATTGCTATTTTGGTGAATATCATGATACTATTATCTCCTAATAGTCCACCCTTGCCGAGTAAACTCAGCCTATTGGTGAAACATTGGAAATCCTCCCTAATTATGGGATCAGATAATGGAAGCTAACCTCTAGAGTAAGCTAGCTCTTATGATGTTCACCTAAAAACTAACTAAACTAATGCATTTTCTAGGAAAAGGGGAAGAAGGAAACATAAAAATAAAACTATCTCCTAAGGTGATGCACCAAAATGATTATCTAAAACTTGCATGATTGCTTTTACACACAATCGATCAACAACCAAGCTTCGGCATACACAACTCAGAGGCTCATATGATCTTGCATCAATGTTTCATAAGAAGGCTATAATGCTCACAATCCTAGAAGGAAAGTTTAATTTCTTCACAACTTGAAATTGCTTGCATCACTAACACAACCTACAACCTACAAAAATACATATATTTTATGCATAACGGTGCTACTAATGAGACACAATAACAAGGATGAGATACTTCACATGAAATTGCGTCAATCACTTAAACACACACAATGAAACAAAATTTGAGAAGGCAATTTACTTGCTTAAACTTTATTGATCTCCAAAGGTGTAATACTGCTATACATGTCTATAAAAAAATTACAAATGCTATCTCCTACTGAAAGAACCTCCAAAAAAATTATAATGTAGCATGAGAATAAAAATAACTAACTTTAAAAATGATGTTTGAAATTACTTTATGCTTTCCCAAGTAGTTGCACAAAGATAGGAATTTCAAACTCCCTTGGTCGTGCACAACAATAAAGCCTATTTTTAAGCCCCTTAAAAGACTCCAAAAAGGATCTAAAATGAAGAAAAGGTCAAGCCTTGACCTCTCCTACCATAAAGGTACCTAAAAATGATCTTAGATGCTTTCCAAGGCCTCCAAAATTGAGTCAAAATAGGTTCTATATTCTCTCCACTTGTTTGTCAACTTCTTCAACTTCTCTTATATGCTTAGCATAAACCATAAACCCTCAACTAACCCCTTTGACCATAACTTGAAAGAACATGTTTCACTATCCTGCATTTACATAACATTAATAAAGTGATTTATGATTATATCACTTAAATCAATGTTTTACATCTCAATTTTGTTTCAACCTATGCAAAAATAGAGGCATGACTTGGTCTATGTCTTAGGAGACAATGCAAAATTCATAAGTCGTTGAGGGGACACCCCTAGTCACTTGGAATATGAATATAATGTAAGGGTATTAATTTATGTTGCAAATGTTAAAAACAAAGGAAAAATGCATTTTGGAAGTCAGCCACTTAGAGCTTTCTAGAAACCTTAAAGACAAAAGTTGTGGCCAAATACTTTGCCTTCACTCATTTCGCACTTGGCATTTTGGAAATTTCACTCAGCTAAGGGTTTCATGGTGCTGCCAAGGTTACTTGCATATGGAGGTTGCATCTAGAGGTTTCAATACAAAATACATGCGGATTCCATGTGGATAAGTCTCTATCTGCATAAACATTATTTTTTCCCATCACTTTCTATGAATAATTTTTTTTTTTGAGCTCATTCATACGAAAAATAATGAAGATGTTTTTATTTTCTATGTTTACTTTTCATTTTGCTCGGTCTCAAGCCTCCATCTAAGTAGAAAAAGATAAAATTATTTTGATTCTTTTGTGTATTTTCATGCTCAATGCTTTGAATCCTTGTGCAAGAAATGGTGAGGAAGTCTTGTAGGTTTATATCCATTTTGTAGGTTGTGGTTTCAATATTTTGTAACTTTGTTTCCTCAATGTCACTACTACAGGTATTTCAAGGGTTTCCACCTTATTATGGCCAAGGTTTTTGCAAATAAATTGAGGGATCTTCATGTTTTGGGAACTACTACATCGGCCACAACTCTATTGTTTGATGAAGCAACCTTCAAACCCTATCATTCTAGGTTTGTTTCTTTAAGCTTGAAGTCCCGGCTTTGAATCCTAAGCTTTTGGAAGTTAACTTATGTTGACTGTTAGTTGCTCATTATGCTTTCTCACTATGCAAATCCTTTCTTATCCAATCTAGGAAGTGACTGTCTCTATCTCATATTGTGATTACATTAAACAAGTATTTGTCATTTATGGCAGTGACTTTAGCCAACTCACTATCATGAGTGATGAGCACTTGCTCAGTGTTGATAAGTGTGATGAGTTTACACTCATATCCCTCTCAAAGAACCAAGAGGGCAACATGCTGGGCTCAACCCTTGTAGGAGCCCATTTTACTCCTCATGATGTGATGTTAATGCAAAATAACCCAGTAATGAAAAAATGTACCTATACCTACACATTGAACAAAGATGTTAGATAAAACAATGAAGCTCAAACTTTGATGGGGATTGATGATGATCTTCTACTTTTTCTTGATATCTATGAAAATTGTAAAACTGATTTAATGCCTTATGAGAGTAAATTATATGTTTGTTGATATTGTATATGAAGAGAATGTGTATCTTGAGCTCTAACACCAACTTTTCAATCCCTTGCAGGTAACTTCTAGAGCATCAGAACAACTTCTGGAGCAACCAAGTGAGAGGAGTTGAAGATGCAACAATTCAACCTTGGGGTTCATCATTCAGGCAATGATAGATCCCTATGTCTTTCATATGTTTTTCCTTTCTTCAAATGTATAGTTTACATCTTGTATTGTATTGAATAAGTTATTCCCATGGCTTGTGTGGGACACCATACATTTGTAATTATGAATAAAAGATGACAATTTTATGCAAATTTGTGTAATCTCTTCTCTTGTAAATACTTGCATAATAAAATTGCAAATTTCATTTGAAAGAATCTTTTGTGTAATGGTGAAAACCTTAGCAGAAATGTATGTGTACCTTTTATCTTTAGTTGCAAATGTTATTCCAGCTCTACCTAATTCAAATGAAAGAAAAATTAGGTAAAAGATACCATGTTAGCATGAAAGAGGATAGAAGAATTAGATGGATCGATTCTTGATTCCAAGAAGATGCAGAAGTCCAACAAGTCCATGAGTCATTGAGACTTTATTAGATATGATGATGAGTGATGATGATTTTCTTATCGAGGGACTGAGACATAAATGACACAACTTTCCTTATGTTTGATAAAACATATAGATACAATGCATCAAGGTATGGATAACCAGGATGGCATGGTATCTAGTGTGATGGACTTTGACTATACAAACATATAGGAGTATCCTTGTTCACACATGACATATAGAAACTTTGCTAGGATGTACTTTGGAAGCTTCAAACATCTCAGACCAAGACATGCATAACCTTCCCATGTAATAGTCAACAAGCTATTTAAAACACCCTCCACACATACCTAACAAAGTAAGTGCTCACCAAGGTTATATTACGAGGAAATCCCACAAGCACAACAAATGAAAGATAATGTTCAATGCCCCATCCTTTCTCTCTAAATATTTTTGATAAACATCATCAAAAGGTCATTGGAGTGAGCATAATAAGATAAATCATAAGAAAAGATCAAACAAATAAACAAACCAATGTTCTTCATACCTCTAGCCAAGACTAAAACTATGGTGATATCTGATGTTGATGTCCATTGTAGGAAAGACACATTCTAGGAAATGAGTATCAGAATATTTTGAAACTAATGAGATGATATGTTGTTGATACCAAGAGTTTACTAACTTGTTTACCTATTGACCTAGACTTGAGACCTTTACACTTTATAAATTTGCCATACTTTTTTCCACTTGTTTTGCCAAAGGTTGAAGATGATGATCAATTTATTGTGAGTGGATGTTTATTGTGGGTGAAAGTGAAATGGGATGGATGATTTTGGTCTTTTCTAAAATATTTCAATGTTTTGGGTGTTTCTGCAAAATTATGATGTTGTTTTGGGATTTTTGATATGTTTTACAAATGTTTTTCTTTCCAATGTTTTTATGTTTTCTAAGATTTTTACCAAGAACCTAACCTAAGGATCTATCATAGGGGACTCAGGGGTTGATCAAAGATTATCCAAGTACCTACGTTATACACATAGAGACCACGTAGTTCGACAGACACAAAATCGTTTATTAATGAAGCATGAACATGTATGGATTGTCAGTTTATTATGATGGACACCTAAAGGATCTATCCTGGAGGCCTCGAGGGTTGATCAAAGATTAGCCTTGCCTACATTATACATGTAGAAGCCTTGTAGTTCGACATGGTGACTATGTTTTTGAATTTTTCATTTGTTGACCTATTTTTGGATTTTTGATATGTTTTGGATGTTTTTGGATTTTCTAGTTTTATGAATGTTTTTGGATTTTCTGATGTTTTGAGGATTTTAGGATACATATGAATTCAATCTAACGTAAGGATAAACCCATGCCCCCAGCATGATGTGATAGACTAAGTAATATAAGAGAACATGATACTAACGCAAGATCAAGCTATGATGCAGACGCAGATGGGTGATAGAAGGAATAATGGAATGAGATATATGAAAGTGATGTAGGAACAAGCCAAAGAATATATGGTGGATGGAAAGTGCTTTATTTACACAAGACACTTGATTGGCAAGTTTTCACCAAGGTACTTGCCCAAAGCACCACCGAAGAGGTTTTCACTAGAGGACATTTTTTCTTTACTATTTTTAATCCTTTTCTGATTTTTTTGGATTTTATTATTTATTTTTTTTTCGTATTTTTGAATTTATACCTGTAAGCTTAGGCATATAAATTTTTTAGATGGGAGCTATTGATGGGCTCCTACAAAGGCCCACCTTCTAGTGCGGACAACTAATATGCTCCTAATTTTTAACTTGCATGATGATGAAGGGTCCCAACCAATTAGGTTCAAACTTACCTTTGTTGTCTAGATTTGGCACTTTCTTCTTATTTTCCTTTAGCACAAGCTATCCTACCTGAAAGGATCAACTTTTGATCTTTTTGTTATAGCTCCTCTTTAAACAGTTATGATAATCTTGTAGGTGATTCAAAGCATCTAGGCAACGTTAATCTAGTAGCTCCAGCTCGTTCAACTGTGACACCCTATATTTTTCATCAGTAATAAGGTTCTACAAGGATATTCTTAGGGATGGGAGCTTTACCTCAATAGGCAAGATGGATTCTAATCCGTAGAACAAGGAGAAATGGGTTGCACCTATAGGTGTGCGAATGTTGGTTTGGTAGGCCCATAGGGCAGGGTTTAACTGTAGATTCCAGTCATTACTAACTTCATTGACTTTTTTTTTTAGGATCTTCAAAATGGCTTTATTCATGGCCTCAGCTTGACCATTTTCCTAGGAGTAGTAGGGGGTGGAGAACCAATTTTGGATGTTAAATATTTGGCATAACTCATGGACATCTTAATTTTTTAAAGGTGTCTCATTTTCTGAGATAAGGGCTTGGGGAACACCATAGTGGCAGATCAGGTAATTCAAGATGAATTTAGAGATTTTATTTCCCATGATGTAGGTCATAGGGATGGCATCTACCCACTTTGTGAAGTTCTTTGTGGCGATAATGATGAACTTGTGGCCATTGGATGAGGTAGGTGTTATTTTCCCTATGAGATCAAGCCCCCAGTATGAAAAGGGACAAGGTGTTATGATTGGATGGAGCTCCTGAGTTGGTGCATGGATGAGGTCCCCATGTTGTTGGCATTACATATATTTTCAAACATAGTCATGAGCTTCTTTCTCCATAGTAGGCCAATAGTACCCCATCCTTAGTAGTTTCTTGGCCAAGTTCATACCACTGGAGTGTGATCCACAAATGTCATTGTGTACCTCTATTAAGGAAATCAAAGCTTACTCAGGGTTAAGGCATCGTAATAGTGTCCCTTCCATACTCCTACGGTACAGGGTTTCTCCTAGGATGATGAAGCAAGATGACTTTTTAACAAAGGTCTTTTTGAGGTTTGGGGTGATGTCATCAGGGAGGATCCCTCTTTTTAAGTAGGTAAATATTTCATGGTACCAGGGATCATCAGGACCAATGATTTCACACACAAGCTCAGATTCTAGAACCTTGAAATTCGATACGAGAAGCTTCTCAACAAGGGATTCATGTTTATGGACATTTTTCATGATATCCAACAATGATCCAATTGTCAGCATAGCATTTGTTGCCCTGTTATTCACTCTTGCTATCTGCTCAAATGTTATTTCGATGAAGAAATCCTTGAGATCTTCTACAAACTTTTTGTATGGGGTGAGCTTGTCATCCTTTGTTTGATATTCATCATTGAATTGATTGATAATCAACTGTGAATCCCCATAGACCTTTAGCACCAAGATTTTCTAGATTGTACTGATATTCAAAGTCCTATGACAAGAGCCTCATATTCTACAATGTTATTGGTACATGGGAAGAAAAATCGATATGACTTTGGGATACAATTCCCTTGGGTAATAAAAAGGATACCCGCTCCTGACCCATGTTGTGTTTAGGAACCATCAAAGTACACTTTTCAATGGTCTACTGCATTCAAGAGGAAGATTGACTCGTCTGAAAACTTTGATACTAGTGGGTTCTCTGCATAAATGGGAGCTTCAGCCAATTGATCTAAAATTACTTGTCCTTTGATGGCTTTCCATTCCACATACTCAATACCATACTCTGTCAAGATCATCACCCACTTGGCCATTCGTCCTATGAGAGTTGCTTTGGATAAGAGATATTTGAGGGGATCGATCTTGGCGATGAGCTTAACTTAATGGGATAGCATATAGTGCCAAATTTTTTGTGATGTAAATATAACTATGAGGTAACTCTTCTCAATGAGTGTGTAGTTTAGCTCATGTCCCACCAAGGTTCTACTAATGTAGTAGATAGCTCTCTCTTTCTTTTTTTCATCATGTTGAGCCAAAAGAGCACCAAGGGTTGCCATTGTAGCTGAAATGTAGAGGATTAACAGTTTATTCGGGATTGGTGGCATAAGGATAGGTGGTGTCAGTAAATATTCTTTGATCTGGTTAAATTCCTTGTCGCATTTCTCATCCCACTTGTAGGTTATCCCCTTGTGCAGAAGGTGGGAATAGGGGGCAATTTTATTTACGAGTTGTGCTATGCATCTTCTGATGGATTGTAGCCTACCTTGCAAGCCTCACAACTGTTTCAGTGTTTGTGGTACCTCCATGTTTGAGATTTCCTTGAATTTTGCTAGATCTATCTTGATTCCTCTCATTGACACTATATATCCCAAGAGCTTTCCTAAAGTTACACCAAAGACACATTTCTTGGGATTTAGTCATACCTTATATTCTTCGAGCTTGTCAAAGATTGGGCCTAATGTTGATATATGGTTTTGGAATTTCCTTGATTTGGATAATATGTCATCCACATAGTCCTCCATAGTCTTGTGGATCATGTCATGAAAGCTCAAGTTAATAGCTCGTTGAATTGTAGCTCCCACATTTTTTAGCCTAAATGGAATCATATTCCAATAGTAGGTACCCCATGGACATGTGAAGGTAGTTTTATGTTGATCATCCTTTGCAATCATGATTTGGTTGTATCCTAAAAATCCATCCATTAATGATAGCATTTCATGCCCCGCCATCAAATACATAATCATATCTATGTTGGGGAAGGGGAAATCGTCTTTAGGGCATGCTTTATTTAGGTCTCTAAAGTTGGTGTAAATTTTGATGCCCCCAGTGGGCTTAGACACCGATACAAGGTTAGAAACCCATTTTGGGTAATCAATGGGTCAGATGAACCCTACATCAAGAAGTTTTATAGCTCTAGTTTGACTAGTAAGGTGATTTGTGAATGCATTTTTCTCAATTTTTGTCTCACAGGTTTTGCCTCAAGATACATAGCTAGATGATGGACCACTACTTCTAGATCAAGGTCTGGAATGTCAACATATGTCCATGAAAAGTTCACTTTCGTTTCTTTCAGAAATATTGCTTGGTTTTCTTTCTCCTTAGTCAAAAGTGACTCTACATAGAAGTTGATTTGTGGCGCCTCTTCAGTTCCTATATTCAATGGGTTGCACTTCTCTACTAAAACTGTTGATTTCTCTTGATGAATGGCACTAAGGGGAAGATTGAATCCCTCATCCTTTAGTGCCTCAGAAATGCTTTCACCATTGGATACATCCTTTGTTTTTATTAATTTGGGATCAGAAAGTGCCACAATGTGGTTTTCACTTAAGGATCAAGACGTTACTCTTAGATTTTCAATTTTGCGACTAAAGATTTAGTCATTTCCCCATAGTACAAATTTGTATTTAGCTTGAGGTTGAACCCTACTTTTTGATCTCCATATGGCAGATTATCCCTTAATCCCATGAATTCTTAGAGAGCCTCATCATTTTTGAATGAATCCAAGATTGGTGGTCCCCGTTGGTCATGGTTAATGAGTTGGGGGTAGATGAGTCTTAGCTTAGTGATTTGGTTACTTGACTCAAACGACATGGTGGTTATCATAAAAAGAGAGGAATCCTCAAATAGCACAGGTAGGTCAAAGATAGTATCTTCAAAGGGACTACTAAGTGATACGAGAACTGTCAGAGAAGCTTTGACTGTCTTAACAAAATCACGTTTGCCAAGAATGTTCAGCTTAATAGGGGTACACCCAAGGCCAAGATTCTTTGGGTGCTTCTCAAGAATAAGGGGTTCTAATAAGTCATTGTTATTTTTCCCTTGCTTTTCATTCTTGTTGTAGCCCCATCCAAACATTAGTTGTAGACCTTTGTTGTCCTCCTCCATTGGAATAATAGGTGTTGGTTTGTTATCTTGGTATAGGAGGCTTGAGATGTCTTCTTCGTCTACAAATTATTTTTCTCAAATCCCCCCACTTTTTGAAGGTGGTAGGAGATGTTGTGAATGTTTGGGATGCACCATCACTAGGTTGTGGTCTTCCATGAGACTTGGGAGATTGAGGTAACTCTCCCAACATGTGTGCACCCTTCTATAAGTTATAGTCCCCACAACCATTATCTTTGACTACAACTTTGATATCTGGGATATTCTGGATGATGGGTGTCTTTGCTAAAGTGGATGGATCAATATAGGAAGATGTGGGTCCCTCGTCACTTTTAAGAAATTTGGGGATTTTCTAATATTTGGCTTCCAGATTCTTGTAGTAATAGAAGAGTTTGAGGTTGCCATGGATCGTAACTTCTTGATTTTGATATGAGAATTTTACACATTGATGAAAAGTAGATGCAACGACTTGCATCCCATGGATCCATGGATGCCCTAGGAGAATACTATATGGATGCTCAAGTTCAAGGACCTGGCAGGTGGTTTCCATGATGGTTGGCTCCACTTGAATGGGGAGTTGGATGGTGCCTTGGGACACCTGTTCTTGATCATCATAGGCCCTAATGGTGATACCTTTCCTTTTTCCAATGACATCCTCTAAGAACCCTAGATTCTTTATTAGCTGCAAGGTACAAATATTTAAGCCTGCACTCCCATCTACCAAGACTCTGTTGAATTTGTTATTATGGACCAAGACCTCAAGATGGAGTACACAGTTATGTGATGGTTGTGTTAAGCCTACACACCTATCCACCAAGACTCTCTTGACTTTTTTCTTATGGACCAAGACCTCAAGATGGAGCACATAGTTATGTGATGGTTGTGTCAGGAGGTCATGCTCAGAAAATGTAAGAAGATGTGGTGTAGTGATGTGTTCGACCATAGCTTGAAATTGGTTAGCATCAATGTCCATGGGAACGAAGGATGCAAACAAGGCCTTCTCTAGAATATCCCTATGTGCAGGTGATATTTTAAGCAACTCCATGATGTAGAATTGGGCAGGGGTTTTTTTTCAGTTGTTCCAAGATACTATAGCCACTAGGGTTAGATTTTGGATTAGCAAGTGGTGCCCTAGGTGGTGGTGATGGTCTTGGGATAGAGATCTTGCAGGTGTGTGTGGTGACTCCACACTCTACTTTGGGACCTTTGATGTTTACGACCATTACAAACTCATCCAATGACGCTACAACATGGTCATAGACATGTTTTACATTGGTGTAATTCTTCCCTTTTCCTTTGTTTTGATCCAGCATCAGATTCATGTATATCTTGAGATCTTTGTTTCCTACTGGTTGGTCGATGGTTATAGTCTTATCATCGATGAGGTCCTGGATAATATTTTTTAGCCTCATGCAGCTAGCTATTGTGTGTCCCTTGATCTTGTGAAAACCACAAAGGTGCTTCTCATCATACCAAGGTAGTTTAACTTGAGGTTCTTGGTAATTTTCATAGACAGGGAGTGTGATGAGGTTTTCTTGCACTATTTGTTTCATGATGGATTCAATGGGTTCCCCTAATGGTGTATACTTTCATTTCGGTGGATATTTGTTCCTTGGGGGTGGTCCTCCTTAAGCATTCACATTGTTGATTGTTTGATTATTCAGTTGTTCTTGTGATGGGTTTGTTTGTGGGGTGTTTTGATGAATGGGTTGTTGTATGTTGATTTGTGGCTGATGAGTGTTTTATTGTGGGTATGTTTATTGTTGCATTTTTTTCCTTGGATCGATAATAACAACTTTGGCATCAACAACACTGTCATTGGTAACACTTTTTATTTTTAGCCCAACTGCGAGGTTTGTCATTGTAGCTAGTTGATGGTCTATTGTCTTGGTATACGGGTGTGTACCATTATTCCATGAGGGCTCTTTCAATGTTGAGAGCCTTGGGGATTAGTTGTTCATATGTTGTGATGCATTGGATTTTCAGATGGAAGGAAAACTCCCCTTCGAGGTTAGAGATGATGGTTCCAATTTGTTGCTCCTGTAGCATGGACCATTTTCTTTTACTGGCTTTGGATCTCCATCACTGTAAGAAGGTCACGAATGTCTCTCCCTTAGCTTGTTTAAGGATGGATAGCTCTTCCAGGATTGCATCCATGTCTAGATTAAATGAGTAGTTTTCTATGAATAGGTCTATGACTTCTTGGAACTTTTTTATTCCAAAAGGTAAGCAGGCGAACCATTCAATGGTAGGACCAGCCAAGCTTTGAGGGAACAGTCTCATTAGATAGGAATCATCATATGCCACTTCCATGCAATGTACATGAAATTCTCTGATATGGTCCTCAAGATTTCCTTTTCCTTTGTATTTATCAAACTTTGGTATTTCGAATCCTGATGGGAATGAAACCATGGTGATATTCCTATCAAATGGATAGGGGCACAAATCCCGTTGGGCATGTGATTTTTTCATCTTCCCTGATTGTATATCATGTATTTTCTATGAGAGTAATTTGACCTATGTGGAGAGATCATTTTGAGGATTAGGTGGTAGAACATACATGTTTTGAGGTGGTATAGTTTATTGTGTGAATGATTGTGTGGTGTGTGTTGCTTGTGTGTTAAGGTTCAAGTCATTTCATTGCATTTTCGTGAAGGGTTGCTAGAAGCCTTGTTGTTGTGCAAGCAATTCTTTTTGGTTTCCTATTGTTGTTGTTGTTGTGCCAACAACACTTTTTGTTGGGATTTTTGTTGTTTTTGTTGTGCTAATAGCTCCTTCTGATGTGCCTATTGTTGTGTTGCTTGCAACTGTTGTGCTATAAACGTTTGTTGTTGTGTGTGTCATTGTAGGGATTGTTGATAGGCTTGATGTTGTAGCAAGGTTTGCACTTGCACTTGTTGTGCTTGGTATTGAGCCTACGCCTGAGCTTGTGCTTGGGCTTGGGCTTGTTTTTGTGCCTGTTGTGCTACTTTTTGTTGTTGCTATTATAGCAAGGCTTGTGCTTGTGCTTGTGCTTGAGCTTGTGTTTGTGCTTTTGCTTGCTCTTTCTTGGCTTGTAGTTCTTGCAATGCATTTTGGAAAGCTTGTTGCATAGCTTGCAATGTGATGCTATACTAGATTGTTGTGTTGGGATTTTGATGCAGGGGTGGCGGATTTTGTTGTGATGATATGTTGAGAGGTTGTTGTGGTGGTTGTTGAAGTGGTTTTTGAGGTGGTTTCTGAGGTGGTTGATATGTAATGATGAGGGGTTGGGTGATAGATGGTGGATTTGGAACTGTATTTGATGTGTTTAGCCCTTGTGAGACTAGAATTTGGGATGTTTGAGGTGTTGTTGATGATGTGATTAGTGGTTGAGATATTTTGGATGATGCCACTTGGTGTTGCGATATCAATGACACATTTGGAGGATTTGGCATGATGGATGTGTTGATTTGATTTTTGTTTTGGGGTTGACTTGATTTAGTTGATTTTGGATTAATGTGTTCAATGAAGCAATTTGTCTTATACCTTGAATTGGTGTGGCTGATGGTGTCATGATAGGGAATTGTGGGTATGACTGCGATATATTCCCTTGTGGTAACTTGAAGATGCAGCATTAAAGTTTCCCACTTGTCTAAATAGGTACATTTGTCCTTGTGAGAAATTTGGAGTGTACCCTTGTGTATCTAGGGTATGTGATGGTGTGGCATGGAAAATGGATGATGTGTTTATGTCATGGAATACGAGTGGTATATACAGATGTTTGTGCTTTTGTAGGATAGTGTTTGGTATACCCAATACTATGTTGGCCTCCAAGTTTTGATCATTGACAATTGCATATGCTTTGGTCCAAGATATTCTGAATTGCTAAACTACATTC
The DNA here is from genome assembly GCA_007258455.2 of Sequoia sempervirens. Classification (NCBI taxonomy): domain Eukaryota; kingdom Viridiplantae; phylum Streptophyta; class Pinopsida; order Cupressales; family Cupressaceae; genus Sequoia; species Sequoia sempervirens. The sequence continues at coordinate 80,348,525 of VDFB02075321.1, read as the reverse complement.
TGACAAGGTTTTCATATGTCAAGACGTGAACAAGAATTATCCTATCTATTTGTAGAGTCAAATTCCATTACACTAGGTACAAAACCATCTTGGTTATTAATACCTTGATGCATCATGTCTATGTGTTATATCAAAAATAAGGAATGATGGAAAATCCCAATCCTAAGATATGAGTGAATCATCATCATGCCGCATCTCTCATCACCATCTCTAGTAAAGTCTCGGTGGATCAAGAACTTGTTGGAATTTATCATCAAAATCAATGGTCAAATCATTCATCTTATTTATTCTATCTTCCCTCCATGCTAACCTAATATCATGATATTTAACAAAAACATCATCAATGCATCCATCCTGCATCCACAAATCATCAACATGCATACATATCACATATCATAAGCATACATCACATTATCATATCATAAGCATGAATATCTACATTATTCATACATCCATATGCATACATAATCACCTCATACATTGCATAGAAAATTACACAAAATGAAATACATCTATAACATTGGCATAAGCATAACATCTACATATCATAACATGTCATAAAATGATACTAAAAAAGAAGTGCATCCATCATCGCATATCACATATCGCATAAATAAAACAAGTGCATCCATACATAAGCATATCATATCACATCGCATCATATCTAAATGCATCCATACATTCATAAAACATGAAATAATGAACACATCACATCATATCAAATCCAAATCATCTTGTATATATATAAAAAAAATGGTGACTATCATGATACAATATCTGAATTAGTGTATGTATATCAATCAAAAGTAAAATATCCATGAGGCTATCAAAAAGGAGCCCATGAATGTATATTTGTATAAATAATCAGGGAAAATACCAAAAAGTGTCCAAAAAATGGCTAACCCTCATGGTTGTTGGATTCACCCCTAACTGATGGTTGATCCTCAACTCTAGGTGGTGCTCTTCTCTGCTATGAAAAATTAGGCTGTCGCATCACCTGAGGAACATCACGATGATAGTGCATGCAATAGTATGTAGCCTCAGTCACTAACTCTCTATATAATCAAGCAGATATAGTATGACCCTATTATGTTGTAGTCACTGCCTCTAACTGCTATCTTTTTCCAATCTCCTAGGCTAGCTGAAGGTCTAGTTGCTACCGCAACTAAACCTCATGATCTCATTGCACATTCATATCCTGTAGTTGTTGATCTTTCTCTATAGTGAGAGCCTGAATCTTTTCCTATGCTTGTGCATCTGGATATACAACTGGAGGATGTGGTGGTTCCTTTGGAAATTATCCATCGTGTTGTTGATGCCCTGGGTCTTGATGACCCTAATCCTGTTGATGTTGCTAGTGCCCATCACCTAGCACATATGTCTGATCCTATCCCTGACCTCGACCACCATCCTTGCCTCCATCTCTACCTCCATTTCAACCTCAACCTCTACCTCTATCGGGGTATGCCCCCACTAGATCTGTTAGGCGTGTAGGTGGCCTAAACCATGCATCATATGCTAGTGTCATCCTCACATCTGGGAGACCCTGATCATATGCCCATGGTTGTGGGACTAGCTACCTAAAATCATTGATCGCCACAACAGGATCAATTTTCCCCCCACTAAACCTCTCTTTGTGACTCAGAAAACATAGCAGTATAATCATTTGTTGGTGCATCTTGTACCTCTCCAAACTATTGAGCAATGTAGTCTAGGAGGTATCACTCAATAATAGTATGCTCTCAGACCTATATGTACCAAGTCTATTTGGAAAAATCCAGCAGTTTTTTATCATCACACCACCATGGATGTTATAACAACGACCTCCATTTTAATATTGTCATGTCGTCAATGACACAACACCACTATGCCAAACTTATGGGGCCTGTGTGTTGCAATTTCATTGGTACTACATATCTAAAAACAACAAGCTCATCCTTATAAATATCAGCTAGAACAACCAAGGGCGTCAGCACTACAATATGCTTGTATGACCATATGTGTAGCAAAGTAACCCCTACTCCAATGCTCCTACCCTCTCAGTAGAAAACCTCATGCATATCATGGTAAGGGAGGCAAGGAGAACTAAACCCTAGGCATACATAGTGTCTCTCTAGATCATACCCTCCCATGCTAACCCCCATCTACAACTAAAACCTATGCCTTGTCAATCTGGAGCAATGATGCCAAAAAGCAGGGCTGCAATGAACAATCTAAAGGTGTCCACCCAACCTCAATAGAAATCTAGATCAATCTAGGAGCTAACAAGAATAACCAAATGTATGTGTAAAAGAGAGAGACATGTGTCTCTCCAAGCATTTGGATCATATATGACACACCCTCCATGGATAGGAAATCATAAAATGCACCACATATCCTCAAGTGTGATGGTTGCCCCCCCAGTGAGCAAGTGAAAAGAAGAGGTCTTGTTGTGCCACCTCTCGATCAGTATTGTCATGCCACCTCTCGATCAGTATTTTCATCAAAGCAAGATGGGTCCTAATCTCAAGCATGAAGGTGACGAAGCCTAACCCTAGCCTCCCCAACCGCTCCACCTCCAAGTTGTCAAAGTTTCTCACCCCAGCCAAAATGTTGTATTGGTGCTCTGGCAACATCAACGGTGGAGGATCCTCCTACATGCATCATGCACACAACATCTATTTACCAAAAAAGTCAAAAAATTGATCAAAATTTAAGACTTTGCACCCAAAACATCAATAGTGTCACTAATTTTGGGGTGTGTTGCTATATCAATTTTAGGGGTGTGTCACCAATTTGGTGACGTGTGTCACTACGCTCAACAAAGAATTTGTATTGGGGTGCATCACTCTACTGAAAACTTGGGGTGCATCGCCATTTGTTATATGTGTCACCCACTACTTTCAAGCGATGTTGAACTTAAAAATCCCATGTGTCGCTATATTACCCCGCCGACCCCCTAATCAAATGCATCACTAAATCAAAAAATCGAGGTGTGCACCTAAAGATAGGGTGTGTTGCTATAAAATCAATAGCGATGCTTCTAAGGCTTCAAAATCATCTCTATACAGTGACATGCCTATCGACCTAACTTTGACGCCCTATTAAATGCACCTAAAAGTGAAAATCGAGAGAAGTTTTGAATCACATACT
>VDFB02075321.1:80165175-80345293 GCA_007258455.2 Sequoia sempervirens | reverse complement strand
CTGTCACCATCTGATATTTATGCAGTTGTAGTATGTTTTGTGCAATGTAATCGGCGATATGAATATAACCAACAAAAATCTATTTCTATAATTCATGGATTGAACTCTGTATTTTATTTGCTCTCAATGTCTGTATGCTATGGAAATGCCATTACATTTTTAAAAAAAGTAGTTTCTTACTATTTTTCTTCAATTTTTTATGGTTTTTTGTAAATCTACCAAAAAACCCTAGTTTTTCTACCAAAAAAAATATTTTGAAAAAAATCAACTAAAAATAAACAAATCTAATTGAAAATTTGATAAAAAATAAAGAACTTTACCTGTTAGAGATGGACTCCAAATCGGATATCAGATTTCGCTCTCCACTGTGCGCCCGCCGCCGATGAGCCGAAAACAAATGAGAATGACTGTTGGTCGCGGGCCTTTTATATATATATATACTTAACAAAATCGGATATCCGATTTGGATCGGATATCCGATTCCCAGAACTAAGTTTCCCTTTGTCTGGATCGGAATGAGTGTTTCGGAATGAGTGTTTTTTATATACTTCAACAAAATCGGATATCCGATCCAAATCGGATATCCGATTTGGATCGGATATCCGATTTCTAAAACTAAGTTTTCCCTCTGCCTCGGTAGTCACCCCAGCTCCAAAAAGTCAACTCACCATTTTCGCGTTTTTGAGTCATAGAAACACGTATTTTTTTCTCCATTGCCACTTTTTGGCATACCATGATCCTGCACATGCCCTGCTCAAGCATCGCAATAGAAGAAGAAAGAGTTAGTATTATGCAACAACACAGTAAGTATATTTTTTAAAAATAATTTTAGTAATTTGCATAACAATACTTGTTTTTATTTCATATGTTAAATACATGCCATTGTAGGTTTGGATGATCAAGAAAGTACTCAACAACATCAATTACCTTTCTCGATTGATCTAAACCAAATAATAATAGATGAAATACAACTTATAGATGGTAATTTTTTAACTATTAAGTGTGTTTATTAACTTTATAGGAAATTAGTCAATTCCTATCTCTAATCAAATTTCTAATCTTTATAAATTTACTATTGTTTATATTAATTACATAATGTAGTTTTACACTTGAAAACTTTATCTATGTTGATGTGTTAAATATGTGTCATTGCAGCTTTAGAGGATCAACAAAATAGTAGAGAATACATGCTACCTTTTTCTATTGATCTTAACCAAGAAATGACAATGGAGACAATGCAAAGTGGAGATGGTATAAAAATTATAGAACACACTTCAATCAATTTTATGTTTTTAATTTGTAAATTATTTTTTTCTATGTTGATGTCTCAAATGTGCATGTTATTGTGGCTTTAGATGATCAACAAAACACCCAGCAACATATGTTACCATTTTCTATTGATCTTAACCAAGAAGCAACAACAATGGATGTAATGCAAAGTAAAGATGGTAACAATATGGTAATTTGAAATTTCTAAATTATAAATAAGTTTTTATTTGGTGGTCTAATTTATTTACCATTTAGCTAATTAATCAAATTTATGGTTTGTCTTGTTACTGTGTAGTCAACTTTTCATCCATCCAGTGGCATGAGGAGGCTAGATTTTGATGATCCACCACAAATGTAAGATTTGTCTGAGACATAAGATCAATTCGACTATTGGAATGTGTAGTTATTCTACATACACTTGGTATGTAGATCTTGAGATGACATATGTAACATTTTGAGTTGGTATAAATGCCAATTTTGTATATGTGTAGAGAATTATTCTACAATTTTATATATAAAAGTCTATATACAATATAATTTTTGTTGACCCCTTTCACATAGGTTTTGACATTGATGTGAAGGGTTGATTTTGACACTTATAGTGTTGGCATATATTCTGAGGTCTTCTGTATTTAATGATCATCGAGGTTCATTTTGGTTTGGTACATTTCTGGTGATACCTTTTTGCATACATTTTTGTAATTCATTGAAGGCTCAGTTCTATTGGTTTGGTCACAAAGGAAACATAAATTTTTTAGTCACAAAATTATGTAGAGGCTATGGGACTTTTGGAAACACACAATGATTTGAAGGATTTTCTATGAAGCAATCTCAAACCCTCTTCTAGGCACCCTGCAGGAGATAAGCCTCAAAGTTTCACTTATGACTTTAAACCTTCACTTAATGACCCAAACCCTTGGGAAGCTTTTAAAAGACTCAAACAAACTTGTATTGAATGGTTTCAAGCCCCAAATATCTGACTTAAACACAAACTCACTTTTTGCACCTTGACTAGGCTTCTAGCCCAACTAGGCCTCTAGCAATGGTTTTTTTTTTACTTTTCATTCAACTTTTTCTAACAAATTTTTCTAAAGGACTCCCAAAATAAATGACTGATTAAGATGTATTTTTTGATGCTACACAACATACCAAAACCTTGTTGGCACTTGTTTTGGATCAGACCTACCAAAATTTGTTGTTTCCTCAAATTTAAGGCCCAATTAGCCCACTTTTTCAAAGCAACCCCTCTCTAAACTTATCCCCTAACTATGAAACTTTTAACAGTATCTTAAAATGTTTCCAAACCAAGGATTTTCAAGTTTTTAGGCGCCTATGACACCCTTGACACCCTCAAACACAAAACCCTCACCAAATTGCTCCAAAACTAGGGCCTCTTGAAAATTAGCTTTCCCAACACTTCCAGAACCTTATCTTGGACTTTTAACCAATAAATAAACATATATAAACACCTTAAACTCAGAAATATACCCCTCATTAAGGCAGATCTTCTGCTGCTACACCTTAGCCTCCATTTCCATGCACTTTTCCTTGCTAAAACTCAGTGTACACCCAAGAATCACTCTTTCCTGTACAATAACTTGTTAGATATATATTATAAATGTTATAATAGATCCATTTCACAAGTTACAACATCATTCCCTCATGAAATGGATCAAACATCCATGAAAAACCTCAAAATTAGTGAAAAATCTGCACTTTCTTGAGGACAGTCAGCAATAATATACAAAGAATTGATTGATGTTGCTTTCAGGACATTCAGATGACTTCAAAAAAAGTGTATACAAGTCCCTAAACCATCCTACTAAAAAAATCTTCAATAGAAATCAATAAATCAACAAAAGAGCACAAGAAGAATGTAAGAAATTGTTGTTTTTTTGCTTCTTCCTATAGCAGTCCGTACAAAATCCGTACCAGCAACCCAAACTCCCTAAAAATGATTAATTTAGGGTTATAGACCCATCCCACAACTGCTCAAACCATTTTGAATTGGTTTGATTACATTAAAGTTGCTAAAACTCCTAAAAATCACTTTCCCGCCCAAAGTTGGAAGTTTAAAATTTGAATTTTCCAACTTTTATTTTACTAACTCCTACTAACTAAAAATTCTTAAAACCTATTAAATGGCATTATTCAACCTTAATTAACATGATTAAAACACTAAAAACCTATCTAGACTCTTAGGACATTATTTGTGCAATTACAATGCATTTTGGTCATATGGTCCTTATCAAGACCCTTAGGACATTTGACTCCTTTAATGTTTTTAACCATTTAAAAAGTCATTATAGGCTTCAAAATGTCATAATTAACTTTCTGAGTTCCTTGATAGGTCTTCATGACCCTTGCATCCTCATGTCTATTGAAGTGTTCCTTGAAGAGCTTGGGTGCTCCTGCACCATTCTCCCCAAGAAAGAAAAAGTTCTTGCCCCTAGAAGTATCCAACTTGTTGCTGCCATAATACTCCTTGTTCCTGTATGTTTGCACCTTCTGATTACCAAGCATGAAATCTCTCAAAGTTACCTTCTTCCTTTTCTGCCAACCTGCATTCATGTCACTCAACATGTTAGTGTCAAAACTGTGTTTTGTTTGTCCTTTTTGCCGCTTGATCTCAGTTTGATCTTGTGCCTTGTTTTTGCCCTTATTCCCTTGATTTCTTTGGGAAAGAACACCTCCTCTATCACCCTCAACTATAGGGCATTCAATGCCTCCAACCTTAATACTATCCAAGTCCCACAAATTCTGATTTTTAGGACTATGTGCTTCAAATCTCTGCTGCAACTTACTATTTTTCAACCAACCAGTATCTTCCCCTGTCTTACCCTGCACTTTCACCTGCAAATTCTTCTCAAAACAGATCACAAAACTCTCATTAGACTGCTCCAAAGGCAAAGGAACCAACTTATACCTAATAACATCTTTATGCACCAAATATGTGTTATGAAATCCATCTTTAAACAGCATACTAGGGATGGATTTTGATGAGAAATTACTTTGTTTGAACACCCATGACAAGTACTAATGTGGTTTCAAACTGTTTTGCATGTTTTGCTTATACTGTCCTATGGAGACAACCCCAAACAAAGAAAACTCAGGCTTGAATTGACCAAGCCATGCCTGCCCTAGACTTGTAGAGACTCCAAAGACCTTTAACAATATGAGACAGCAGTAGTTACTTGGAAATCCAACGTGGGTTTTAGGCAACCAACATTAAAAGATCAAAATACACAGTTTTCTTGAAAGATTCTCTTCACTGTTCTAATGGGACAGTCTAGAAGGAAACAAACCAAGCTTCAAACAACCAAAGTAAGCCTTGATCTAGGTCTACACACTCACCAAAAACATCAATAAACATTTTTGAAGCCATGGATCAAGTTTTTCAAACGTGGGTTGAGAGATTTAGTAGCAAAAAGAGAGAAATCACTGTTTTTCCCTAGTTTCCTCCTATGGAATGTCATAGATTTCTCACAATCCCAAGAAAATGAAGACTCAAACCCAAAGCCAAATTAAAATATAGATCAAGACAGAATTTTTCTCAAGATTTCAGGGTTTTTGAGCGGTTAGAAAAAAAATTATTACATTTTTAGTGCTTGTTGCCCGCCCTAGCTAGGGTTTAGACAGTTTTCACCAAAATCACTATAACTTCAACAAAACTTGATGAAATCTCCTGCAATCAACGCCATTTGAAAGAGGATTCAACAATATTTAACATGCAACTGATTTCAAGACATTAACAAGGCCGTACAGTTCATACCAAACCAAGAAAGTGACCTGAAACTCAGAAAATCACAACAAAACTGGGACAGTTTTTGGAAAAATCTCAATAACTTTCTCAAAACATGATGAAAATGCATGAAACCAACACCAAATGAAAGAGGGAACACAATAATATAACATTCAATTAGTTTTATTCCATATTCAGGGCCGTACAGGCCATACAAGAGCCAAAAACTTGCTACAACTACAGAAAACAATGGAAATCTTATTCAAAATTCTTGCATAAACACCAAAAATCACTTCAAATGTTCAATTCTCAACCATTCCAAGCTCCAACTTGCCTTTTACAATCAATTTTAGCAGTTCAAGATGTTTCCCATTAATATTTATGAGTTTTCATCATTTTTGCCAAGTTGCCAAGATGCATGACACCCAAAATAGCAACTTTTGCAAGTATTGGACAAACTCACACACAGCTGAAAACCCACACCCAAAATGATGTAATTTCACTAAAAAACAGTAGGATTGAATGGTTTTTGAGGTCATAGGTCTTTAGGATTGAAAGTTGCTCCAAAATTGCAAAGTTTTCATGTTGTAAATTGGTGTAATTTCACCATAATGATGTAATTTCACTAAACAACAGTTCCCTCTTTTAAAAAATCAGTTGAGAGCTGTTGGGGAAGGTGGGATAATGTTTAAAAATCCTCCCTTGGGTCGAGGGTGGGGGTTGGTTGGCATTTTTTAAGTTTTCAAGCATTTAATAAGAAGAAACTCTATTTTTACAGTGTTTTTGACTATTTTTTCAATTGGTACGGACTGTAGCAACATTGTGTGGCCCTCTAATGCATATGGTTAGATAGAGGGGAGAGTCTTATTTCTTTTGGCGGTGATTTGAGTTAATTTCATTAAGAATTGAGCAAGTTACATCAATTTTAGTGAAAGTGGGTTTGAAACTCTACAAATCAAGGGTTTTGATCACAAAATGCTTATAACTCAACATTCCACTATGCAAAAATTATGAAACCTGGTGGAATGTTGGATTTAGGGGTCCTCTTCATGTTGCAATTTTTTTTAGAGTGAAATATAGAGGTTTGCAAAAGTTATCTGATGCCCTAGGTCAGTTTTTTTCCTTGTAAATGTATGAAAATGGTCTCTAGAATGCACTTTTCATAGTTTTCTGAGTATTTGTGCAATACTAATGGATGGAAAGCATGGAACAGGTCTTGAGGAACCTGTTGGAGTCTTTTAAAGGCATTAAGGGTGTTGGGGTGTGCCTTGAAAAGTTGAAAGCTTCCTTATGCAGGCCTAGTTAAGCCTTGTTTGTGGCTTGTAAATCAATCTTTTGATACGTTTGTTTTGGGTGTTTGATCCTGTGATTTTGGGAACTTGTGGAGGATGGTGTAAGGAGTCTAAAACCATGTTTCATTGTCTGATTAATTCCTTTAATCAGTTTTTATTTTGACTATCCTATTGGTGAATGTTGCAAAGTTACATGGGCTTATGTAGGAGCGATGGAAGAATGGATGTTTTTGGGTGCAAGGTCTATTTGTTTGGTCAAGTTGTGTTGTGTGAAGAGTGTTTACATCATCCCAAGTCCTGTTGAGATGTCTGGTTGTGTGAGTCAAGTTGCATTGTTGAGAGGAATAGTGAAGTTCATTGTCGAGTCCTAGGATAAAATTCTAAGTTCATTGTTCTCTATGTTGTATTTTTTGCTTATTTGCATTTTTGATTCTAAAATTAACATGGTATCTAAGCAGGGTTCAGTAATATACGATTAGATTTGACTAAGCAATTCGACTCATAGCAGATTGGAGATGTTTTGAACTATTGGAAAACAGGATTTTGAAAGAGCATCTTTAGAAATTCTACGCATATTGATTTTAATGAAAGTTCGATTGTTTATTATTATTATTGGCTTGTATTGCATTCTGATGCTTAGATTATTGGGAGGTGTCGGCCAATTATATTCTTGATAATTGACCACTAACATACCTAATTAATTATTTCTCAGAAGAGCTCAAACCTCTTCTCTTTCCAAATCCAAGCATTGAAATAATTCTATTTTTCAGGTCCCTCAGCTTTCACCGCCTCTGCTCTGTATGTCAAATTCTTCACCAAAATCCTTTGAGAATTTTTTCTTCTATTAAATAACTCTAATATGGTCCACGAATGATGCAACTGATATTTTTATGCTTGGTTTCAGAAAGAAGAGGGGTACGAACTCTTCAGAAAAATAATCCATTAGGTATATTTCAGTTCATTTTTGTAAAAGATTATACTCTTAATGTTTTTGGATGTGTTCAACTTACTATACATAGAGCCACTTTTACTTGGATTGTCGATTTGTTTATCAAGATTGGGGACTGTGTTTATGTGAGGCCACAAGATTCGAGCTCCAATTCAGATGAAGTACAGTGCGAGGCCTGCAAAATAAGTAACAAGGTTGGAAGGGGGATTATGGTGGAATGTGAGGAGTTGTCCCCCTAGACCCTCCCCCTACGGACTTGAGGTCACCGGGGTATCCTTCACCCAAGGACCGCCTATGTTCCCGCTTTCAAACGGGTCAAAGTCACACATAGTTCTCCTTACAAGGTCTCTCAAAGACACCTACACTCGAGTTACCATAATAAAGATTTTTCCAATGTTTCTCTTCAAATAATAATAGTTAACAATAATTAGTAATTAAGTCAGTTCGCCATTTAACAACCCATACTATAATCCTTCCATTCATGTAGGTTGTTATCTTAATCTAGTTTGAAACCATAACCTGTTTCAAGCCATAGCATGTTTGAAACCATAACTTATTTGAAACTATAACCTGTTTCAAACTATGAATGATCATAAATGGACTTACAAATCATGCAAGGTATCGAATTCTCTTCCATTTTTTCTCTACATGGAATGTTGATTTGTTCATTAGGGTTGGTCTGTATGTAATAACCCAAAATAATACCCCAAAAGTTACCACTATTTTTTTTATTATTATCTTATTTTGTGTTCATTCGCTTGCATACTCAGGTACTTCTATCCATACGGGATAGGCATCCATCCATCCGGGATGGGCATCCAACCATACAGGTTAGGCATTAGTCCATATGGGACAAGAATTCATATATCCATCTGTGATAGGAATCTACCCAAACGAGGTAGTCATCTATCCTATCATGCCCAAAATTTCACACAAAAATACAATTAAGGACAAAACACAAATTTCAAATTTCAACCACAAACTCTAACATAATTCCCAAAAGCTGCTTCCTACACATGTACCTCATGAAAACCTAGCAAACATTAGACCAATAATTTATAAGGACCTCAACCATCAACACCATTGAGTTGATGATCATGATCGAGTTTCTAATGAAGATATGGAATCCACATCACTAAGGTAGGTTGGATTAGATCTACTAACTCATCAATAAACACAGACTTAATTCAAGTCACAAGTTATGCAAATAAAATATATATATATCAATAGTAACTTTAAATATTTAATAAGAGAACAAACCTAGGGGCTAGACCTAATTACTCGTGGGCTCGTCTTTGACGGCCTTGCCTAGGTATATAATTCACAGAGGAATCATAGTTTGACTTATGAATTCAAACCAACTCTTATTTGGTTGGTCTACAATGGAGAATAACCACAAGGTTCAAAAAGTATATTGGATTCAAATACGATCATAAATCATTCACACCAATCCAACTATAAATTTGAGATAAGAACTATTGCCAAGTACCCATATAGGGTTATTTAAAATTGGCTATAACATTGCAGGACTTAATTGGTGTTAGGGAAGAACTATATTATCAAGAAAACCCTAACTTGACCCAGTATAATAAAGACACAAGTAATTATTTATCTCATTTACTTTTCTAAATCCAAAAAAAGACATATTAGTTCTACATAGACGAGACTCAAAAACAATTGAAATCTTGTCTCCAAGAATATCAGAAGGCAAGCCTAAATACATGAATTCTCCTAATCACATGACATAGTTAAACTTCTACTCATAAGATACTTCTCTTTTTAAATAATTCTTCTCAAATAAACCAAGACAATACCATCAATACAATCCCAAGCTAAATATTTAACAATTTAAACCCATCCTCAAATATTCCCATCATTGAGCTATCCATTTCTTCTCCTTTAAAAAAAATAATTGTCAATCCTATTTTCTTCAATAAAATCTACACTTTTACATATACAAGACTTTTACTTAATGCTTATTACAAGAGGATTTTCCAAATTCAAGAGGAGTATATTACAATGAGCCCAAGACTATTGCAACATGATTCTAGAGCTTTAGGGGTGCTTGTTTATGAGGTTTCAATTGCTCTTCCCTTGTTAAAAGTGTTTGGTGGTGTTTGGGAATGAAATGATGGATATTTACTATTTTTGAGTGAAATCCTTTTCTGTCTAGCCTTGAAAATGACATAGCCCTGAATCTCCAAAAATTGAGCATAACTCTCATACTATTTAACATCATACACATAAGCTTTAAACTAGCAAAATAAATTTGGTGATGAGGGGATAATTTATGCAAATTGAAATATACCTCCCTCTTAAGACACCTATTGATCAAGTTTCTCAACACTTATCTCTTCATCATAGGGCTATATGTTGATCTAAATGTTTTAGATATACAATAGATGTGAGATAGCCCATGAATATCATTAATTTTTTAAAAATGACTATCATGGGATGGTAATAGTCATTAAAATTTTATAAAATGATTGTCATGGGCTATAGATAGTCATTAAAAAGATTTTTGTTTCTGGATTTTTAATTTATTTCTGTATTTTGTATTTTTTTTAAATTGACATCCCATAGCAAAGAGAAATGACTTTGAGAAAATTCCAAGCTTTTGAACATATTTTATGTTTTCATAATTTGAAATCATCTAAAACTAATTGCAACTCCAACAAGGTGGTTGGTTTAAGAGGAGGTCCTGGAATTGACACTTGGATCAGATCTTGGCATGAGGTATTCGTATCAAACATATGTTTGTTTGGATTATTTATTTATGTGCATTAAATTATTTTCTTTGAAGTGTAAGTGTGTTATGTGGTAACTAAGTATATGGTAGCAGTGTATATCCTCACCATTATCTCATGAATGGACAATCAGACTATGGATATACTTTAGAAGGTGGACTTCACTAAGTATTATTTATGATGAATTGTGAGATGTGGTAATGTTTAAAGAAAGCTCCGAAGTTGGGACATATATGAATGTAATAGCTCTCCATTTAATGATTCATTAAAGGGGTGGTGATTTTGGCATTCAACTGTTTCTCTTGTTGAACATGGATGATGATGGACATGCTTTTTTGTTGGGCTGAGAGCTTTTGCAAACATATTCATCATGTCTTGAAATACCTTTTCTTGGAACTTTTGCTAATTTGTCTCTATATTGTGACCTTGTTGGTGAGGTTGTGGATTGACACAAGGGGTCTTGTTTCTTTATAGTCATTTTAAATATTTTTCTTGGCATGTAAGGTTAGGTGGTTAAACCATGATATCTTCAAGGGGCAAAAATCCTACTTTGTGTGTTAGGTATGTATCCCCTTGTTATAATATGAAATATTTTTTCAAAAAGTATTGGTAGTAAATCCATCATAAAGAATTAAAAGAGTTAAAGGTGGATCTTATGTTAGATGCATTGGAAAGAACTCCAAAAAAATATATGTAGAAATACAAAGAGGGTTAGTCAAAGGCAACATAATCATGTTATAAGTGATGCTAAGAATGTCTCAATAAAAGTAGACTTAGAGTAGGAACTAGGTTCTATTAATCAAATCATGTGTGTGCATGATTCAATTACTCATTTTCATGTTGACTTTGAATTGCCATTTAGAAAGGGATACTAGGCACATAAAAACAATTATTCCTAACACATGCTTAGACATTATTTCAATGCTACTAGCCAAGAATCTATAGCCCTAATAGAGTTATCTCTAGTCACACTCAAAGCATAACTCCATTGCTACTTAAACATCTAAAGAATTAGTAGAGATACCTAATTCACTATTTTTTTTAATTTTTTAAACATTTTCTCATTTTATTTCTTATTTTTTCTTGTATTAATTTCTTTTGATTTTCTTTTAGCTCAACTAGCAAGATATGAATCTTGTTACCTAGTTTGGGGACCACCAATGGCATGTGAGAGGATCTCTTAGGAAAAGAGAAAATTAATTACCTAAAAGCACAATGGGTCACCCTAGCATACTAGACAGTACAATGTTGATTATTATTTTGATTAAATAAATTATCATGCATACTTAGCAAGTTAGGAATAACTCAACTAAGAAGGGAACAAAACCTAAGGGGGCTAGTGCATTGAATTGGGGGAAAAAAGAGGCAAAATAATAAAATTTCACTATAACATGATCGTGCTACAGCTAATGCAAACATTTTATATACAACATAAAGGAAAAATACCCTACTACCTTCATTTTCCAAGCCAATTTCTCTGAAGTTAGGCTGGAAGAAAGTCTTGTAATAAGTGGTAATCATAGGGTGGACTCACGAAGTTAGGTTGGAAGGAAGTAGGATCACAAAATGGAGTTCCTCGAAGTGGGAAGTTAGTGCGCAATTTGCTGCAGGTTCGAACATCAGTTTGAACTCCTATCTTTAGCTTAAGATTTGGCTTTACAATGTGCAATGAACCTTAGCATAGGTTACTTATTAAAAAAAAAAGGAAAAGGGCAAGGAAAAGAGAAGGTTCCTAGACCTAAAATTCAGCAATGAACATTGATCATGGAGGATTTTACTATGGACAACCTTCCTAAAACAGAATTTCACTTAACCAGATTACTACACAATCTCATGAAATTTGTGCAAGCTTCAAAGGACTGCAGATATTCAATTATTCATTCACCATAAGCATGAGCAAACAATAGAAATTTAGAGCAGCCATTAATCTAAGTCCATACTAACTTTACACAACTGTATGTCATCAACAAACAACCAAAAGTATGGATCAAGAAGGCATCTAACAACCATCTCTTCTCCATGCTTGATACATTTCGAAGCGGCTTCCACCATTTGTTTCGATCAAGCGAATGCCCTAGCAACAAAATTCATGAAGAGCGAAGATATTTCGTCCATTGCACTCTCCTCCATCTTCTTATGGAAATATTTTTTAACTTTTTCCACATCTAGTTCCTTGATAGACATATTTTTATCAGTCATTAATTAGATATAGCCTTCGTTGTCTGCCTGATGTTCTTTAGCCCACTCAAGGTTGAGCTTGGCTTCATGCAACACCTTTTCCAATACCTCATTTTGATGATGATGAGGTATGTTACAAGAGTGTACAATGACCTTGCTTATATAAACCAAAACCCCAATAAAAAATTCATCTAATCTACCTTAAAAAAAAGACAAACCCAAAAAGTAAATGGTTAAAAATATACACAATTCAATAGATAAATATATTAATAAAGAAGAGTAACTCAACAAACCTTCCACCAACATCCTCAAATAGGAGTCATTCTTCAATTAGGTATCTTTTCTCTTTCTCATTATTGGCTATCTTGTTCCATTCTTAATGTTTCTACTTACCCCCATCTAAGCTATGTGGAAATCTCTACCTTATACCTCCTTGAATACAAAAAATGAAGAATAATATATAAAAGTGGTAGAGAGAGGGGCCTTGAAAGGGCATTCAATGCTTGCTTATGATTAAGAATAATTAAGTGATAAGGTTTTGGTTGAAAAGAATGATATTATTTTATTATCTTGACAAATGAAGTTGATAAGAGTTTACCAAACATGCTTTTTATAGAACAAAAAGTAGTCCCTTGCTTGGTTTTGGGTCAAATCTATTCTTCTTTTTGAGTGCATTCTATTTTAGCATGCTTATGTAGATGACTTTCACTAAATTTCATTCATGTTTGGATTTTCATTATTGTGTGGGTCTGCAAACTTTCAAAAATTTAGGTATTATCATTACTCATACGTTCATTCTAATTTCTTCCTTTCATTCTTTTGTGCAGGTATGTATTATGATGTTTTCAATTTTTTAGTTTTTAAGCTTTTTTTTTTTTAAGTTTTAATTTTAAGATTTTGATTTTTAATGACTATCTATAGCCCATGACAATTATTTTATAAAATTTTAATGACGGTTACCATCCCATGACAGTCCATGGGCTATCTGGCATCTATCTGGTACAACTCTTCCTTTTGGCGCAACACTTCAGAAAAAATAAAATATTTAATTAGTTGCCTTTTGGAAAATTAAATATTTTAATCTTTAATCCTCGTCTTTGTGAAAATTAATTCAATAATAGTCTTCTTTCATTGGAAAAATTCACTTCACTTTTTTCTTGTATGTATCTTTAGTATGCTCTTTAGGTAAAAATAATTATCCCTTTTATAACCCTCTGGTAAAAATTGATTCATTTGGCTTTTCACATAAAAATATTTTTGGGTAAAATAATTACCTAATTCGATAAAATTATCTTACCTTCCAACACAAGCACTTTAAATCTTCGGTAAAAAATAATTACTTTTCAATATTATTGCACATTTTGATAAAATAAAAAAATTAAAATAACTTTTAAATAAATAAAAATACTCTTTAAATAAAATAAAATAATTTAAAAGATTAAAATTATGTATTATGTATAATAAATAAAATGATTAAGATATTTGTACAATCTATATTAATTATTCTTTATTTCTTATTTACAAAATAAAATCTAAAACATTATTAAAAAATAATTATTTAAAAAAAACAACTATTAAATAAAAAAAATAACATTAACTAATCTTCAATTATTAATCAATGAAATTAAATATAAAAAAAATTACATATTAAAAATAAAATTTATACAAACATTACATGTTAAGAATGAAATTTAAAGAAGATAAAATAAAACGTAAGGCACTAAATGGGGGAAAGTATGGCTATAAAAAAAATCAATAAATCAATAAATATAGCCATACTTTTGGATTGACCCAAAGAGATAAAATTGATGGGTTTTAAACTTAGATTCATACTATAAAACTATAATTATGTTAACAAATAATTAACATACAAAAGTTACATTATGCGAAGAACATTTATTTAAATCTAGATTGAAAAATATATAAAGGTGAAAATTTGATAATTAGAATAATTTACGCCGAAGGCGTATCCTATTTGAAGTGAGCCCGACTCACTTTATCCATCCACGGTGCAGCAGGGATCGGGAGATGATTGGTTTCATCTGAACGGTTGATTTTCTTTTGTTTTCATTTGCTACTTTTCAATTTTTCTAGCCTCGACCCCCATCGCTTTGACCGTCCTGTTGTAATCTGAAAACATCACGCCGGACTTGGCATAGTCTTTGAAAGTGAAATTGAGGCTGTAGGAATTGAAGGCCCATACGGAATTTCAAGAGCTACACCGACACATGTCCAACGTGATTCAGAACGGATTTGCCACCTATGGGAAGGACGCCAACGCCCTTATGACGGGCTTTAGCAACTATGCTACGGGGTCCAATGTCATCAACAATAGCTTCGTGGCCTACGACCAGGGGGGAACGCCACCACCGGAGGGTTCACCAGCTATGCAAATGACGGCAACCATGTGACTAACGAGTTTGAGAACTATGCGGCGAATGTAAACGGGAACGACGAGAGCTTTACAAACTACGGTCATCTTGTTGGTACACAACAGTCTGTGTGCAAATCATACGAAAAGAATGCCAACGGTGCAGGGATCACCGTCACTACTTACGGGAACAAAACTTGGTTTGACTCCTATAGTGAATTCGTTCAGTACGCCAACGGTTCCAACAATCACAATGTGGCCTTCAATTCCTACAGCCTCGATTTCACTTTCAAAGACTATGCCAAGTCTGGCGTGACGTTTTCAGATTACAACAGGACGGTCAAAGTGATGGGGGTCGAGGCTGGAAAGTTCTTTAGGGAGAATCTGTTGGTGCAGGGCAAAACTCTCCCCATGCCCGATATCAAAGATGACATGCCCAAAAGATCGTTCCTTCCTAGTTCCTTGGCTGATAAGCTTCCCTTTAGTACCCAGACTCTGTCGGAGCTGATGAACACGTTTCACATTCCAGAGAACTCGACAATGTGCCTCACAAGGCATCCCAAAGAATATTAGATTGCTTCTCTATAATTTTTTTGAAATTATTCTTCTTGGAACTTACATCATGTTTTCAGTGTTAGATATTCTATTTTCAAATTGTCCACCTTTAAGTGCAACAAATGGAGAAAAACCATTTCCAGTGAGGGATTGAATCCTGAGTGTGGTGTACATGTTGCATACCAGATAGTTGGACATAAAGATTAACAACACAAGGATTGAGGTCATACCCATATTTAAAGTTGGTAAGGAAAGTCAAATTATTTACTAGAGGAAATATTTCACCAAATCTTAGATTGTGGAGTATTTTTGGTACTTAATTTTTTTGTTTGGTGTGATGAGAGCCATCACCTTGCATGGAGAGGAAACTATCCCAAGTGGTAGAATGAATCCTACGGTTAATGTCAACATCAAATAAATTTTCCTAATCAACATATTACTTGGCAAAGAAACACTCATAGCACCAAAGTTATCACTAGGTGGGACCCTTGCCAAGGCACTCCAGCATCAACACCTGAAAGATGTGCTGAAAATTCAAAACTATAGAAGGATGAACTATTTTTTCTTCCAAAAAGCTCTTCGTTCTTATTCTTTATCAAGAATTATTCGCTATTTTTGTGATGCTTGTTTATATCAGACTCTCCTAAATTCCTCATCTATTCTACTTGGTCATACTCATGCACTACACAATTGTAAATTATGAAGGTTGATATTTGGCACATATTCTAAATGGTTGAGGTTGTGCTCCCACCAATTGTGATCTAATAGGATTTGTTGGTTGATCGAGACTAAGAGACTCCTTATTTCCAAATTTCTTTTCTACTATGAGATTTGAGGTAGATGATATTGTTGAGGTGGCTTTTAATCCAATTTCTTTGTTGTATCATGATCAAAGATGCTTTATCCTTTCTTTATGGGGTTGCAATTCATAGATGTATATCCTTGAATAGGAACCTTCAAGGTTCTCAGGATGACTCCTTGAACCTGGTGTAGACGTTAAAGGTCACAAACACTAATTAGATACAACCAACTCACACACATATAGGGACAATCAATAAGACAATGTTCCACTTTTAGTATTGCTACCAATGCTTTCAAACTAGCAAGTCACAATCTTGGCTTTACCCTTGTCCAGGGGATGGGTCATGGAAGTAGTAGCACACCTCTAGCTTTTTTCTTTATTATCAAAGTTTCATTCATTATGGATGCTAGGAAAGGTTCTAGGATGTGTGTCATGATTTCTATGTGTATTGTTAATCTTTACCCTCTTATTCCTAGACAATTATGGGCATCATCATATCTTGCACTGGCCCTTTCATGGTGATAGATGGAAAAGTTGTTTGTTGGTTGTGATTTGACCTACAAACATGGTGATATCACTACTCCCATTTTTCTTTGTCATCTCAATGCTTCCTTGGGAGATTCTTTCCATATAATATTATTCTTACTTTTACTTAGTTTTAATGGTTTGAAGTTCACCTCTTTTGGTTTATCCTAATGTATGTTATCATTTCTTTAGTCACATAGAGAGAATAAAGAAAAAGAGAAAGAGATAGAGATAGTAAGAGAGATAAAGAAAAAGAGATAGAGGAAACTAGAGAAGATGAAAAATATAGATATAAAGTCACATAGAGAGAATAAAGAGACAAAGAGTAGTAGAAAAAGACATATATAGAGATAGATAGATCAATAGATCAAGAGGGAGATGGGAACAGAAAGAAGGGGAGATAAATATGGATAGAAAAAGAGAGTGACAGAGAGAGAGAGATAGGGAGAAAGAGAGAGAGATGCAAAGGGAGAGATAGAAGGGAAGATAAATATAGAAAGAAATATGAGAGAGATTAAGAAAAATGAGAAACCTAGAGATAGATAGTGAGACTCCCTTTCTCTCTATATAACTTCCTATCTCGATCTTTCTATCCCTCCATCTCTCCCTCTCTCATTCTCTTGCTCTCTTTGTCTCTCCCTCTTTCTATCTTTGTTTCCCTCACCCTCACCCTCTCTCTCCATATCCATCTCCATCTTCCTCTCTATCTCTATCTCCTTACATCTCTCTCTTCTCCCTCTATCTTTTCCACTATACTTATCTCTTTATCTCTCCCTTTTTCTATCCCTATCTCCTCCTCTCTCCCTATCGCTCCTTTTTATATCTCTCTAATTCTCCTTTATCATTTATCTATTTATATCCCTCTCTCCCTTCCTATATATATACATATATATCCCTCTCTATATGTATCTCCATTTATCTCTCTTACTCACACACACAAAATCCTTCTTTATCCCTCCCTATCTCCCTATCTCCATCTCTTTATCTCTCCCTCTTCTCTCTATCTCTCTCTATCACTATATCTCACCATCTATATCTCTCTCTATCTCTCGCACTTCCTATATATCTCTCTATCTCTACCCCTCACTCTCTACCTCACTATCTCACTATCTTTATTTCTCCCTCTACCTCTCTCTACCACTTTATCTATTTGTCTCCCTCTTCCTCTCTCACCGTATCTTCATTTCTACCTTTATCTTCCTCTCTCATCCTTTATCTCTAGACATGTCTCCTCTCTACCCATCCATCTCTCTCCCCCCCTCTCTCTCTCCCTCTTCCTAGACCTCAATACCTATATCTCTTTGCCTCTCCAACTCTATCTCTCCATATGTCTTCTTCCATATCTCCCTATATCTCTATCCCATTATCTCTTCATCTCTCTCTCTATCTACCCTTATATCTCTCTCTACCAATTGACCTCATGTACACCAAAAATTGTAAAAAATATATCAAAACTTTCCTTACTTGACCTTACATAACTCTTTCAACTCTCTATCTTGATGATGGATCATTGAGTGTGATCCAAAATGTTGATGCAAAAAACTAGCACATAATCAAATCTATAAGCAAATGATGGATCACTAAGTGTGATCCGAAACGTTGATGCAAAAAACTAGCACACAATCAAATCCAAAAGCAATTAGATTTATATTCATATGGATTGTGGAAATCTAATTACATTGACTTACATAACTCTTCGGTGTACCCATTGCACACCAAGGTGCAATTGCTAGTTTAAATTATTTATTGATTTTTATTTTATAGTTCATGAATATCAATGTTTTCTCTCATAACATTCTATTCATCATCAACCCTTTGAAATTACACAATTCAATTAAAAACTAATTTATAAATTGTAAAATAAAAATTGATATTGCATCCAAAAATATCTAATTTTAGTTATAATTTATAGTAACTTAAAAATAAAGAATTTATAAAAATATTATTAAATTTATGAAAAATAAATAAATAAATAAATAAAAATTCATATATAAAAAAATCAATAAATATTTTGTAATTAAAATATATTAAAATCAATTTTTTAAAATAAAAAAAACTACATATATTTAATTTTAGTTATAATTTATATTAATAAAAAATTATAAAAATATTATTAAATTTTTAGAAAAATATATTTAAAAAATAATAAAAATTCATATAAAAAAAAAATCAATAAATATTTAATAATAAAAATATATTAAAATCATTTTAAAAAAATAAAAATAAACTACATATATTTAATTTATATTAACTAAAAATAAAAAAGTTAAAAAAATATTACTCCAAATCGCAGGCAGAAGGGGATGAATTAAACTAAAATTCAAACTCAATAAAATTAAACTGCACGGAAGTCTAGGCCGAATTTTCCTACACGGAAGTCTAGGGCGTATGGAACAGGACTAATGAGGATAGGAAAATATGGCAGCGGGTATGTCAGGAGGATGGCAGTGGATGGGCATCGATGCCATGCGGTGCAAATTGTCACCTCTATAGACATTGCCATCTTATTGTATGATGTGATCTCTTCTGATATCTAAGCCAAGCGGCATGATATTTCATTTATTGCTATGTTACTAGCCTTGGTCGATATCATTTATTCTTTTGTATTTCCTTTAATGCTTTTTCCATTGAGGTGGCCCCCTTCATGTGCCATTTACCAGACATCATGAAGTATGAGTATTTTGTTCCCTGTCAAGCGCAAGCCAACACTTATGGCCATCATTTCTTCTTATGTGGTTTTTGTTCAAATTCTCTTTTTATCAGTATGTTGATGCCTACTTTAGGTGAAATTGAAGGGATGAACTCTATGGATCGCTGGCTTCACCATGTTTGACGCTAGTTAGGGTATGTTCCTGGGGGTTCTGAAACCGTTTTTGCAATAGATAACCCATTTTTCCTTAGTCTTTTCCCTCTTGAGTTGTAATAACTAATCCTTACCTATCATATACTGGGGTTATTTTAGATATTTAATTTTCATGTTGATATAAAGGGCTAAGCACCCTTCTGAACCATATGACAGTGGAAATTTTTCATTTGCACTTGTTCTATCTATTTAGAACATATGGTCTTAATAGATGGATAATGTCTTTTTCCTTCTACTAATATATCAATACACATTATGCTATCACGAGCTGTGGGATTTCATTTTTATCGGTATATATTGATTCATTCTTATCTCGTACATTGCTTTCCAATTTTTGTAGATTCAGCAAGCCCTTGTATTAATGCTTTATGGGTTTGTAGCATTTTCTATTTACATTAATAGCAATTGATTTAAAGGAGCTTAATTCAAACTTGTGTAAATATGAGTTATACTTGCAACTTATTAGTTTCCTTTTATCTTCAATTAACTTTATTAAGTGCATTTCATGTCTAGTCGAGTTTATATGGCAACATTGTTTATTTTTCCTCTTTTGCTCTATGCCTCTGAAATGATTTGGATGTATGTCAATTTTTACATTATTCAACATATATCATTCCAAGTTTTTGGTATTTTCTAATTTTTAGGATGGAAATTGATAGACTTTCCAATTCTCATGTTTAAGAATTTCGGTAACATCCTTTATTGGATTATGACAGATCACACATCCATCTTACAATAATCTAATAATCACCCTTCTAATTATATAGAACTTTTTAGTTTATAGGGTTTGAGACTCTCGTTGAAAGGTGACCATGTCTTGGATATTATGTATTGGATAAATCATCCTCTGTTATTTTCTATTTTAGCCTTGGTTGAAAAATATTTTGGTACTATTCGGTTGGTCATTTTCTTAGGTTGGAGCCTAATTGCCTCTTATTGTAACTCAACCAGCCTATGTTGCTTAGTATTTTTGGATATTCTATTTTACTAAAGAGGTATTCACTCTGTAAATGAAAATCTACACTTTCTCAAACATGGAAAAATATAAGCACATTAATCATTTAAGCAAGCCAAATAAAGCATTCCCTATGAAATAGTTGAGCATGCAAACAAGATGAAAACATTATCAAACTAACATGAAACAACAAGCAAATGAACATGAAATCTTATTCTAAGCTACTCAAACCATCATCCCATAGGGGGATTGGTGTCACTTTGATGTGGAAAGTGGTCCTTTCCCAATCCCTTGTGATAAGCTCTTGATCCCTTGATGTGAAGATGACTTTGATGCAAAGAGAGTGAAATCCAAGAAAAAATGACATGAAAAAGCAATTTATTGAAGAGTATAATGAGTAGAGTAACAATGCTTCAAGTTGTGGATCCATATTCAATAGAGAAGGCCTCTATTTATAGTAGAGAATGATTGAAGAATGGATGAAATTGGTGGATGTGGGACTAAAATGAGATTCAATAGCATTATGACACTTGTCACAAGGCTAATGAAATCCATGGAGATATGTGTGAGCACATCTTGGGAGAAGGGACGTATAACAGGAGTAAATGCTTAGGTGGCTTGTGTAAGAGGGGTGTAAGAGGCTATTTAAGGAATGTGGGTGAGAATGTAAGGGGACAAGATGACATGTAAGAGGTCATTTAAGGCCTTGTGTAAGAGAAAGGTGGCAATTAAATACCTCGTAAGAGGTATAATATTTGGTTAAGAAAGTCAAATAAGTAGAGTTATTGAAGGAATATTCCTAAAGAATATGTCTTTGTGAGGGAAAAAGGCTAATTAGTTAATTAAGAGAAATTATTTTCATGTGCAACTTGGTTAATTGATCATGAGTTTACTCAACCCTGATGGGGTTAAAACCTAGAGAAATGGGTAATGAAGATTAGGAGGAGATTAAAGTTAATTAGTTCAAAATTAATCAACTTAAGTGGGTTAGGGGTTTGTGAAATTTGTTTTAAATAATTTGATTTATTTAATCAAATGAGAGGACTTTAAGGTTTAAATTAAATAATTTGATTTATTTAATTAAATGAGAAGAACATTAGTAAATAGAAGATGAATTAATCCAATAAAATTAATTATTTTATTAATAGTAGAAATTGATAAATTTATCTAAATAATATGAATTATTTAATTAAGTGGTTATTCTGAAGTGATTTAGGAGGAAATGATGTTAGTAAATCAGATTTAGACATGTAATATCAATCAGGACTTAATTAAGTGTCTACATTTTACCCCTCTTTGAAGCAAGGTACTTGTTGCATTGATTCAAAATCTGATGCTGCCAAGATCAAAATTCAATTTTTTTATTTTTTTCAGATGCCCCATTGTTGCCCCAGTGGACGTAATTATGTTGCCACACTGCCCCCTCAAGAGATTGGGTGAAAATTTCAATTTTTGGGTCGAGCTCGCGATAAAGATTCAACAATAGTTCAGCTATAGAAAATAGGCCATAGGACGCAAAAATAGGCTCAAGATGCCAAAAAATGATCAATATCTAGGTTTCATGACTCAAAAATTGGATAAACAGGCTCAAAATTATAACTTTGATGTGGTGTTTCTCATGTTTTATGCTTTATTGATGTATGGATGTATATGATATGTTATGGATGTATGCATTTGTTATTTATGATTATGCTATGGTGTTTATGATTCATGATGCAATGTATGTGATGTTACAGATGGATGATATGTATGCAAATGTGATGCATGGTTTTACTCTCCTTTTAAGTATCTTTTCTATGTGATATGCCATGATGATGCACGATGTATGTATGAATGTGTTTATATGTTATATGTTGATGCTATGGATGTAATGGATAATTTATATTATGAGATGCTTAGACTAATAGATCTACATTATGATGATGATAATGCAAATAAGATGAATTAAGATGCTTAGAATAACAAATTTATATTATCCTAAACAAATTAAATGTGATGCAGTGCATGTGAGATGGATGATGTTTCCTATTATGATGATATTTCATGGTTATGCAGGATGCTGACAATTTGTAGGTGTAGGATGGATGTATTGCTATTTTGGTGAATATCATG
Organism: Sequoia sempervirens; assembly: GCA_007258455.2. Taxonomy (NCBI): domain Eukaryota; kingdom Viridiplantae; phylum Streptophyta; class Pinopsida; order Cupressales; family Cupressaceae; genus Sequoia; species Sequoia sempervirens. The sequence goes on along the minus strand of VDFB02075321.1, from coordinate 80,322,933 downwards.
ATACTATTATCTCCTAATAGTGCACCCTTGCTGAGTAAACTCAGCCTATTGGTGAAACATTGGAAATCCTCCCTAATTATGGGATCAGATAATGGAAGCTAACCTCTAGAGTAAGCTAGCTCTTATGATGTTCACCTAAAAACTAACTAAAATAATGCATTTTCTAGGAAAAGGGGAAGAAGGAAACATAAAAATAAAACTATCTCCTAAGGTGATGCACCAAAATGATTATCTAAAACTTGCATGATTGCTTTTACACACAATCGATCAACAACCAAGCTTCAGCATACACAACTCAGAGGCTCATATTATCTTGCATCAATGTTTCATAAGAAGGCTATAATGCTCACAATCCTAGAAGGAAAGTTTAATTTCTTCACAACTTGAAATTGCTTGCATCACTAACACAACCTACAACCTGCAAACATACATATATTTTATGCATAACGGTGCTACTAATGAGACACAATAATAAGGATGATATACTTCACATGAAATTGCGTCAATCACTTAAACACACACAATGAAACAAAATTTGAGAAGGCAATTTACTTGCTTAAACTTTATTGATCTCCAAAGGTGTAATACTACTATACATGTCTGTAAAAAAATTACAAATGCTATCTCCTACTGAAAGAACCTCCAAAAAAATTATAATGTAGCATGAGAATAAAAATAACTAACTTTACAAATGATGTTTGAAATTACTTTATGCTTTCCCAAGTAGTTGCACAAAGATAGGAATTTCAAACTCCCTTGGTCGTGCACAACAATAAAGCCTATTTTTAAGCCCCTTAAAAGACTCCAAAAAGGCTCTAGAATGAAGAAAAGGTCAAGCCTTGACCTCTCCTACCATAAAGGTACCTAAAAATGATCTTAGATGCTTTCCAAGGCCTCCAAAATTGAGTCAAAATAGGTCCTATATTCTCTCCACTTGTTTGTCAACTTCTTCAACTTCTCTTATATGCTTAGCATAAACCATAAACCCTCAACTAACCCCTTTGACCATAACTTGAAAGAACATGTTTCACTATCCTGCATTTACATAACATTAATAAAGTGATTTATGATTATATCACTTAAATCAATGTTTTACATCTCAATTTTGTTTCAACCTATGCAAAAATAGAGGCATGACTTGGTCTATGTCTTAAGAGACAATGCAAAATTCATAAGTCGTTGAGGGGACACCCCTAGTCACTTGGAATATGAATATAATGTAAGGGTATTAATTTATGTTGCAAATGTTAAAAACAAAGGCAAAATGCATTTTGGAAGTCAGCCACTTAGAGCTTTCTAGAAACCTTAAAGACAAAATTTGTGGCCAAATACTTTTCCTTCACTCATTTCGCACTTGCCATTTTGGAAATTTCACTCAGCTAAGGGTTTCATGGTGCTACCAAGGTTACTTGCATATGGAGGTTGCATCTGGAGGTTTCAATACAAAATACATGCGGATTCCATGTGGATAAGCCTCTATCTACATAAACATTATTTTTTCCCATCACTTTCTATGAATAAATTTTTGTTTCGAGCTTATTCATACAAAAAATAATGAAGATGTTTTTATTTTCTATGTTACTTTTCATTTTTCTCGGTCTCAAGCCTCCATCTAAGTAGAAAAAGATAAAATTCTTTTGATTCTTTTGTGTATTTTCATGCTCAATGCTTTGAATCCTTGTGCAAGAAATGGTGAGGAAGTCTTGTAGGTTTATATCCATTTTGTAGGTCGTGGTTTCAATATTTTGTAACTTTGTTTCCTCAATGTCACTACTACAGGTATTTCGAGGGTTTCCACCTTATTATGGCCGAGGTTTTTGCAAATAAATTGAGGGATCTTCATGTTTTGGGAACTACTACATCAGCCACAACTCCATTGTTTGATGAAGCAACCTTCAAACCCTATCATTCTAGGTTTGTTTCTTTAAGCTTGAAGTCCTGGCTTTGAATCCTAAGCTTCTAGAAGTTAGCTTATGTTGACTGTTAGTTGCTCATTATGCTTTCTCACTACACAAATCCTTTCTTATCCAATCTAGGAAGTGACTGTCCCTATCTCATATTGTGATTACATTAAACAAATATTTGTCATTTATGGCAGTGACTTTAGCCAACTCACTATCATGAGTGATGAGCACTTGCTCAGTGTTGATAAGTGTGATGAGTTTACACTCATATCCCTCTCAAAGAACCGAGAGGGCAGCATGCTGGCCTCAACCCTCGTAGGAGCTCATTTTACTCCACATGATGTGATGTTAATGCAAAATAACCCAGTAATGAAAAAATGTACCTATACCTACACATTGAACAAAGATGTTAGATAAAACAATGAAGCTCAAACTTTGATGGGGATTGATGATGATCTTCTACTTTTTCTTGATATCTCTGAAAATTGTAAAACTGATTTAATGCCTTATGAGAGTAAATTATATGTTTGTTGATATTGTATATGAAGAGAATATGTATCTTGAGCTCTAACACCAACTTTTCAATCCCTTGCAGGTAACTTCTAGAGCATCATAATAACTTATGGAGCAACCAAGTGAGAGGAGTTGAAGATGCAACAATTCAACCTTGGGGTTCATCATTCAGGCAATGACAGATCCCTATTCCTTTCATATTTTTTTCCTTTCTTCAAATGTATAGTTTACATCTTGTATTGTTGATGCAGGAGCATCCAGTGGTGTAAGGGCAATCTTGCATCACCCAAAAATAGTTAAATTTCAAGTTTCTCAGTTTTATTATGTTTTTACATTTTTGGATACCCTTTTCGTCATAATAAAATTCTCAATTTATGGTTTTTATTTTCTATTATTGGGTTGAAAGATATTGCAGTTTTAGTTTCCCAGATTTGCACCTGAAAATCTTTCGAGTTGGATTTGAGGCACTTAGAGCTTCCAGAATGGCCCTGAAACTTTCCAAAATCAGCATAGAAAATTTCAAGTACGTTCTTGACTTTGATACCTTTCCAACGATTCAAACGGTTCGCGAATTGGAACCCCGGATCAAAAGTTATGGCCCCGGGAAGTTGGCGCACTTTCTAGAAGATACAATTACAAATGTTCTTTTGAAATTTGAACTTCAAGTTGTAATTTTTCAGCACCAAACCGCCTAAACTCAAATTTTAATGTTGTTTTGGCTCCAAACTAAAGAGGAGCTCTATTTATGGGCGGGTTTCTAATATTTTTGGGTAACTTTTTGGGGACAAGCTCGCATATTACGAAAGGGTTATTTTGTAGCTTTCTGTAGCTTGCATGTGTTGTAGAACTTGGGGATTTGAGATCCTCTGCATGTAAGAAGCTCCATTTTCTAAATAATAAAATTATTCTCTTGTTTGTGGGTTATTTTTTGTGTCTCGGGTTGCGCCCTCATCAAGTGGTATCAGAGCAAAAGGTCTCAAGATGGAACCAGAGAAGGTGAAGGCTATTTTGGAATGGCCTACCCCAAGAACTGCTACCGAGGTGAGATCTTTCCATGGTTTGGCTAGTTTTTATAGAAAGTTCATTTGAAACTTCAGTAGTATTTGTGGACCCCTGACTGAAACAATGAGAGGGGATAGAAAATAATTCAAGTGGAGCACCGGAGCGGCAAAAAAATTTGAACTGTTGAAGCAGAAGGTGACATAGCAACCTATTCTAGCCCTCCCAGATTTCAACAAGGTGTTTTAGGTGGATTGTGATGCCAGTGGTTGTGCCATTGAAGCAGTATTGAGCCAAGAAGGTAATCCCATTGCCTATTTCAGTGAAAATTTAAATGATGCCAAGAGAAACTATTCTGTATATGATCAAGAGTTTTATGCAATAGTTCAAGCATTAAAGAAATGGAGACATTATTTGTTGCCGAAGGAATTTGTTCTATATACTGATCATCAGGCCTTGCAGTATCTAAATAGTCAGGGAAAATTAAATCAGAGGCATATGAAATGGGTAGAGTTTTTGCAGAGTTATACCTTTGTTTTGAAACATAGGATTGGGAAGTCAAATAGGGTTGCAGATGCCTTAAGTAGGAGGCATACATTGATGACAAAGATGCAGATTGAAGTGGTTGGGTTCAATGAACTCAAGACGTTGTATGCAAAGATCTTGATTTTGCAGAGGCTTGGAAACTTACAAGGAACCTGTTACAGTGGACGGACAAGGTGGTTGGATTTCATAATCTAAGATGGCATGTTATTTAAGGGAAGTCAATTATGTATCCCGAGGAGTTCCATGAGGGAGAACCTGATAAAGGAGAAGCATAGTGGAGAATGGCAGGACATTTTGGTCGAGATAAGACCATTACCATTATCAGTGAGCATTATTATTGGCCTCAGTTGTCACGGGATGTGAAGAAGTTTGTACAAGTTGCAGGGTATGTCAGATGGCTAAAGGAGTGAGCCAGAATACTGGCTTATATCAGCCCTTTACCTATACCAGAGAGGCCATGGGAGGATATAAGTATGGACTTTGTTCTTGGTTTTCCAAGGACACAATGAGGGAATGATTCAGTCTTTGTGGTGGTTGATAGGTTTTTGAAGATGGCACATTTCATTCCATGTCAGAAGACCCATGATACAGTCCACATTGCTAACTTGTTCTTCAAAGAGGTGGTGAGGCTACATGGTATGTCAAAGAGTATTGTTTCAGATCGTGACACCAAATTTGTGGGGTACTTTTGGAGGACCTTGTGGAAGAAGCTGAAGACAGAGTTGAAGTTCAGTTCTACACACCATCCACAAACAGATGGTTAGACAGAGGTTGTTAATAGGAGTCTGGGTAACCTACTGAGATGTTTGGTAGGAGATAAACCCAAGGGATGGGACTTGATCTTACCCCAGGAAAAATTCTCTTACAACAATTCTATCAACAGAAGCACTGGTAGATCACCATTCCAGATTGTGTATGGAGGTAGCCCCAGAATAGCTCCAGAATTGAGGAAGATGGACCAAGAGAAGAAAATGAGTGCTGAAGCCGAAGATTTTGCAGAACACATCAAGGATATACATAAGAAGGTAAGAGAACATATTAATAAAATGAATATGCAATATAAGGCTAAGGCAAATCAGAAGCGGAGGTATAAGGAGTTTCAGATTGGTGATGAAGTGATGGTCCACTTGAGGAAAGAAAGGTTTCCAATGGGAACATATAACAAATTGAAGATGAAGAAGTTCGGTCCCTGTAAAATTTTGAAGAAGCATGATTCAGGGAATGCATATGAGGTAGAGTTACCAGATGGATTCAACATTTCCCCTGTGTTCAACATTTCAGATTTGACAGAGTATCATGAAGGTGGCGCGGAGTAAGTACCAACGATGGAACAATGTGGGATTCCAGCATCTACTTTAGAAAAGGAGGAGATTGAGGAAATCTTGGATAGTCGTGTGGGAAGGAGTACCAGAAATAGGCAGTATGAAGAATATCTGGTGAAATGGAGAGGAAGGCCTGTGGAAGATTCATCCTGTCTATCTAAGGCAGCGGTTGACCGGTTGGGTTTTCCTCAACCATCTAAGACGTGACGGGGTCACTTCTCAAATTACCTTGGGTGTCTGATGCAGGAGCATCCAGTGGTGTAAGGGCAATCTTGCATCACCCAAAAATAGTTAAATTTCAAGTTTCTTAGTTTTTATATGTTTTTACATTTTTGGATACCCTTTTCGTCATAATAAAATTCCCAATTTACGGTTTTTATTTTCTATTCCTAGGTTGAAAGATATTGCAGCTTTAGTTTCCCAGATTTGCACCTGAAAATCTTCCGAGTTGGATTTGAGGCACTTAGAGCTTCCGGAATGGCCCCGAAACTTGCCAAAATCAGCATAGCTAATTTTAAGCACGTTCTTGACTTCAAGACCTTTCCAACGGTTCAAACGGTTCACGAATTGGAGCCCCAGATCAAAAGTTATGGCCCCGGAAAGTTGGCGCACTTTCTAGAAGATACAATTGCAAATGTTCTTTTGAAATTTGAACTTCGAGTTGTAATTTTTTCGGCACCAAACCGCCTAAACTCAAATTTTAATGTTGTTTTGGCTCCAAACTAAAGAGGAGCTCTATTTATGGGCAGGTTTCTAATATTTTTGGGTAACTTTTTGGGGACAAGCTCACATATTGCAAAAGGGTTATTCTGTAGCTTTATGTAGCTTGCATGTGTTGTAGAACTTGGGGATTTGAGATCCTTTGCATGTAAGAAGCTCCATTTTCTGAATAATAAAATTATTCTCTTGTTTTTGGGTTTTTTTATGTGTCTCGGGCTGCGCCCTCATCAATTGTATTGAATAAGTTATTCCCATGGCTTGTGTGGGACACCATACATTTGTAATTATGAATAAAAGATGAAAATTTTATGCAAATTTGTGTAATATCTTCTCTTGTAAATACTTGCATAATAAAATTGCAAATTTCATTTGAAAGAATCTTTTGTGTAATGGTGAAAACCTTAGCAAAAATGTATGTGCACCTTTTATCTTTAGTTGCAAATGTTATTCCAGCTCTACCTAATTCAGATGAAAGAAAAATTAGGTAAAAGATACCATGTTAGCATGAAAGAGGATAGAAGAATGAGATGGATCGATTCTTGATTCCAAGAAGATGCAGAAGTCCAACAAGTCCATGAGTCATTGAGACTTTATTAGATATGATGATGAGTGATGATGATTTGCTTATCGAGGGACTGAGACATAAATGACACAACTTTCCTTATGTTTGATAAAACATATAGATACAATGCATCAAGGTATGGATAACCAGGATGGCGTGGTATCTAGTGTGATGGAATTTGACTATACAAACATATAGGAGTATCCTTGTTAACACATGACATACATAAAATTTGCTAGGATGTACTTTGGAAGATTCAAACATCTCAAACCAAGACATGCATAACCTTCCCATGTAATAGTCAACAAGCTATTTAAAACACCCTCCACACATACCTAACAAAGTAAGTGCTCACCAAGGTTATATTACGAGGACATCCCACAAGCACAACAAATGAAAGATAATGTTCAATGCCCCATTCCTTTCTCTCTAAATATTTTTGATAAACATCATCAAAAGGTCATTGGAGTGAGCATAATAAGATAAATCATAAGAAAAGATCAAACAAATAAACAAACCAATGTTCTTCATACCTCTAGCCAAGACTAAAACTATGGTGATATATGATGTTGATGTCCATTGTAGGAAAGACACATTCTAGGAAATGAGTATCAGAAGATTTTTAAACTAATGAGATGATATGTTGTTGATACCAAGAGTTTACTGACTTGTTTACCTATTGACCTAGACTTGAGACCTTTACACTTTATAAATTCACCATACTTTTTTCCACTTGTTTTGCCAAAGGTTGAAGATGATGATCAATTTATTGTGAGTGGATGTTTATTGTGGGTGAAAGTGAAATGGGATGGATGATTTTGGTCTTTTCTAAAATATTTCAATGTTTTGGGTGTTTTTGCAATATTATGAGGTTGTTTTGGGATTTTTGATATGTTTTACAAATGTTTTTCTTTCCAATGTTTTTTTGTTTTCTAAGACTTTTACCAAGAACCTAACCTAAGGATCTATCATAGAGAACTCAGGGGTTGATCAAATATTATCCAAGTACCTACGTTATACACATAGAGACCACATAGTTCGACAGACACAAAATCGTTTATTGATGAAGCATGAACATGTATGGATTGGCAGTTTATTATGATGGACACCTAAAGGATCTATCTTGGAGGCCTCGGGGGCTGATCAAAGATTAGCCTTGCCTACATTATACATGTAGAAGCCTTGTAGTTCGACATGGTGACTATGTTTTTGAATTTTTCATTTGTTGACCTATTTTTGGATTTTTGATATGTTTTGGATGTTTTTGGATTTTCTAGTTTTATGAATGTTTTTGGATTTTCTAATGTTTTGAGGATTTTAGGATACATATGAATTCAATCTGACGTAAGGATAAACCCATGCCCCTAGCATGATGTGATAGACTAAGTAATATAAGATAACATGATACTGATGCAAGATCAAGCTATGATGCGGACGCAGATGGGTGATAGAAGGAATAATGGAATGAGATATATGAAAGTGATGTAGGAACAAGCCAAAGAATAGATGGTGGATGGAAAGTGCTTTATTTACACAAGACACCTGATTTCCAGGTTTTCACCAAAGTACTTGCCCAAAGCACCACCGAAGAGGTTTTCACTAGAGGACATTTTTTTCTTTACTATTTTTAATCCTTTTCTGATTTTTTTGGATTTTATCATTTTTTATTTTTTTGTATTTTTGAATTTATACCTATAAGCTTAGGTATATAACTTTTTTAGATGGGAGCTATTGATGGGCTCCTGCAAAGGCCCACCTTCTAGTGTGGACAACTAATATGCTCCTGATTTGTAACTTGCATGATGATGAAGGGTCCCAACCAATTAGGTTCAAACTTACCTTTGTTGTCTAGATTTGGCACTTTCTTCTTATTTTCCTTTAGCACAAGCTCTCCTACGTGAAATGATCAAATTTTGATCTTTTTGTTATAGCTCCTCTTTAAATAGTTATGATAAACTTGTAGGTGATTCAAAGCATCTAGGCAACGTTAATCTAGTAGCTCCAGCTCGTTCAACCGTGACACCCTGTATTTTTCATCAATAATAAGGTTCTACAAGGATATTCTTAGGGATGGGAACTTGACCTCAATAGGTAGGATGGATTCTAATCCGTAGAACAAGGAGAAATGGGTTGCACCTATAGGTGTGTGGATGTTGGTTTGGTAGGCCCATAGGGCAGGGTTTAATTGTAGATTCCAGTCATGACTAACTTCATTGACTTTTTTTTAGGATCTTCAAAATGGCTTTATTCATGGCCTCAACTTGACCATTTTCCTAGGAGTAGTAAGGGGTGGAGAATCAATTTTGGATGTTAAATATTTGGCATAGCTCATGGACATCTTGATTTTTTAAAGGTGTCTCATTATCTGAGATAAGGGCTTGGGGAACACCATAGTGGTAGATGAGGTAATTCAAGATGAATTTAGAGATTTTATTTCCCATGATGTAGGTCATAGGGATGGCCTCTACCCACTTTGTGAAGTGCTCTGTGGCGATAATGATGAACTTGTGGCCATTGGATGAGGTAGGTGTTATTTTCCCTATGAGATCAAGCCCCTAGTATGAAAAGGGACAAGGTGTTATGATTGGATGGAGCTCCTAAGTTGGTGCATGGATGAGGTCCCCATGTTTTTGGAATTACATACATTTTCGGACATAGTCGTGAGCTTCTTTCTCCATAGTAGGCCAGTAGTACCCCATCCTCAGTAGTTTCTTGGCCAAGGTCATACCACTGGAGTGTGATCCACAAATGTCATTGTGTACCTCTATTAAGGCAATCAAAGCTTATTTAGGGTTAAGGCATCGTAATAGTGTCCCTTCCATACTCCTATGGTATAGGGTTTCTCCTAGGATGATGAAGCAAGATAACTTTTTAACAAAGGTCTTTTTGAGGTTTGGGGTGATGTCATCAAGGAGGATCCCTCTTTTTAAGTAGGTAAATATTTCATGGTACCAGGGATCATCAGGACCAATGATTTCACACACAATCTCAGATTCTGGAACCTCGAAAGTCAATACGAGAAGCTTCTCAACAAGGGATTCATGTTTATGGACATTTTTCATGATATCCAACAATGATCCAACTATCACCATAGCATTTTTTTCCATGTTATTCACTCTTGGTATCTTCTCAAATGTTATTTCGATGAAGAAATCCTTGAGATCTTCTACAAGATTTTTGTATGGGGTGAGCTTGTCATCCTTTGTTTGATATTCATCATTGAATTGATTGATAATCAACTGTGAATCCCCATAGACCTTTAGCACCAAGATTTTCTAGATTGTACTGATATTCAAAGTCCTATGACAAGAGCCTCATATTCTACAATGTTATTGGTACATGGGAAGAAAAATCGATATGACTTTGGGATACAATTCCCTTGGGTAATAAAAAGGATACCCGCTCCTGACCCATGTTGTGTGTAGGAACCATCAAAGTACACTTTCCAATGGTCTACTGCATTCAAGAGGAAGATTGAATCATCTGAAAACTTTGATACTAGTGGGTTCTCTGCATAAATGGGAGCTTCATCCAATTGATCTAAAATTACTTGTCCTTTGATGGCTTTCCATTCCACATACTCAATGCCATACTCTGTCAAGATCATCACCCACTTGGCCATTCATTCTATGAGAGTTGCTTTGGATAAGAGATATTTGAGGGGATTGATCTTGGCGATGAGCTTAACTTAATGGGATAGCATATAGTGCCAAATTTTTTGTGATGTAAATATAACTATGAGGTAACTCTTCTCAATGAGCGTGTAGTTTAGCTCATGTCCCACCAAGGTTCTACTAATGTAGTAGATAGCTCTCTCTTTCTTTTTTTCATCATGTTGAGCCAAAAGAGCACCAAGGGTTGCCATTGTAGCTAAAATGTAGAGGATTAATAGTTTATTCAGGATTGGTGGCATAAGGATAGGTGGTGTTAGTAAATATTCTTTGATCTGGTTAAATTCCTTGTTGCATTTCTCATCCCACTTGTAGGTTATCCCCTTGTGCAGAAGGTGGGAATAGGGGACAATTTTATTTACGAGTTGTGCTATGCATCTTCTGATGGATTGTAGCCTGCCTTGCAAGCCTCACAACTATTTCAATGTTTGTGGTGCCTCCATGTCTAGGATTTCCTTGAATTTTGCTAGATATGTCTTGATTCCTCTCATTGACACTATATATCCCAAGAGCTTTCCTAAAGTTACACCAAAGACGCATTTCTTGGGATTTAGTCGTACCTTATATTCTTCGAGCTTGTCAAAGATTGGGCCTAATTTCGATATATGGTTTTGGAATTTCCCTTATTTGGATAATATGTCATCCACATAGTCCTCCGTAGTCTTGTGGATAATGTCATGAAAGTTCAAGTTAATAGCTCGTTGAATTGTAGCTCCCACATTTTTTAGCCTAAATGGAATCATATTCCAATAGTAGGTGCCCCATGGGCATGTGAAGGTAGTTTTATGTTGATCATCCTTTGCAATCATGATTTGGTTGTATCCTAAAAATCCATCCATTAATGATAGCATTTCATGCCCCGCCATCAAATACACAATCATATCTATGTTGGGGAGGGGGAAATCATCTTTAGGGCATGCTTTATTTAGGTCTCTAAAGTTGGTGTAAATTTTGATGCCCCCAGTGGGCTTAGACACCGATACAAGGTTAGAAACCCATTTTGGGTAATCAATGGGTCAGATGAACCCTACATCAAGAAGTTCTATAGCTCTAGTTTGACAAGTAAGGTGATTTGTGAATGCATTTTTCTCAATTTTTCTCTCACAGGTTTTGCCTCAAGATACACAGCTAGATGATGGACCACTACTTCTAGATCAAGGTCTGGAATGTCAACATATGTCCATGAAAAGTTCACTTTCCTTTCTTTCAGAAATACTGCTTAGTTTTCTTTCTCTTTAGTCAAAAGTGACTCTACATAGAAGGTGATTTGTGGTGCCTCTTCAGTTCCTATATTCGATGGGCTGCACTTCTCTACTAAAACTATTGATTTCTCTTGATGAATGGCACTAAGGGGAAGATTGAATCCCTCATCCTTTAGTGCCTCAGAAAGGCTTTCACCATTGGATACATCCTTTGTTTTTATTATTTTGGGATCAGAAAGTGCCACAATGTGGTTTTCACTTAAGGATCAAGACGTTACTCTTAGATTTTCAATTTTGCGACTAAAGATTTAGTCATTTCCCCATAGTACAAATTTGTATTTATCTTGAGGTCGAACCCTACTTTTTGATCTCCATATGGCAGATTATCCCTTAGTCCCATGAATTCTGAGAGAGCCTCATCATTTTTGAATGAATCCAAGATTGGTGGTCCCCGTTGGTCATGGTCAATGAGTTGGGGGTAGATGAGTCTTAGCTTAGTGATTTGGTTACTTGACTCAAACGACATGGTGGTTATCATAAAAAGAGAGGAATCCTCAAATAGCACAGGTAGGTCAAAGATAGTATCTTTGAAGGGACTGCTAAGTGATACGAGAACTATCAGGGAAGCTTTGACTGTCTTAACAAGATCACATTTGCCAAGAATGTTCAACTTAATAGGGGTACACCCAAGGCCAAGATTCTTTGGGTGCTTCTCAAGAATAAGGGGTTCTAATAAGTCATTGTTATTTTTCCCTTGCTTTTCATTCTTGTTGTAGCCCCATCCAAACATTAGTTGTAGACCTTTGTTGTCCTCCTCCATTGGAATAATAGGTGTTGGTTTGTTATCTTGGTATAGGAGGCTTGAGATTCCTTCTTCATCTACAACTTATTTTTCTCAAATCCCCCCACTTTTTGAAGGTGGTAGGAGATGTTGTGAATGTTTGGGATGCACCATCACTAGGCTATGGTCTTCCATGAGACTTGGGAGATTGAGGTAACTCTCCCAATATGTGTGCACCCTTCTATAAGTTATAGTCCCCACAACCATTATCTTTGACTACAACTTTGATATTTGGGATATTCTAGATGATGGGTGTCTTTGCTAAAGTGGATGGATCAATATAGGAAGATGTGGGTCCCTCATCACTTTTAGGAAATTTGGGGATTTTGTAATATTTGGCTTCTAGATTCTTGCAGTAATAGAAGAGTTTGAGGTTGCCATGGATCGTAACTTCTTGATTTTGATATGAGAATTTTACACATTGATGAAAAGTAGATGCAACGACTTGCATCCCATGGATCCATGGATGCCCTAGAAGAATATTATATGGAAGCTCAAGGTCAAGGACCTGGCAGGTGGTTTCCATGATGGTTGGCTCCACTTGAATGGGGAGTTGGATGGTGCCTTGGGACACCTGTTCTTGATCATCATAGGCCCTAATGGTGATACCTTTCCCTTTTCTAATGACATCCTCTAAGAACCCTAGATTCTTTATTAGCTACAAGGTACAAATATTTAAGCCTGCACTCCCATCCACCAAGACTCTGTTGACTTTGTTCTTATGGACCAAGACCTCAAGATGGAGCACACAGTTATGTGATGGTTGCGTCAGGAGGTCATGCTCAGAAAATGTAAGAAGATGTGGTGTAGTGATGTGTTCGACCATAGCTTGAAATTGGTTAGCATCAATGTCCATGGGAACGAAGGATGCAAACAAGGCCTTCTCTAGAATATCCCTATGTGCAGGTGATATTTTAAGCAACTCCATGATGTAGAATTGGGCAGGGGTCTTTTTCAGTTGTTCCAAGACACTATAGCCACTAGGGTTAGATTTTGGATTGGCAAGTGGTGCCCTAGGTGGTGATGATGGTCTTGGGATAGAGATCTTACAGGTATGTGTGGTGACTCCACACTCTACTTTGGGACCTTTGATGTTTACGACCATTACAAACTCATCCAATGATGCTACAATATGGTCATAGACATGTTTTACATTGGTGTAATTCTTCCCTTTTCCTTTGTTTTGATCCAGCATCAGATTCATGCATATCTTGAGATCTTGGTTTCCTACTAGTTGGTCGATGGTTATAGTCTTATCATCGATGAGGTCCTGGATAATATTTTTTAGCCTCATGCAACTAGCTATTGTGTGTCCCTTGATCTTGTGAAAACCACAAAGGTGCTTCTCATCATACAAAGGTAGTTTAACTTGAGGTTCTTGGTAATTTTCATAGACATGGAGTGTGATGAGGTTTTCTTGCACTATTTGTTTCATGATGGATTCAATGGGTTCCCCTAATGGTGTATACTTTCATTTCGGTGGATATCTATTCCTTGGGGGTGGTCCTCCTTGAGCATTCACATTGTTGATTGTTTGATTATTCAGTTGTTCTTGTGATGGGTTTGTTTGTGGGGTGTTTTGATGAATGGGTTGTTGTATGTTGATTTGTGGTTGATGAGTGTTTTATTGTGGGTATGTTTATTGTTGCATGTTTTTCCTTGGAGCGATAATAACAACTTTGGCATCAACAACACTATCATTGGTAACATTTTTTATTTTTATCCCAACTGCAAGGTTTTTCATTGTAGCTAGTTGATGGTCTATTGTCTTGGTATATGGGTGTGCGCCATTATTCCATGAGGGCTCTTTCAATGTTGAGAGCCTTGGGGATTAGTTGGTCATATGTTGTGATGCATTGGATTTTTAGATGGAAGGAAAACTCCCCTTCGAGGTTAGAGATGATGGTTCCAATTTGTTGCTCCTCTAGCATGGACCATTTGCTTTTACTTGCTCTGGATCTCCATCACTGTAAGAAGGTCATGAATGTCTCTCCCTTAGCTTGTTTAAGGATGGATAGTTCTTCCAAGATTGCATCCATTTCTAGATTAAATGAGTAGTTTTCTATGAATAGGTCTATGACTTCTTGGAACCTTTTTATTCCAAAAGGTAAGCGGGCGAACCATTAAATGGTAGGACCAGCCAAGCTTTGAGGGAACAGTCTCATTAGATAGGAATCATCATATGCCACTTCCATGCAATGTACATGAAATTTTTTGATATGGTCCTCAAGATTTCCTTTTCCTTTGTATTTATCAAAATTTGGTATTTTGAATCCTGATGGGAATGAAACCATGGCGATATTCCTATCAAATGGATAGGGGCACAAATCCTATTGGGCATGTGATTTTTTCATCTTCCCTGATTGTATATCATGTATTTTCTATTAGAGTAATTTGACCTATGTGGAGAGATCATTTTGTGGATCAGGTGGTAGAACATACATGTTTTTAGGTGGTATAGTTTGTTGTGTGAATGATTGTGTGGTGTGTGTTGCTTGTGTGTTAAGGTTCAAGTCATTTCATTGCATGTTAATGAAGGGTTGCTAGAAGCCTTGTTGTTGTGCAAGCAATGCTTGTTGGTATTCCTATTGTTGTTGTTGTTGTGCCAACAACACTTTTTGTTGGGATTGTTGTTGTTTTTGTTGTGCTAATAGCTCCTTCTGATGTGCCTATTGTTGTGTTGCTTGCAACTGTTGTGCTATAAATGTTTGTTGTTGTGTGTGTCATTGTAGAGATTGTTGATAGGCTTGATGTTGTAGCAAGGTTTGCACTTGCGCTTGTATTGCTTGGTATTGAGCCTACGCCTAAGCTTGTGCTTGGGCTTGGGCTTGTTTTTGTGCCTGTTGTGCTACTTTTTGTTGTTGCTATTATAGCAAGGCTTGTGCTTGAGCTTGTGTTTGTGCTTTTGCTTGCTCTTTCTTGGCTTGTAGTTCTTGCAATGTGATGCTATACTAGATTGTTGTGTTGGGATTTTGATGCGGGGGTAGCAAATTTTGTTGTGATGATATGTTGAGAGGTTGTTGTGGTGGTTGTTGAAGTGGTTTTTGAGGTGGTTGCTGAGGTGGTTGTTATGTAATGATGAGGGGTTGGGTGATAGATGGTGGATTTGGAACTGTATTTGATGTGTTTAGCCCTTGTAAGACTAGAATTTGGGATGTTTGAGGTGTTGTTGATGATGTGATTAGTGGTTGAAATATTTTGGATGATGCCACTTGGTGTTGTGATATCAATGACACATTTGGAGGATTTGACATGATGGATGTGTTGATCTGATTTTTGTTTTGGGGTTGACTTGATTTAGTTGATTTTGGATTGATGTGTTAAATGAAGCAATTTGTCCTATACCTTGAATTAGTGTGGCTGATGGTGTCACGATAGGGAATTGTGGGTATCACTGTGATATATTCCCTTGTGGTAACTTGAAGATGCAACATTAAAGTTTCCCACTTGTCTAAATAGGTACATTTTTCCTTGTGAGAAATTTGGAGTGTACCCTTGTGTATCTAGGGTATGTGATGGTGTGGCATAGAAAATGGATGATGTGTTTATGTCATGGAATACGAGTGGTATATATAGATTTTTGTGGTTTTGTAGGATAGTGTTTGGTATACCCAATACTATGTTGGCCTCCAAGTTTTGATCATTGACAATTGCATATGCTTTGGTCCAAGATATTCTGAACTACTAAACTACATTCTGACAAGGTTTTCATATGTCAAGACATGAACAAGAATTATCCTATCTATTTGTAGAGTCAAATTCCATTACACTAGGTACAAAACCATCTTGGTTATTAATACCTTGATGCATTGTGTCTATGTGTTATATCAAAAATAAGGAATGACATAAAATCCCAATCCTAAGATATGAGTGAATCATCATCATGCCGTATCTCTCATCACCATCTCTAGTAAAGTCTCGGTGGATCAAGGACTTGTTGGAATTTATCATCAAAATAAATGGTCAAATCATTCATCTTATTTATTCTATCTTCCCTCCATGCTAACCTAATATCATGATAGTTAACAAAAACATCATCAATGCATCCATCCTGCATCCACAAATCATCAGCATGCATACATATCACATATCATAAGCATACATCACATTATCATATCATAAGCATGAACATCTACATTATTCATACATCCATATGCATACATCATCACCTCATACATTGCATATAAAATTACACAAAAAGAAATACATCTATAACATTGGCATAAGCATAACATCTACATATCATAACATGTCGTAAAATGATACTAAAAAAGAAGTGCATCCATCATAGCGTATCACATATCGCATAAATAAAAGAAGTGCATCCATACATAAGCATATCATATCACATCACATCATATCTAAATGCATCCATACATTCATAAAACATGAAATAAAAGAACACATCATATCTAAATGCATCCATACATTCATAAAACATGAAATAAAAGAACACATCACATCATATCAAATCCAAATCATCTTGTATATATATAAAAAAATGGTGACTATCATGATACAATATCTGAATCAGTGTATGTATATCAATAAAAAGTAAAATATCCATGAGGCTATCAAAAAGGAGCCCATGAATGTATATTTGTATAAATAATAAGGGAAAATACCAAAAAAGTGTCCACAAAATGGCTAACCCTCATGGTTGTTGGACTCACCCCTAACTGATGGTTGATCCTCAACTCTAGGTGGTGCTCTTCTCTGCTATGAAAAATTAGGTTGTCGCATCACCTGAGGAACACCATGATGATAGTGCATGCAATAGTATGTAGCCTCAGTCACTGACTCTCTATATAATCAAGTAGATATAGTATGACCCTATTATGTTGTAGTCACTACCTCTAACTGTTATCTTTGTCCAATCTCCTGGGCTAGCTGAAGGTCTAGTTGCTACCGCAACTAAACCTCATGATCTCACTGCACATTCATATCATGAAGTTGTTGATCTTTCTCTATAGTGAGAGCATGAATCTTTTCCTGTGCTTGTGCATTTGGATATACAATAGGAGGATGTGGTGGTTCCTTTGGAAATTATCCATCGTGTTGTTGATGCCCTGGGTCTTGATGACCCTAATCCTGTTGATGTTGCTAGTGCCCATCACCTAGCACATATGCCTGATCCTATCCCCGACCTCGACCACCATCCCTACCTCCATCTCTACCTCCATCTCAACCTCCATCTCAACCTCAACCTCTACCTCTACCGGCGTATGCCCCCACTAGATCTGTTAGGTGTGTAGGTGGCCTAAACCATGCATCATATGCTAGTGTCATCCTCACATCTGGGAGAACCTGATCATATGCCCATGGTTGTGGGACTAGCTACCTAAAATCATTGATCGCCACAATAGGATCAATTTCCCCCCCACTAAACCTCTCTTTGTGACTTGGAAAACATAGCAATATAATCATTTGTTGGTGCATCTTGTACCTCTCCAAACTGTTGAGCAATGCAGTCTAGGAGGTATCACTCAATAATAGTATGCTCTCAGACCTATATGTACCAAGTCTATTTGGAAAAATCCAACAGTTTTTGATCATCACACCACCATGGATGTTATAACCACAACCTCCATTTGAATATTGTCATGTCATCAATGACACAACACCAATATGCCAAACTTATGTGGCCTGTGTGTTGCAATGTCATCGGTACTACATATCTAAAAATAACAAGCTCATCCTCATAAATATCAATTAGAACAACCAAGGGCGTCAGCACTACAATATGCTTGTATGCCCATATGTACAGTAAAGTAACCCCTACTCCAATGCTCCTACCCTCTCAGTAGAAAACCTCGTGCATATCATGGTAAGCGAGGAAAGGAGAACTAAACCCTAGGCATACATAGTGTCTCTGTAGATCATACCCTCCCATGCTAACCCCCATCTACAACTAAAACCTATGCCTTGTCAATTTGGAGCAATGATGCCAAAAACCAAGGCTACAATGAACAATCTAAAGGTGTCCACCCAACCTCAATAGAAATCTAGATCAATCTAGGAGCTAACAAGAATAACCAAATGTATGTGTAAAAGAGAGAGACATGTGTCTCTCCAAGCATCTAGATCATATATGACACACCCTCCATGGATGGGCAATCATAAAATGCACCACATATCCTCAAGTGTGATGGTTGCCCCCCCAATGGGCAAGTGAAAAGAAGAGGTCTTGTTGTGCCACCTCTCAATCAGTATTGCCATCAAAGAAGATGGGTCCTAATCTCAAGCATGAAGGCGACGAAGCCTAACCCTAGCCTCCCCAACCGCTCCACCTCCAAGTTGTCAAAGTTTCTCACCCCAGCCAAAATGTTGTATTGGTGCTCCGACAACATCAACAGTGGAGGATCCTCCTACATGCATCATGCACACAACATCAATTTACCAAAAAAGTCAAAAAATTGATCAAAATTTAAGACTTTGCACCCAAAACATCAATAGCGTCACTAATTTTGGGGTGTGTTGCTATATCAATTTTAGGGGTGTGTCACCAATTTGGTGACGCGTGTCACTACGCTCAATAGAGAATTGGTATTGGGGTGCATCACTCTACTGAAAAATTGGGGTGCATCGCAATTTGTTATATGTATCACCCACTACTTTCAAGCGATGTTGAACTTAAAAATCCCATGTGTCGCTATATTACCCTGCCGACCCCCTAATCAACTGCATCACTAAATCAAAAAATCGAGGTGTGCACCTAAAGATAGGGTGTGTTGCTATAAAATCAATAGCGATGCTTCTAAGGCTTCAAAATCATCACTATACAGTGTCATGCCTATCGACCTAACTTTTACGCCCTATTAAATGCACCTAAAAGTGAAAATCAAGAGAAGTTTTGAATCACATACTTGGGGTCCTGTGTCTGCACACCATTGGTACTATCGAACTCAATCAAAAAGATGCAGAGGGAGCACATGGTGATCCATTTCACTGAGGTATCAGAGCTCAAAATGCAAAAATATCTAAGGTGTGAATGCACAAATGAATTGGAAGTGACCCTTTATCACATATTTAAGCCTAAAACTTAGGATTTTTTGCCCTAATTTTAGCCAAAAGCTAGGGTTTTTCACCAATTTCACCAATCTTGCCAAATTAAAGCTTATTTTGCACCTTTTTTGCATTTTTGGCTTTTGTTTTTGCATCCCAGAGCCTTTTTTGGACTCTTGGGGTAGCATTTAACCTTTGTTGAGAAATCAACCCAAAATTCAAAATTTTCACCTGATTACTTGAGGGGGTAGGGAACCAGCTTATTCCTTCTGCTAGGGCAACAATGGGGCATCCAAAAAATTTTAAAAAAATTGATTTAAGCAATATTTTTTAATATGGAAGGCATCAATCTTTGAACCAACATAACATGTACCTCGCTTCAAAGAGGGACAAAATGTAGACACTTAAAAATGTCCTCAATGATATCATGCACTCGAATCAAGTATACTAACACCATTTCGTCCTCAAATCCATCCTCTTTTTGATTAATTAATTAAATCATCCTAGCTATTTGATTAATTATATCATTTTCATCTATTAATCTAATTAATCTAATTAGATGAATTCATCTGCTTTCATGCTAACATTTTGTCTTATTAAATTAAATAAATCAAATTATTTAATTTAATCCCTAAAGTCCTCTTATTAAATTAAATAACCCTAAGTTATTTACTTAAATTTCATAACCTTTTCCCCTTTTCATTAAATCATTTATTTAATGAGTATCATATAATTCTTCTAAAAATCATATAATTAACATTGTTTTAATTATTTTCACAGCAACTTGGCAGAGGTTGGGTATGTGTTGATATGTCATTTGGGACATAGAGCGTCGATAGGTTGGCACAATATGGGGATTGTGGGCAAAGGACGGTGATGTAAACCCAAATCAAATCAAGTATGATGTGTGGTTGGCGTAGGGTGTCAAGGGAGTTGGGAAGGGCAACGTTAATTTATTGCTCCTAGTTGGCTGGCATGCTTGAATCAAATTAAATTGTGGTGGTGAAAAAAGTTGATCATTCTAACTCTCCATTTCTCTTGTCAATGGTGAGCTTGGGTGGTGTCTACAAATTTTTGTGAAGATGGAGACACCAATATGCCTTACTTCCTCACAAAAATTTTGGGTGTTTCTAGGGACAATTACTAATAATCAACTGCGGTCGGTTTTCAAGGAGTGTGATCCTCTGGTGCTAGAGTGGTTGAATTGGTCTTGGGAAAAGAGTTTATGATCTTAGAAGAGAGATATCAAACCAATGTTGAAATTTCTTCATAGTTTGTTGGTGCACTCTTATATTTGGAGCTCCCAAAGGTGGACGTGCTTCTCATGATGAGGAATCTCATGATGGCTAACTTACTGGGTGGGGTTGAAGAGGTGATCATTGTGGTGGAGCTTGGCATTGGAATACCATGTCTAAGGGATATGTGATGGGTGTTGCTTCCCAACATTCATCTGAAGCAGTACCCCTTCCTCTTGGACATGAAGGGCGAGGAGCTTCATGAGCATAGGGAGCGAGTGTGGAAATGTGTTGATTTCCTCAATATTTTTCTATATTTGGAGGTGGCATCAAAAGATGGTTGGAAGGTTCGGTTTAAGGAGTACCTCTGAGAGGAGGAAATTATGATGGAATGATGATAACGAGCAAGTGGCATACTCTTTTGTGGCAACTAGTGGTGGCAACGAAGATGGTTTACAGTGGCGATGGTTGGGAGTGGCGATGTATTACCATGGCACCATATGGTATGTTTTGGTCTTTTTGATAGAACTTTCATTGTATTTCTTGGCCTCGACTTGAGTTTCATATTTTGGGTAGGTGGATTTGTCATATAGGTCAGGATTGGGGCTTGCATGGTTGGTTTTGTTTGTGCCTAGGAAAAATTATGTATCTATCCCATGGATTTGAAATGTACTACAAATTTTCTATATTAATATAAATATAAATTTTACATACCAAAAGAAAACATTGTTTTAATTATCAATTACTAATTAATCTAATTCCCCCACTTGCAAGGGAATATTCCTCCTTTGCACATTCTTCCAAAAGGAATATTCCCATGGAATATTCCTTCCCCTTTTGCACATTAAAACTTTGTTTTAATTTGATAAATATCTATTTCCCTCACCCATGAGAATATTCCAAAGGATATTCTCTTTTCTCACTCATTTGAAACAAGGAAATATTCTTCTTCCTAACAAATTTACAAGACTTCTTGTGCAAGTTTTGAGTGTGTTTTTTTGGAAGAATATGAGCCCTTGATTCTTTCCTTGATCCATGTGATCATTGATTCTCATCCATTGATGATAATCCATGATCCATGTTTCATATTTCCTCCATCTTTGACCATTGATTAACCTTTTTTATCTCAACTCTCCATTTCTCATTTATCCTCCTATAAATAGGTCACTATTTGGAGATAAATGGATCCATCTTTTAACATCAAACTTATGTTGTTAAAATAATTTTCACATAATCACATTTAATATCATTTTAGCTTAATTTACTTGCATATCAGCTTAGCTTCGATTAATGGCTTCCATGATAACATAGATGCATACATTTAGTATATCTTGTAATTAGGGTTTCAATCTTTTAGATTAAACTCTATTTAGATTAGTTTTGCATACATACATATCAATCATCTTAATCTACATTGTGTTAAAATAGCTTGCATCATGTTAATTTAGCTTTAAATCATGTTTCATCACACATCCTTCATCAATTTCATCAATTCTCTTCAATAGAATTGATCAGAACAGGCTCATTTAGCCACAAGATTAGGAAAGGGTCACCATTCCATATCAATTCAACACCAATCCCCTAATAGGATAAGTTTCAATAGATTAGAATAGGTGTTTCTTAAGCTTTCATAGTTTTATATGTTAAGCTTTAATGGATTCCCAGTTTAGTTTTTATTGATTGATCTTATTGGACTAATGTTTAGTGGCATAATTATGCTTCATATCCTCAGGGGTCAAGTGTAATTAGCCCATACTAAATACGTCATTCACAATATCTATTGCATAGGATATTTTAAATGTTAAAATTCATGAGCTAGCAATGGGTATTACTATATGGACTAGGCATACCCTCACACTAGAAAACTTGGTCACTCAAATTGAGGTTGTTATGACACATTGTATCTTTTTATTGATCATAAACCAATTCATCAAATTAGTTGATGTTATCCTCATAGTACTCAAAACCATCCTCTTCATCTGGGAATTCCTCATCTTTGCTTAAAGAGAGTGCAACAACATAATAGGGTCATGAGGGGGGAAACATGAATCACACCACAAATCATCTTGATAATTTACACTTTCTTTTCTTAAAGGGTTTGGTGTGTCATTGTCTTCTTGTCTAAAATTCACCCACTTTTGAGCAACTTGTTTGTCATGTTGTTGTGGTCTCTTGGACCAATATATGTTGTTATGGCCTATTATGCAATCTTTGTCCCTCATTCAAGTGTGTGAATGCACCATGAGCTAGAAATAATTTTCATTTTGTGCAACCCTATAAGACAATTCTTTCATGGTTCCCATTATCTTATCTAATTTATCCTTAGTTGAGAGAGGTTTTCTCAATACAATCCTACTTAGTTGTGGCAATTTCACATCAGTCCTTTTCAAATTTTTATTAGATTCCCCCATATTTCTCTCAATATTTATTATTGTGGCATAGGCTTCCCTAAGAGTTTGAAGGTTCTTATCTCTCTAACAATATCATATCTTGGAGGAAAATGCACCATAATATAATACAAACATATATTCATTGGTTTTGAGATGTTGGGGTACCTTTCTCATGGTGGGGATGAATCTACTATTAAATTCCATCACCATCTCATTGATGCTCTTTTTAATAGTGGTGAGCTCATGGATAGAAATTTTGGGTCTACCCTATCCCCATACTACATTCTGAATGCATCCATGAATTCCTCCCAAGAAGAAATATTATTGTTAGGAATATCATTGAACCACTCTCTATCACTCTCCTCCTAAGAATGCTCAAACAACTTCATCACCACATCCTCATGTTCAATTTCATACTTATCAATGATGTTAATTAAATACCTTAGATGCTCATCCCTTGTCATTGTATAGTTGCATTGAAATTTTGGGATCTTCCCCTTTATATCACTTGGGATTGGATTTGGGTAGTTGGGACTACCAAAGAGGTCAAGCTACCTATACCATTCATCTTTTAGAGGTTTTTAAAATGGTGAAAACTTCTTATCTTGTCTCTTAGGATTGTTCCCCATATTTTAACTTGCATTTCATTGTTGTATGTTATGTTGGTTTCACTACATCTTGTGAATTTGATGATTATGAATGTTTTGTGCATTTTGTTGATTATCTAAGTGTTGGTGATGATATCGAGCATGAGCTTGAGTTAGTTGATTGATTTAATCTAGAAGTGATTGACTTCTCTACCTAACCTGATCAATCAGTTCCAATTCCTCATCCAAAATTTTATCTACATTATTTTATATTTGTTGATTAGGATCATGGGCAATCTGATCAAAATGGGGCCTCTAGGAATTAGTAGGTGAAGATTATTGTTATTCAACCTGGTGGGTACCTAATTCTTGGTTAGGCATGCCATATATTATAGTATCTATATATTCAAATTGACCCATATTTGTTCTACCCATTGTAACATTATTTCTCTTCACATCATATTCATCAACATTTATCCATATCCTTCTAACCATCAAATTTATTGAATCATTAGTATACTCATATTGGTCTCTCAAGTCAATAAAGGCATTGTCTTTTCTTTATGTACTTGCTCTTAGTTTTTATCGCTTGAAGAATCAACCTCATCCTTTTCCTTGCATTTAGCATGTTGATTCCTTATATTACTTGTATTACCTCAAATTGTGTAGGCTATTTATTTATTTGTCTTTTATCCATTGTAACATGAAACTTTTGAAACTAGATTTTAAAAATAGAGTTGCCACTCCCTATATGGGAGAAAAAAAAAATTTAGGAAAAAGGATATGAGCCTATATATTATAGTAATATTTAATAAATAGTTACAAAATTATGTAAACTTTGATTTTGGTTTGACCCTCACAATGCTTTGCTCCTCCTAGGATTTTTCACCTAAAAGGAGAAAGGGGATTGGATGGGGACCAGAATGCAAAGGTTTACACTTAAGACTAATGTTAATGAAATGTATTATGCCTAATTAAGATGTCCTAATGATCTGATTTTAAATTGAAGTGATTTTAATGATGCAAAACTATGAAAATGTAAAGTGCTAGAAAACACAATGTGATATATAGAAATGCCTAAGAATGCAACTAAATGATGAAATAATGGAACAAAATAGAAGAGGTGCACCTAGAATTAGAAGTTTGATGTTGGAAGATTTTGGAATCCTGAAAAATTGATTGAAATGATGACCGAGACACTTAGGCCAGTCTGGACGACTTAGTCCCAGTTTCGAGAAACTTTGTCAGAATGGGAATCTGCCAAATGGATATCCAGAAATGTCAAAATCAGTTTTCAAGCCCAGAAGTGGGACTAATTCACCCCTATTAGCAACTTATTCCTCCTACAGATTTCAAGAAATTTAGGATAGAATCTTGTAGTCTCAGGTCTGCACTTCCTTTTCTGACAAGTGTCCATACTTGATTCTGTAGAAAATGGGGTAGAAAGTTTCTCTAAGCTTGAATTAGGGTTTCCTTGACTTGATTGACTTTGTGCACTTTTTATCACTTTTCAACACCTATTGCTTGATAAATCTGCATACAAAAGTCACATGCTAAAGGGAAAAAATGGTTGAGGGTCAGAGAATAGGGGTTTGCCTTGGTCAAACCCCACTTTGGTAATCAAACCCTAAACAATGAAATGAGATGAAAAGAGAGTGATAAATAGATAACATGCAAATGAAAATGTCATAAACTTATCACACCATTGATGCTCAAATATGAAGATGTGCAATGAAGAACTCCAATAGCTTAACTTGATAATGCTTGATTTACTTTAATGCTTAATGAGTGCAAGAGATTGTATGAGATTTGAAGATAGATGATTGTAGGAGATGTAAAATGAGGCAAAAAAAACCCTTATTTATAATTGATTTTACTAAAATTTCTCGAAAGTAACACATCATAGGCCGACCTTAAGGGTTAGAGGACAAAATCCCGCTAGAAATTTAAAATTATTTTGAGTTTTGTGCTAAAAAGGACTAAGTCGCCCCTATTGGAGACTTAGTCCCACTTAAGCAAATTAAGTGGGTGTCAGGATTTTCAAGGCATTAAAAGTTGTTCAACAGGAATATCTTTAACAACACACTTGAAAACAGCCAAAAAGTGTATTAAGGGGTCATTTAGACATGAGAAAGGGTTGAATTAGTGAAATTAAGCCTAGAAAAGTGCAAAATCTTGTTACAAGACTTTACAACACTTCAAAATAGGACTTAATAAGTGATAAAAAGGTGATTTTTAGGTGAATTGTAATAAATAGAGTCTAGAAAAGTGTAGAAATGTTTTACAACACTTCACAACACCTTCACAAGACACCATAATTTGAATGTTTAAGCCCTAATGTGAATGTTTTGACCACATTACAACATTCTACCCAAGCAAAATCAAGCCAAATCCCATTAGGAAGACTCAAGTGAGTGTAAAAATTTCAACTATACATTTTTTGGCGACACAAAATCCATGAGAGGCAAGAGAGAAAAAAGATCCAAACTAAATACATTAACTATAAGCATTCACCTTCTACCTATACTCCATACACATTATCAACTTTCCTTTACATATATAGCCTTATACATAATCACTTAATACAAAAACTTACTATTTATGACCCCATACATTTTCATATTTCATCATACCATCCCTATTGACCACCCCTATACACATAGAAACATATTTTTAACCTCCTCTACGAGGGAAAAACACAAAATTCTCATCTTGTTCTTCTTGTGAAACCACTTGCACTTGGTTCCCTACAACTGCCTGTTCAACTATGATTTTGATGTTAGGAACTTCAGAAGAAGCCATGTTGCCCCTACGAACTAGTGGCATAGCTGATATTTGCAACCCTTGAATTCATGTATGAGTTTTAAGAAAGGTAATTACATGTAATTTCTTTTTGAATTGGTCCATTTCCTCTCTACTGAACTTGAAATGGTATTTATTAAGCACTTGATATAGAAACACAGAGGAGTCATGTAAATTGGCCAGAATCATTCCTTGAAAAGCTTCAGCATACCTTTTCTTGTGATGAATGAAATTTATGGGGAACAAACCTCCAATGAAACTATCGCCCTTAATGAAATCGTACTGTTGAATGCTTGTTAACAAGGTGTTGTCTTCCAAATAATCCCCAACAACCACCTTATTTGCAATTACTTGCATAATTTTGAGTTTTTGCACCAGGTCTAGAGTGTTGGAGAGGAAAATAGACAAGAGGTTCGCTGGAAAAATAATCCTTTGAGACTCTGTGTGCAAAAATTCTTCCCCAATGATCATCTTGATGCAACCAAGAACTGAAGAACAATTCACTTTGAACAACTATTGAAGGTGTTCCCTTTCAATGCAATCTAAAAATGGAACCTCCCATGCCCACACAGCTACAGGGACTCTGTAATTCTGAGGTCAAAACTCCATTCGCTTGATGAAAACCTACAAATAACAAAAGTTCCTCGACTCCTTCCACAACGATAAGGAAGAAATACCTTGAGCAGGAATTTTTATTGAGCTTAATTTGGAGAGGCCATCGATTAAATAAAACTTCCCCGTAATCACATTTCCCAAACGCTTTCCTTGGAAATGACAATATTTAATGCTAACACGCTGCAAATCTTACTTCACAACGGAAAATCTCTAGGGGCCTGTCAATTCGCATGGGGTCTTCAAGCTTTGTAATGCACAGCTTGGCACCTCTTTAGCTTAAACATGCAAAGTAATAATGACTAAGCTTGCTTGGTACTTAAAATCTACAAACACATAGAAAATGTTAGATCTGAAAATCATCACAAGTACAATCCTCCAATTCCCCCATGTGTGGACAAAGCTAGAACTAGTTGATGATGTTGATAAAGCCATGCTAATGTTATTATAACTTTAGCCATTGCCTTAGGTTGTGAATCCCAATTGAAGAATCATGTTAAAAATCCCATCAACAGGCCACTTATTCCCACATTTAAACTCGTGCCCTGACAAATGATCTCATCTTTATGCAAATCAAGATATAAAAGCACATATCTCAAATAATTACTCCTTAAGCACATGGATTTACAGCTAACCCATTGTGAATGATGAGAAAAAGCCCAACCTTTTTTTAATTTTTTTTAAATGAAATTATAAAATACATTTTGTATCTACTATATCTCTTAAATCTAGAAATGCTTGAAGATTATTATCATTCTCCATGAAGAAGACTTCCTCCTTATCACAACCCATATTGGCTAAGTGATCTGCAAGGATATTACCCTCCAGATATGTATGTGAGATATAATCGACTTCAAATTCATCCAAGAGCTTCCATGCATTTTGTAAAACATATTTCATATGCCAGTTAAAACACTCTCTTTCTTTACACACATTTACCACTATTAAATAATCACCTTCTATATGAATTGCATTAATTAGAAGTTGTCTTGAAAGATGCAGACCATGAAGGAGAGTCATTGATTCTGCCATGTTGTTTATTCTTGGTGGTAAACTTATTGATCTAGCTTCCTTTACAACTCCCCTTGCATCCTTGATACAAATACTTGCCCTTGAAGAACCTAGATTTCCTCTAGATGCACCATCAAAATTCAGCTTATAGAAACCTTCCATTGGCAGAGACCATTGAATAGTTCTCTTGTCTACTTTTTCCTTATAAGGTTGCTTCAAACTTCCTTTGAAAGGAAACTTTATACCCTACCAGCTCTTTAGAATATTGTTATCCCAAGATGAAAATATTGAGCCAACATTTTTGTGATCTTGAACCCAAGCATTGACAACTTCTATGACTGATTTTTCAATAATTGTAAGAACAGATTGAATGGAAGTAGTGGTTTCTTTGAAGATAAACTTGTTCCTCTCCCACCAAATATCCCATATCACTAAATCTAGGATGGCTTTCCAAATGCATGCAAAGAATGAAGACTTGAATAACACAGGCTAAGAAAATAAAAGGTCCCATACTGAATTTGGCAGTGGAGTATAAAAATTCATTTTTTGCAAAACAAATAACCAACAAGATTGAGAAAATGAACATTGAAAGAACAAATGATTAGGATCTTCAATAGTTTGATTGCATAAGACACAATTGAAAGGTTCTGCAATTCCCAATTTAACAAGCATGTCACTTGTAAGAACTCTCTTTTTCAAAACTAACCATGAAAAACTGTTCACTTTTGGAAGGACCACACTATTCCAACAGAATGAGAAAGCCCTTTGAGATTGAATTAACTCCCCATTATTAAGAATTTACTTATAACCCTATTTGATTGAGTAGCAACCATTCTTAGTTGGGCCCTATATTATACGATCAACTTTTCCTAACAAAAAAACTACTTTTCTACCCAATATGTGAAGCAACAGATCCTTTTGTTCATTTGATATTTGTGTGCAAGAAAAATATTTCCAACACAGCTTACCTGATGAAGCTTTAACTGAACTAACATAATCTATTAATCTAGTCCCCCAAATTTGAGACAAGTTCAGGATAGTTGATTTCAGATCTTGACATTCTTTCAATAGTGGATGGCCATTTTAGGAATCTTCCCAAAATTTGACTTCATCTCCTCTATTAACTTCCCAAGAAATAAATTGTGTAACCACCTTCATGCATGAAATCATAAAATTTCACATGGCAGACCCTTCAAGAGGATTAGAAACTGTGAGTATTCTTTCTGGATTTTGATTGTCTAGATATTTTTCCCTCATCAAAGAACACCATTTTGATTATGGCCTTGTATACATTTTCCAAATGAGTTTCTCTCCAAAGTCCAAGTTATGCTTAGAGATATCTTGTAGACCCATTCCACCTTTGAGCTTCTCCAATGACATACAATCCAGAGAAACTAAAGGGATTTTTTTTGCTTCATCCATATTACCCTTCCAAAGGAAACTCCTTAAAGTTTTTTGAATTTACCCTACTACAGATTTAGGAGCCATTAATAATGAGATAAAATAGTTAGGAATTGCAAAAAGAACTGATTTAATAAGTAGAATATGCCCTGAAAAAGACAACCAATGGGCTTTCCAAGCATAAATTCTCTATTTAATTCTCTCAATGACTTTGGCCCAATATATTGGTTTATTAGCCCCCATGAAAAAAGGAATGCCCAAATACTTACAAGGAAAATATGTCTCTTGGAAACCCAACAACCTAACAATCTTCCTTTTGATGGCAGCTTTAGCATTGAACACATAAATCTTTGACTTTTGGGCATTTATCCTTTGACCTGATACCAATGAATACTTATCCAAAACCTATTTTATTTGTTTAGCTTCTGAAATAGTTGCTTTCCCATACAATAAGGCATCATTTTCAAACAAGTTATGAGTAATTGATACATCAATGTGAGGAATGAGAATTCCGTGCCACAATCCCATATTATGTTTCACCTTTATAGCCTTGCTCAAGGCCTCCACCATGATTATTAAAAGAAAGGGTGAAAGAGGATCACCTTGTCTTACTCCTTGCATTTCTCTAAAGAAGCTTGAGGGAGATCCATTAATTATAACTGAGAAGTGTGCACCGAATAGACAAGATAATATCCACTTACACCATTTATTAGAAAAACCAAACTTGGCCAACACTTTGAGAAGGAATTCCCAGTACACCCTGTCATAGGCTTTGATCATGTCCAATTTTACAATGAAAGATGGCAACTGGTTTGATTTAATAGCTCGTGAAGCACCTCATGTGCCACCAATGCCCCTTCTACAGTTTCTCTCCTTGGACAAAACCTCCTTGTTCCAGAGAAATGATTTTTGGTAGCATAGGTTGCAATCTCAAATAGATTGCCTTTGTGAAGATTTTGTAAATTGTATTATAGAGAGATATGGGTCTAAAGTCTACAAAGGTTTTGAGCTCCTTTATTTTTGGCAACACAGCTATATTTGTTACATTGAAATGTTTTAGCATTTTTCTTGAACTACATGATTCCTCAAGGGCCAATCGTAAATCAAACCCCAACACATCCCAACATTTTTGAAAACATAATGTCATGGAGCCATCTGGTCCTAGAGCCTTATCCGTGGACATTTAGAAAACCACTTTCCTTAGTTCTGATAATGTGAAAAGTTTCATCAATGCATCATTATCATTTTGAGAAATGAGACTTGGCACTGCAGAAAGAAAATCATGTTGCTCTTGATTCCTCTAAACAACATGCTTATGTGGAGCAAGAAGATTCATGAATAACTTTACCCCTTCCGCCTAAATTTCCTTTGCATTATGAATTTCTTTCCCTGAACTTGCATCCTGTATTGAAAAAATAGTTTTTGAAGCTCTTTTCTGCTGAGTCGACACATGAAAAAACTTGGTGTTTCAATCCCCTTCTTTCAATTATAACTCTCATGATTTTTTTTTCCAATACACTTCCTCCCGCTTACCCAATTTTTCCCATAATTGTTGAAGACCCTTCTATTTGTCATAGGTAGCAAAATCCATTCCATTCTGAATGATATGCTCATGGATATCTGCCAACTGTTTGGCTACCTCTTCCTTTTGCACAAAGATATTTTTGAAAGTATCCACATTCCATTCCTTGATCTTTCCCTTAACATAATACAAATTTTTAAATAATTGGAACATTTGTGTGCCTTATTGGGGTGGCGCACTCACCCACCACTATCTTAATAAAGGAAAAAAGAGAGGATGTCTTAGCCACATCTTCTCGAATTTGAAAGAAGGTTTATGCATTGTTACCCCACTTGAACTTGTTATGGAAAGCAATATGACATAATGATCAGAACTTACAAGTGGTAGAATTTGAGAAGTTAAATTACATGATGTAAGGACCCAATTTTGAGAAACTAAAAGTTTGTCTAACCGTACTGCTATCTGTAAGAAGTCTCTCCTCCGATTTGTCCATGTGAATCTACCTTTTTCTAGCAATATATCCCTCAGTGATTATCTGAAATGAAGCACCCAAAGTCAACCATTGTTTTATGTCGTGAACAAATCCCTCCTTGTTTTTCATTGAGAGACACAATTGCATGAAAGTCCCCAGCAACAACCACCTTCTGACTTCCCAATCCTTGCATTAGATTCATCAGACTATCCCATAACCACTTTTTATCCTATGTAGATGTTGGTCCATAGACACTAATGAGCTTGAACTACAAGTCAGAACTTTGCACATTCATTAGCTACCAATTACATTCAACATTCAAAACATCCACTATGACTATTTTTGAATTCCATTGAGAAATCAATCCTCCTGAAGCTCCTTGGGTAGGTACAAAGAACACTTTCCACTTTCCCCATTTCAATACAAATGCCTCAAAAGCTTCCTTTGAGGTTAGTCTCCTGAAGTAAAAAGATATTTTCCCCAATAGCATCAACCTAGCACTTGATCCGGGCTCTTTTGTCAGGGGCATTAATGCCCCTGACATTCCATGATATAATCTTCATTGCATATGAGGAGAGCAACATGCTCTCCTTGGCCTCTTGTTAATTGAAAATCTCCCATCTAGAGTAGCATGCATGCCTGCCTCAATTTCCTATTTTAATTTATCCACCTTAGACTTTTGACCTCTTTTCCCTGGAGTTTTTTTGGCTGTCAACTAAGAGATCGACATTTGAGCTAAAGATAGAGTCTAGGAAAATTCAAATCCATTTCTGAATCCATTTCCATATTATCATCGACACAACTCAAATGAAATTCCTGTGAAGACACCATTTATTTCTTTGACCCCTCTTCCTCACTAAGAATCTCATCTTCTATGTTGTTAAAGAGCTCTGAACCTATAGATTCAAGAATTTTTTGTGCAAGTTCATCCAACTTATCAAGACAAACTTGTTGTTTAGGTTCATGAATCTTACTCTTATTGAACATTTTCTAATCCTGAATCTTTTGAATATACAAAGAACCTCATTATTGGCTGGAGGGTCTATTCCCATGTTCATAAAAAGTGGAATACATTACTTTTCACTCTTCCTATTAAAATAGACTTGAATTGGCCTACTATTGCACACTAGTTGACAAATAATTTGCTCAAATTAGGCTAAAGATAATGAGATATTGGATGAAGTACAAATCAATTCACCCACCTTACTACTCTTATTGCTCTGCTTAGGAGTAACAATGTGTTGAGGGGATGATTGAACACACTTCTCATTTGATCTTACACTTTTCCTTGGTACCACCTAGGTTGACTGATATTGCTCTTCCCTCTTCCTAGGTTCATGACCATTATCAGACGTAACATCACTTACCTTTTTCAAAGATAACTCCTAATCT
Organism: Sequoia sempervirens; assembly: GCA_007258455.2. Lineage (NCBI taxonomy): Eukaryota > Viridiplantae > Streptophyta > Pinopsida > Cupressales > Cupressaceae > Sequoia > Sequoia sempervirens. The sequence goes on along the minus strand of VDFB02075321.1, from coordinate 80,290,224 downwards.
GATTGAACTTGGATGCCCATTTTTCTCTGATCATCAAAATCGACTGGTTTTTCAAGTACTTTTTCCTTACTAAATTCATCCACATTAGGGCACACCACATTAATATGCTCCAAAGAATAGAAAATAATACAAGAATTTTGACGATTTTCAACTATAATCTCCTATTCCCATGTTCCATATTTTGTCTTGATATGAATCTAATTAGGAAAAGGTTTGGATGTATCTAACAATATGCAAACCCTAACTGGAAAAGACAAATTGGAAAAAAACCCTTTATCATGCTTGAGAAAAATTCCTATTTGATTTGCCATGTACTCTATTAGATTCAGTTCTCTATATTCAAGAGGCAATGATTGTAATTGGACCTAGGTTGGCACAAATTTAGCCATAAAATGAGTCGGCTTAAAATTTGTGGTCCATAGGGTCATGCATAAACCAGAACCTTCATAAATCCATGATTTTACTTTATAAACGACATCCCTCTGATCTTTATTATGAAATAACACAATAAAGACACCCTCCTTCCTATCCAAATAAAATACCTTTGAAACCCCTTCCCATTCATCAAATAGAAAATCTTTCAACAAATCTATGTCAAGAACATAATCCCAAAACTTACAGATTAGGGCTTGGTGTCATAGATCTTGAATTTGGTTCTATAGAAAATCCTCTAAAAAAGTGATACTGACCACAGTCTTCTTCCCTTTCGACCCACATTTATGTGCTAGGGTTTTTTGCTCCCATGTATGTCCTTCTGCTCCACTTTTCTATAGGAGAATTTGTCGCTCCAATGTCTTCCCTTCCAAACGACATTGGCTTGTGAGGGTTTGCTGCTCAAAGGATTTACACATAGAAACATCTTTCCATTTCCACTGCAAACCCAATTGCTTCTTAGCCTTCGGTTTCTTTTTCTTATTCTTATTCTTGTTAGGCTTCTTTATTTGGAGTAACTCATTTGGTGGTTGTGCATGTTCCTTTGACCTTTCCGACTTTTGCAGTTTTTGAGAGTTATGTTGTTCCCTTTTGAAAAAACTATTTTGAGGCTTAGAACCTTGCCAATCCCCCAAATCCATTTCTTTTTTCCCTTCTACCCTTGCATGACTAACATGCTTCCCATTTTTCTTGATCTCATCTGCATTTGGATTGAAGGGAACCCCTTATGAGGCATTTTTATTACATGCATGTGGATCAATGTGTTTCCTTGTATCTTTTGACACATGAGGCACAAAGAATGAATCTTTTCTAGCTTTAGAGCATCTAAGATCTACCTTAGACTCTCTATAAAGTCAGCCAAGAAACCCATAATTTCTTTCTCTTTGTTTACTGTGAAAATCCATTTTTTCCCATTAGAATACCTATCGTCTTTGAAAATATCAAAAATTGGTTGCTTATCTTTGTTGAGAATGTTGTGAGTAGGAAATGGCTTCCAGTTTGGCCTCAAAAATTGATGCCTTTGCACATTGGGATTATTTTTTTCATGATGTCTGTGTTGATTACCAATGGGACCCCAATGCTAAGTAATCTATCGAATGTAACCAGACTTGTCACATGCATGAAGATTCCTATCATTTTCTGGAAAATAGCAATTAGGTTTCCATTTTCGATGCTCTACCATTTCGAACCCTCTATATCCCCTATATGGGAGAAATTTTTCTTGAAAATAAAATTATTATTTTAACCAAAAAAAAATTGTAAAAATATTGAGCTTTTAAAATTTGTAAATGATTTTTAATAGTTGTCCTTGACAATGATGCCATTTTTTTGGGTCCTATAACCATTGCTCCACTTCCTAGAATTGAATCTCACTCAACTGGCTTGGGTTGTCATCAACTAACTAAAATTAGTTCATCTATAGAACTTTGGAGGATTCAAGGCCAAAAAAAAGAGAGTGGGCTCTCTTTTCTGCACTTCAAGCTTAGATTAAACTCAAGAGAGTGTTCCTAAAGGCTTGTGTAAATAAAGAGATAATCAAGGATGGTGGTAACTAAACCTAGATTTTTGATACAACTACAAATACTTTTCATTGATAATGTAAGAACCTAGTTATCTTATTACCTTGATATAACTGATAGGTACTATTGCAATGAGAGCAAGGTGAAAGCAAGATACATGATTAATAAAATTCCATGAGTTTTGTTCATTTTAGAGTGGTGAAACTATCATTGCATTAACTAAATTAAAAATGGTTTTAGATTTGTTCATATTGATTTAATTTGATTGAGTCTAGTCAAACCCAAATTGATGCCTATACATGGCTAATAAATTCAAGTGAGGAAACAAAATTAAAGGAAAAATGTGGAACAATTGATCTAAGCATAATAATGTGCCACATGAGAGTATTACAAAAATAATATTCTTATTTATCCAAAATTAAATTGCACAAGTCCATATATAAATATTGAAATATCATTACAAGAATTATAGATATTTTAAGTGCTACCACATTTATGAAAATTTATATTCACAACATGAAATATGTTGAAGGGAGAACCAATGATATTATGAGACACCCAAAACATGCATCTATGATCGTGGAGACAATACATCTTCATGTACTTTTCCATAGTACCTTAAGACACTCTACCCCTTTCACCACCTTTCTGTAAATAACCATTGATGATTGAAACCTTGGAAGTTGCCAACATTTCTTATGTACTAAGAAAATCCTTTTATTTTATAAATGAGATATAAACAACCAAAATTCCCCCATGAGTGAAATCCTATCCAACACACTATTACGCCTATGGCCCACAAGATTCTTTTGCCCAAAATGGATACTCTATATTGAAAGGGAACACATATAAAAAAAAATTATAGGTGAGCAACCCTCTGCAATCATGGTGGGTGGGATTAGAATTCACCATTAGGGTGAGTATGTACATAATGCCATTTCATTCAACACCAAAAAAATTGGAATAAATTTTAAAATGATATTGGCACCTTTCTTCCTTATTGTGAGCTCCATCTTTATTTATTTTAAATGTTGAGAACCTATCAAAATTATGGAGAGGTTCCATAGCTCAAATCAAATCCTCGATGACTACAACTTGAATTTAATATTTTGGAGGAGTCTGAAGATGCCACTTTTTTCATGTAAGGTCCATAGAATCACTAACTCATCTATTTCACCCAATGGTGCAACACTTTGTAAGTGTCAGTGCCACCATCTCCTAAATTGTGTGCTTAGACAAAACTTGTCCTAGGGAAGGAACACTATATGTTGTCATTTTCCTTTATTTGTTGGTTCCACCTACTAATGACTCACTTATTTTAACCAATGGTGCAATGGAAAGAATGTTTTAGTTATGCCATGTTCACCACATTGCACCAAGATGACATGTGGAGACTCATTTAATTTCTTTGGTAGCTTAATAATGTTTCTTTTTCCATTGAGCCTTAAGTTTGAAAGGACCCACCAAATTTTGATTTATTCAAATTTCTCAATAGTGCAATGTTTAAATTTTTTAGCGATGATAATGTTTAAATAATGATGAAATGTTGACATGTGGCGATATCTATGATAAAAAAATGATTGGCCTGCCCTATTCATAATTTTTAATAGGTTTTAAATAACATGTCAAGCATAAAAAAAATACAACCAATTTTTTATTTTTCTCACTTGGATAATTGATTGAAGTGAAAATGGAAGTAAAAATAGGGGAAAAGGGAACATAAAAACATAGGTATAACATTCAATTGTCTCTAACTAGTTATAAACTTTAGCCAACAAAGGGTGAAAAAAAGAGACTTAAGAAAAAATAACACAAGTTTGAGTCACAACATACCTTCCCTTGACATGAAGATCATTCATAGTACTATCCATTCCTCATTTCATGTGAAAACAAATTTGTAACATGGGCATACAACTTGAGTTCTATTAGATTAGTACTAATAGAAAGAATCATAATACTCTCTTATGACTTAAGAAAAGAACATAAAGACACAATGCACTTATCTTCCTCATCCATATTTACATCTATAGAGGCTAATTGACTTAAAATTAAACTAAATGAATTTAAATGCTTTCCTACCATTCACCTTTATTTTTAGAGAAAAAACTTTCTTTTCAAATATAATTTATTCAAAAGACTTTTATACTGATAAGTTTAACCCATTTTTTTTATAGGGAATAAGAAATAGGAATTTATAATCATTTAAAAGGATAAAGTCTTTAAGACAACGCTAAATTGTCCCCTATGCTTTCCTATCCATATTGTCTCAAAAGTAAATTTATTAATCATTCTAGGTTTAAATTCTTTTGTTGATGTTATCCACAAATATCTCTCTTCCAATCAACTTCCACAACTCATAATTAGATCCATTGAATTTGTCAATGTCTATCCAAGATGTAGATGCAACCATGAATTCCACACACAAATTTATAAAAAATAAAAAATAAAAAAACTAAAACTCCCATTGCAACACAAAAACCCTTTCCAACCATAAGATTCAAAGGTGGCCAATCTCTAATACCAAATTTTGGGATAACAAAAGTAAAATACTAATATGGAAATCTAAAATTAAGTGTTTGACTATGAAATTAAGCACATGCTTGTTCATGAAACATCATTTGATTAAGTGTGCTCAATTGTAGAATACCATTAATATATTTAGGAATTAAAATCAATAACATAAGAAATAAACAAACCACATAAAAATGTCACATTACACAATAGTTATGTGGGTAAATCCTTGTGAAAAAATTATCATGAAGAGAGACCAAGTGTGTAGTATCTTCTTCAAACAAGATTACAATGAAGCATACATAATCCGCTCCTCCTTTGTCCAATCTAATAACACCTATGTACTTGCAAAATTAAAAAAAAACATTTAGAAAGGCATGTCTTACCCCCATTTTAAGACTCTAATTTACAAGAATGTTGGAAGAAGGATACCACTAGATTTTTCTAAAACAAGAGGTGCTCATACCATGGTAAAACATGGTACCCAAAATTCTCTTGCAAACTCAAATGTCCCACTCCTTGTAATTCCTCCTAGAATATGTAAATCCATGCATTATGGCATCCCAAGAGACACATTTTCCATCCTTTCCAAGCATCCAACCTGGGGAAAATAAAAATCACCTATATAGAACTTAAATAAGAGTTTCATTTCCCTCCTTTCCATGTTCCCAACTTGATGAGACAATTATTTATTTACAAGTAACTAATTTTTGATACTAATTGAACCCATCATCTCTTATAAATGCATTTATAAATTATAGGTGGAATATTATTATACTTTATTTTCCACTATCACTCTAGGCACCTTGAGACAACTTGACAAGGATATTTTAGCAATTTAAATAACATGGGATTTATCAGGTTGATGACACCTTAATCTTAACAACTTATCTAAATTGGTTAGGCATGAACAATTTTAAAGTTCATATAATTAATTTTGAATATTAAATATAAATAATTAAGTTGGTAATAATGTCACTTAAGGTTGTAATTTTCAAACCATTGTTAGGGCCCAAGACTTCTTCCAAAATTCACTTCTCAAACCCGCTGGTAGCACTTAATTCATAAGAGAAGATAATTTGTCAATATCTACCAAATATTGATCAATGAAGCATAAGCTCCTTAACTTGATTCATCACTCACTAATCCTTCATCTTGAGCATTACTTCATCTATACACCATGCTTGTAAACATTGAAAAATAATTTTAACCTAATGCCACTAGCAAACCTTCATATATGTCAAAAATATGTGTCATCTTCTAATAATAAATTACCACATGTGATCATAAATAATAATAAATACTAATTATATCAATACACCCTCTCTAATGAAACATAAGCCCTTCATCTTCCCAATTGGATTTCTATCATCACTTAATAATACATGTGTCATTCAAGGAGAATATACCAATATGAAAAATCATTTTGAGCTAGAAGAATTTTTTGTATTTGTAAAGCATTTTAGAAGGAAAAGATCCATAAAAAATCCTTACCCCTTAAATAAATTTTATGATATATCATGGAGGATGAAAGTTAATCTTGTTCTCAAAATCATTCCATGTGCTAGGAAGGTGACTAAAAATATCCACTATCAACTCTCATTTAATTCTCAAATTTTCTAAAATATGTATCTTTGAGTTCAAATAGTGCCTACAATGATAAAAGATAATTGCATCAAATCTCCCCTTTTAACCCTAAACCTCTTTTGTATATCTATTGAATTTTTAGGATGGATTTCTCCCTTTTTAAAAGGTATTGATCATCGCCATAAATCATCCTTTGGAAATAATTTATAAGTATTATTACAAACCAATGCTTCACGATCTACAAGAAAAGCTTCCCATTTTACTTCATTATTGGTCTAGATTCCAAAAAATAAGGAGCCACCATAAACCAATTTACATTTATAATCCCTAATAGAAAAGCCACCCCAAGTGCCAAGCAAGGACTCCCACAAGCAACACCATCAAAGCTTAAGTTTGAGTAACCATGTACAAGAGGGATCCATTTCTATTCTCACTTATATTTCCTTATTATCAATTTCTTTAGGTTTTTTTGTTGATTCCTTGAATGGGAGAGTTGAATGGGAGATGAACCTAAAATCCCCTAATTTATCATAATATTCAATCCAAATATTGAGAAGAATATTTTTATGTTTCTATAAGAGGTTGAACATGGCCTTTCATAAATGAAATATCCTAAAACAACACCACTCTTTTGAGGGATGATTGTTTTTTAAGATTTTGGAGTTTCTCTCAATCCATAAAACCCACAAGGTACATAATAATTCTATTTCTAGAGATAGCTTAAGTTTTTGATACCTCATGGCTAATTAAAAATTAACATTCTAATCATACATAGTAGCCCAAACTAATCCTATCAGATTTAGCATCCTATAACAATAGAAATAGAAAACTGATAATAGAGAAGAAAATGATCAACTAAGTCCACCTATTTTTTACACAAGTGGCATCTCAAAATACCATGAAACCCATTTTAGATTAGTTGCCAAAATTTAATATTTTTTAAGTGTAGCAAGCTATAAAAATACATTACATTTTGGGGGAGCTTCTAAGCAACATATGAGCTTGCTAGGGTAGTTCACTAATCTTAGGAATTATTTGTGCTTTAGAAGAGAAAAAATCAATGAAACTATATACATATTTGTTGTGCGTCATTCCAAATATCCATATCTAAGAGATTTAGTTTTGAAATAATGAGGAGATGAATAATCGAGGAAAGATTCACCTTTTACTCCTCTAGGATAGAAACATTAACTATGTTGGTGTGAATGGGGTTATTTCCTAACTAGTTATTAGTGAGGACCTATTCACATTATTATAAGTTTACTTAGGAGTTATGTTTCCTAGGTGTTATTTTTAGTAGTTATAATGGAGCCATCTCTCATTATTTAATTTTAGTTATCTAGGCATTTATTATTTGCATTGAGATCGTTATGACTTAATTGTCTCATATGATAGGATTAAGACATTGGTCATGATCTTGTCTAATCCTATCTCACTCCTTGCCTATATAAGCAAGGCTTCATATGTACATTGCATCAAGCAATCTTGGAAGTTCTTAATGCATTCTGTCATATTAACATTGTATAATCTCTCGAAGTTCTGCTTTGCATTCTTTATGCTTTTCCAGTTTATGTAGCTTTGATTTTCTCTTAAAAAGTTCTTTAGGTTCTTCAATCTATTTCAGATTTCTAACATGCTATTAGAGCTTTTGTTTTGAGATATCTAAGTTCTTAGATTTCTAATTGAGAGATTGAGTTTCTTGTAAAATCTTGTAAATTCTTGTATTCTCTTCTCTTGCATTCTTGAATGATCCTGAGAATCGGAAAGGATTTGCAAACATTTAATCAGCTCTTTATTTTGCATGTGTTTTGTGAGATCCAAGTGATTGCAACATTTTTGACTATTCCAACCAATCTAAAAGGCTCGAGAAAGTCAGATTTGGCTTTTATAAATTGGAGATCCTTTGACATAGTTGTAGGCAGGGGTTTGAAGAAAACTATTTTTTCAATGGAGTCATTTTTATTTTTTCTTTAGAAATCTAGCTTCCACTCATTTGTGACAAAAATGATTTATGGGTTTTGTAACCAAGGTTGAAATTTCATCTGGGTATCTTTTATATTTTGCATATCTTGAGCATATCTATGTAAAATTGTTGTCCAAAAAATGTCATGTGTCATTTTTCTATAGGTTGAAGATCAAAAGGAATTCATTTTCTCATCTTTTGCTTGTTGGATCAAAAAACCATTTTTGAGTTTTATTCTTTGCATAAAAATATTTTTGGGTTTCTATTATTGTCTACTAATTGTGAATAGACTTTTCAAAAATCAAATTAGATGTAAACTTTTTTGCTAGACAACCTGTTTCCTATAAGCTAAATTCAGCCAGTTTTTCAAATATTCATAACTTTTGCTTCAAGAATTGGATTTCAACAAATAAGATATCGTTGGAAAGTTGTAGATGAGAATTTTCCATCCACAAACGTATTGAGAAGATTTTTTTCCATTTTGTACCAGATATTTTAGGTTGAAGCAATCTTGTGCTAATTTCTTCAATAGGTCACTTTCACCTTGGTGCTCCATTTTTTAAAATGAATAGGCATTAGAAAGGTCTTGAAGAGCACTACAAAACCATAAGGCTAATTTTTTCCAGAGTTTGTCTTAGTTTCATTTTGTAGATCAAAATTTGTAATTTTGGCTATTCTGAGCTTATTGAGCATTGTATCTTGGAAAAGGCTTTGTAAACACACTAAATTATAAAGTGCCAACCTTATAATATTTGGGGGGTAATCTTTGATACTAGTGAAAATGGTGGGAGTGTATTGATGTTTTTTTATGTTTCTTTGTAATCATTTGATGATTGTTTCATGGTTTTTTCTACTCATCCTTCTATGATAGTTTTGGATAAGGCTAATTTGAGCCTTGGAAAAAAGGCATTTTAACCCATCTCAAATGGCTAAAATTTTTTCCTTACCTTTATAAACTCATGCCTAAACTAGACACACCTAATAAGAAGAATGTTTGGGGTAATAGAATTGATCATGTAATAGGAATAATTTGTTGTCATGTTGATTATGACACTCTGTAAGTTATATCGGGAATTGAATGTCCACACACAATTTGGACCAAAATTTGGGAGATGTTTGGAGACCCTCATGTTTCTCCATTCCCAGATGATCCTATTGCAAATTGCCTCATTCCACTTGATGATGTAGATAATATACCCTTTGATGATGATGCTTTAGAGGAGCTTAAGTATTATGCATGTCTTGAATGTTTAGATGACATAGAGACTTCTCTTGCTTCTCATCCTCATGTTGAGATTACATCAACATCACCTATTACAGATTTGGATTCCAAAGATGCTTCATTGAAAGCTTCCAATCTTCTTGCAGTGGGATATCTATAGTCTTCTTGATTTAGCTTGGGATGATCTCTTGATGGGTATTTCAGACTTGTTTATGGAGACACATATTGCAAATTTGGGAGACATTATTGAGTGAATTCATCTTCTCTTTGATGAAGATGATTCATCTTCAATTATTGTGAGGGAACACTTTGAACCTCTTGATCATTCATCATAGTTTGACATGAGTGTGGATACTTTGGATCAACATTTGGAGGAGACATCCTTAGAGGAGATACTTGAGTCTTTGGCATATGCTCTACATCAGTCTCTAGGAGAATCTAATATGTCATCTTCAGCAGTGTGGCCTAGAATGCCTGATTTGATTGTGATAGCTTTTAACATCGACATGGGTATACTTGAACCGACTTTAGAGACTTCATACCTTCTCCACTTTCTTCCTACATATTCCTTTCAATATTTGGGAGATACCTAGCATACACCATTGGTTATGTTTCTTCCTAAGGGGAGGAATGTTGTTCGATGATCATGGACCATCTTCTCCATCCAGTTTCAAGCATCTACCATTGGATATCTTCTGAGGGGCTACTCATTCCTTCTCTTCTATTCTCTCTCTATTCTGAGGGGGTTCTCTCTTTTGGCAAAGATTTTTGTCCCACTAGGTTTTCTCCTTTTCTCCGTTTGTGAGATATTTCTCTGCATTGAATTTGTACATGGGTACCTAACATGGCCTAGTAGTTGAGACCCATCTTTGCATCATTTGAATAATAGTCTACTCCCTAAGTTGTACTTATGGGGGGTGTTGGTGCGAATGGGGTTATTTTCTAACTAGTTATTAGTGAGGACCTATTCACATTATTATAATTTTACTTAGGAGTTAAGTTTCTTAGGTTTTATTTCTAGAAATTAGCTATAATGGTGCCATGTCTCAATATTTACTTTTAGTTATCTAGGCATTTAATAATTCTCTCATGCATTTAATATTTGCATTGAGGTTGTTATGACTTAGTCAAGTCTCATATGATAGGATTAAGACACTGGTCATGATCTTGTCTAATCCTATCTCACTCCTTGCCTATATAAGCAAGGCTTCGTATGTACATTACATCAAGCAATCTTGGAAGCTCTTAATGCATTCTGTCATATTGGCATTGCATAAACTCTCAGAATTCTGGAGTGCATGTTCTTTATGATTTTCCAATTTATGTAGCTTTGATTTTCACTTCAAAAGTTCCTTGGGTTATTCAATCTATTTCAGATTTCTAACAAACTAGAATTTTCCAAATCCATAGCTTATTACCACTAGATACTTTCTCTTGCTAATAATTAGTTACTTTTAAGCTACGTTATCTTACCAAAATTCCTTTACCTTCTACTTTATAAATAAAATTAAGAGGTGCATTACCCATTCATGAATCATTCCAAACATCTAAACTATCACCATTCCTAGATTTTGAGAAATTCTCTTATCGAGCATTTGGGTTTACTAGTTAAGCTCCAAATTAAATACCCTTAGTGGTTTCTCTATATCCAATGTGTCATAGGGATGGAGGCCTACTAAATTATGAGAGAGACTATGAAATACCTAGAAACATGACACAATTTCATGATATTTCATAAGATGAAAGAATGTCCAAGTCACTTTTGATATTCAAAGGAAAATCACATGTATTGAAATTAAAATTAAAAATTTATAGCATTTTGAGACAAAATCAATAAATCTACATGCAAATAAAATATGAAGGAAACTAAGAATTAAAAATTCTTTGTTTCTAGTTCCATGGTTATCAACAAATCTTATAGGAGCTTGTACGATAGTGCTTTAAGATCTTCTAGCATTCACTACAATAATTATCCTATTAAAGCTATTTTGTGTGATTTTAAATATTCAACTCTTTCTCCCCTTGATCTTTCAAATGCATAATTCTCTAATTTCAACAAGGGAATTTTATAATATTTTGATGTACCTTAAAGAAAATTTCTACAAATCTTGTTTAGTTTTTCCAACACAAACTTTGGTATAGGAAAGATTGAGAGAAAGTAGGTATGAATAACTTGGAGCACCACCTTTATTTTTAGGATCATTTCTACCAAGCTAAGTCATGTCCAACTCCAAGAACCAACCCTTTTTGAAGGTGTTGGACTACTTCCCACATAAAATATTGTTTTTCACTTTTAGTAGGAGACTGATATACTTGTAGGGAAGATTAGATATATTAACACTAATAGTTGTTACTATCTAGCCTTGAACTCTTAGGGAGGTACTTAGAAATAATATTTCTAGTTTCTTCTTATTAATCTTTTACTTAGAGGCTATTGAATAAGTTTCAAATACTCCCTTCTTGGATTGAGCTTCTGTCCTTTTAGCCTTTCCAAATAATATGGTATCATCCATAAATTTCATATGGATTATAACATCTAACTGATGCAATAGACTAACTCTTGCTAATTAAATTGTTTAGAGAACCTATCATAATAATAATGAAGGAATATCGAATTAGCAAATAACCTTGTGAAGGATCTTAGAGATAAGGAAAAATTTTGCTTGGACCCCATTTGATTAAAATAGATAATTACAATCTAGTTATTGACTAGAAAACTTAGTCAACCCAATGGTTTCAAAATTTAAAGTATATCAAGATTTTCCTTAAAAAACCCATGAAATGTTATCATATGTTTTAGTAATGTCAAGTTTGATTAACAAACATACCTTATCATATTTGACTAAAGAGTGCGTGACTAAATGTGAGATCAAAACATCATCTAGAATTTAATTACCTCTAATAAAACAACCTTGTTACTTTTATATTAACTTTAGAATAATCCCTTTTAATTCTTTCAAATATTACCTTAGAATTTATCCTATTCATATTGTTACATAAAGCTAAGGTAAAAATAATTAAACTTTTATGCATTGACCTTTTCGAAATAAGAGCAAGTGCATTTGATTTTTTTTAGGAACTTACTAATTTTAAAGAATCATTGACTATTGCTAATAATTCATTTTCTATATAATTTAGCAAGGAATTCACCCCATTTTACAGCCTTTGTTTTCTCTATTTTCAATGTCAATATTTCTAGCTTTATAAAAGTCCTCCTTGAGAGCCAAGATATTTTTAGTCGTTATAGAAAAGGGATATTTTTAATCTTGATTTATTTTATGGGATATTTATCATACTCAATTTTGGTGATTTTATAGGATTTTTTTTCTTGCTTTAAAAAAGTCCTCCTTGAGAGCCAAGATATTTTTAGTCGTTATAGAAAAGGGATATTTTTATTCTTGATTTATTTTATGGGATATTTATCATACTCAATTTTGGTGATTTTATAGGATTTTTTTTCATACTTCACATTGTGAAAGACAACAACAATAAAAAGTGTCCTCATATTCAATTTATTAGGCATAAGCTCTATTTGGAAATAGGATAAAAAAATTGGGCAATCGAAAATCTAAATATTTGGAAAAACTATTGCAAGCATGCACTATGTGAGAATTGAAAACTATTTTTCTTTCATGTATTACTATTAAATTCCCCAAATTACAACTTATTTATTAAATGTATTGCTTACCCAATAATTCTATGAAAGACAATATAGCTTGATACATACTTCAAAGAAAATAAAGGGATAAGAAGCTCTTGAAAAAAATAAGGCTCAATGCTATTGATCTATAAAGTATTATTTATAATGGGAATTTAGTATATTTAAAGCACCAAAGCATTCTTCTTCATCATAAAAAAATAGAAAAAAATACTTGAGGAAGAAGATACAAGAGCATTACCTAATCCCATGTAACAAACATCCATTCTTGAATCAACTATACGAGCAACCATCAGTTTGTGCCTTGAGCTATAAGTAAATGGAATTTTAAAAAATCATATTTTAATTCTTTCACTTCCCTAGGAAATAACACCAAAGGAGTAGAATCAACAACAATACAATTTTTATGACGATTCTTAGGAAGGTGGTGGCCTCTTTGTCCTTAAACCCAATGGAATTATGTTTTCCCTTGTGCTTGAATGTTGAAAATATGTTTCTAATTTTCTAGAGGTTTTAAAAATGGATAAATTAATTTATTAAAAGGTTTGAGGTCTACCTTCCAAACAAATATGATGTAACAATATCCAATATATTCTATTACTATTATCTAAAAAAAATCAATTATATACTTATGCCACATCTATAGAGGCTACTAGTAATTTTTCCATAGCTTGTGAAACCTACCTAGATCCTATAACTATAAAAAAATGATTGCTACCCCCTTCATGCCTCCTCTCCCACTTCCCTTTTAGCAATGAATTTAAAAAAAATATTATTCCATAATTATAAATGATTATATTGTGATGTTTTTGGTAGGATCTATTTTGGGATACATAGTGTTTATTATTTGAAAACACTATGAAGTCTCAAATGTTTACTTTCTATTGCTTAAAGTGCATTGATTCAAATTTGAACTCTACTATTGTTATTATAAAATAAATTAAACTTCCCTTGATGTAACTTAGGCTAATCCAATAAAATGCATGTAAATAAGTATAAACCAATATAGGTAGATAAATGACAATTGTATAGTGATCATTTGTACAATTTAATAATTGAGTGGTTTTAGAATAGAAGCTTGTAGATTGGTAATTCACTTAGACATAAAAAAATATTTTTTTGTGAATATGTATGTCTAAGTTTGAGATGGTCTATGATTGTGAACTTGTTCGATGTCCATAAACTTGACCTATGTAATAGGTAGATTGTTCTTCTTTTCTTCATCAAAGTTTCCTTGGTTTCTTTAATGCTCATTGATGTTTATATAAGTCAGTGGTAATGATAAATACCTTTTTTGGGTTAAAGCATGCGATTGATTCACAAGAATTGTATGCCTTGATAAACCCCTTGAAATTGAAAAAAATAAAAGCAACATTCTTCAATCATGTAAATGCTTAGGATGATTGTGTAGATCTAGATTATTTTTAGAGCATTAATTGAAGCATACAAAGTGAATGATCTCTCTCTATGATTGGCTACTTTTATAATTTATAAATTATTAGAAAATGCATTAAATATCTTTGGATATAAGCACATAACATAATTTATTTACTGATTGGGTGCTTGTGTTCAGTTGGACCTAAGTGGGAACAGTTAAGGTAGTAAGTAAATGCCAATTTTGAATTTTAAAATTTAAATTAGGGTGGGATGAGTTTGTGACTATGAATTATTCCCTTGATGAAAATGGGCAAGATCATGTTGGATAGTATGCGCATATGAACAAGTGTGAACATGGGAGTAATAAATAATTGGATAGGGAGAATGTATAAGTGTGTGTGAACATGGGAAAAGGGGTAAGTGGTAGGTTAATAGAAATGTTTGTAATAGCTCGTAGGTAGATAACATAGGGAAAGGGATCCACATTTGCATAGTATTACACCATTTTTTGATAAACCTATTTATTAAAGAACCCCAGGCTCAAAGTTAGTACACTACTAAATAGGAAATGACATGGGTATGGAAAAAATCATTATATTTCCCCCATTTTTAGGTGCATGTGAATCCTAGAATGATCATGTATCTCAAAGTATGAAGCATGTTTGTGATAAACATGCATGTAAAGTAAATATTCAAACACTAAAAGGGCATTGACATGGGGGCGGTATAAGAAATACATTCTATAAGGATATATTCATGAGTTCACATTTTTATGTCTTCTTCCATAAAATGATTATCTATAAGAAACTATACAATTGTTAGGATATCTAAACACAAGAATGTTAGTGACTTGATATACACCCCCAACAATTTGTTTTATCCATAAGATTTAATAAATCACAAAAAAGGGGAAAATAATACATAAAAATTTATATGTACAATCTAAGAATGCAAACATATAATCATTTCATCATATACTTGCATCTAATCATATAATCATATAGTAATGTAAGCATATATTAATGATTATGAAAATCCATTGTAAGCACATGGGATAGAGATGGTATTAGTGGATAAGAATGTAGCCACCAACATGGAAAATAAGCAATGGTGTAGCCCTTACTTTCCTAGTAATACCCATGAAAGTATATCAAGTACTAGGATAGGCATGTGCCCCCCAATGTGGCACCCAAAAGTATGGACATACTAAGGTTGAAAAGGAAATTATCCCCTAGTAGTGTAAAAATAAAATTATGGGAAATGTCCCAAAATAGAAGGCATAAATCTATGATAAGGGGTAAGGATTCACAATTAGGAAGTAAATCACTTAGAAAAATACTTCCAAATATAATCAAAATAACTGAGAGGAGCATGATAATGTAAGGTATAATCAAGAAATCCCAAATTGAATTAATAAAATCCCCTATAAGGAAAAGTAACACAATAAGGTGCAAATAAGTGTAAAATGGGAGGTTAGTGCCCCATATGTCAAATGATGTGTCAATATTATTACCAATGTAAAGAGGGGGTTGCATGATACCACTTATGTGTAAAGATGTCACAATAATAGTCCAAAATATAATGAACCAAAAAAATTATAGTCAAAATATAAATGAGAAAAAACATGGTTTCCACCAATATGACTCAAAATATGTATCCATATAATCTCATAGTCATATGATGTAATTTAAAAAATAAAATATCCCTAGATAGCCTTATAGAAGCATGCAATAAATAGCAGTGCATATCATGTCAATAGAAATGAATCAAATCATGTGTATGAATAGAATATTCTTGATAAAGCACCTATGAAATTGAATTTCTATTATTCAATATTGTATCTCGTAGTATAAGGATGATGAAACAATAAATAAGCATGGAATATGGCCTAATGATAAAATTAATGATGAATGAACACAATTGTGGTGTCAAGCCATTCCAACATATATGGATGATCATAATAGATCAATGTGTAATAATGTTTATGGATAACCATAAAGGTACAAGGAAATGATATGCAAGAATGTGATCATCAAAGAACATGTATAGCTAGGTAATCACAAAGAAGTTCATAAATGATGTGGAGAAGGCATGGTGCCTTCCAATGTTAATATGTAACAATAAAGGCATAATATGTAGAGGGAAGCACAATGCTTCTATGTGTAATAGAAAGGGAATTTTTAACACAATTCCCCCAAATGGGATAGACATGAGAGTGCTTAAAATGGTTCCCCCAATGTAATTAAATTAGGCATGAAGATAAAGGTATTATGGCTACCAAGTTTAAGTATAATGCAATGATCATGTAAGGGAGAATACATGATGCCTCTTTATGTAAAGATATGGTAAATAAAGCTCAAATTCTCATGGGGGAAAAGTGTGATTCTTTCTAAAAGTAAGTGTGACTCTAGAAGGGCAATATGATAATGTAGCATCAAAATTTATGAATCTAGAAGCATGATATAGTAAAGGGTGTGAAAAAAGTAACTTTAGGGAGTAAGATATATCAATATATATACTCAATGTATAAAGATCTAGGAACCAAGATGTATGGATATAAGACCAAAGTATAGGATATAATAAGTATGATATATCAATGTAAGATCAATTTATAACATGATATATCAAAGTAAGAATAATACACAAGCTGCAACAAGAATGATATAGCAATATGAGATCAATAGTTGAGCTCTAGGAAACATGTATACTAATATTAAATTGATGGGTAAGCTCAAAGATGAATGATGTAATAATACGAGATCAATAGAAAATAAGAAAATATCAAAGGATAAATAATGATGTGGGTATAAGAAAAATAAGAAGTGATATGATGAATGGAAAAAACTTATGAAAGAAAAGTCAAGTTGGCTCTCCTAGTGTCAAGTAAAAGGAAAAGGAAATGATACATAAAGAATATGAATAAAAAAATGTAAGAAATAATATGGGAAATATGTCGATCAAGGAAGATATAAATCTAAGTGACTCCCTAAGTGGGGAAGATAAGCATGAAACTAAAGATACAAGTTAAAATGTGTACAAAAAGCACAACAAAAAAGGTGTAAATGGAAAGGCCAAATTATAAGGACACAAAAGACAAATTGAAGAATAGGTGAAAATGATCACAACATATATGGAGTAAGAAAAAAATTCCAAATAGAGATAAAAAAATTACAAGGAAGAGGTGACATGGAGAGCACAAAACATTTTCAAAGTCACTTGTTTCCATATTTACCATGGGAGGTTTCTTTCCATCATCCACATGCTAACAAGGAACATGGGAATAAAAGGCCATAAAAATAAAGAAAAAGTGTAAAATATGGTGAATGATGAACTCATCTCTAATATCAAGTGGTTTCTATTTTATATCATGTGTAACCTTAATATAAGGTGGGTTATTATGAATATTATGTTTATTGTATGTGTAGGTCCTATAGACAATAGGATAATGTGTATCAAAATATAAGTCACTATATAGCATTGCTAAGTCCATACTATTCTCATGTGAGTTAGGTCTAAAAATGTATATAATGAAAGCATTAACTAAACTCGTAAAGTAAATGTAAAGAAAACAAGATTAATCAAATAAATTTATAAATCACCATTGCTTAGATAAAAATTTAAAATCACTAATCAATATAATATCATCATCTATATTCATGTAATTAGCAAGCAAGGAATACTTCACATATAAGGATGCATCACTAGACCCATTAGAAGAATTATATAAATTTTCCTCCTTAAATCTCATAATGTCATCGTGCAATGTAGGATAGGACCATGGAGTATTAAATTGAGAAGTTAATAAAGCATCATCAATACTTAATCTATCATCATATTAAAAAACATTATGTGAAAGGTGTTGGTTATTTTTTATGAACCAAGTTGATCTCACAGAAATAGCCTATGGAATTGCCATCTTCCAATAATAAGCTAACTGGAGGGATTGGCCAATGAAAAAGTGAAGGAAATAATACCTTCCTCCTGCACTTTGTGCTCTGCAAGACCTAAGAGGGTGATCCTACACAATGCACTTAATATCCTCTATGCCAATTAACCCCGTACATTATAATCATAAATTTTCTCAATACAAAATTACTTGAAAATTTAATGAATGCAAAGAATTGGAAAATTCTCTACACATGAATTGCTTTACTAGTGGAGCATGGTAAACTTTAACCAAATTTGCATCTCAACAATAATTTATCAATTAAGTTTAATTTGAATGTAGTTTTTATGAATGATCCATAAAATTGTAACATGATATGACCTATTACGATCAGTGCTTTATCCTAGAGTGGAGGATCTTAAACCATGTAATTGAAAACATCTAACAACATTAAACCTGTCACAACAAAGCCTATCAATGGTTCCTTGCACTATTGATACAAGAAACTAAACCAACAATGCTTAATTATCCATGCATATATTCACATAAACCTTTATCCATGTTAATACAGATTTAACTCATTCATTGAACAAGCATAATAACAATGAATAAACATTCAAAGGAAAGAAAATGAAGATGAATAGAAATAATCTTTGATTCATTTATATTCATAATCTATTCAAATTATACAATGGATAACGTTGTCCTTGAATATTTTCCCTTTATATTTCAAAAATGTGGCAGTACTGTTATCAACATTCACCATTTCAAGACCCATTTTTTCTATGAAGATGAATAGAAATAATCTTTGATTCATTTATATTCATAATCTATGCAAAGTATACAATGGAGAACATTGTCCTTGAATATTTTCCATTTATATTTAAAAAACGTGACAGTACTATTATCAACATTCACCATTACAAGACCCAAAAACCTCTTAAAACCTAGAACAAACTCATTTTTTCTATTATCTAGACTTGGTTACAAAAAATTCTCTGAGATCAATCCCCTAACAACCAACACAATTAGCCCTAAATTCCCTTTTATAAAAACAAGGGAGCAAACAAGCTTCAGGCTAATTAACACATATCATATCTTCATTTGACATTTAGTTACATTTTCAAAAAAAAATATAATTGTTGGACCCAAGGGGGAGTACTCATGTAAGACAAAAGTCATTTTCTATTTTTCGATGCAGACACCTTCTCGCCTTCCAAAAAGCTTCCCAATTAATAAATACACTTCTCCCATGAGCAAAAACACTTTCCACGTGCTCTCCAAAATTGCAAGACAAAAAAGCATAAAAGTATAAAAATAGAGAAAGGGTGAAACAACATTTACATCAGCTAGGTGTCAACAACACATTTGAATGGAGGAGGGAAAAATATTTGAACATTGTTATATCAAGCTTAATATATAAATTTTTCAAGCCATGCATTATACTCCTCCTCACCAGGCCACACAATATCTAACAATTTCTAAACCTTGGCATCATGTGCTTTATATCTAGCATCAACTATTACTCTAGCTTCCTTGAAAACTGCATCCATACTTACCTCAAGTTTAAATAATGAATCAATTGTACTATTCAGGATTGCCATATCAGGTTTTACAACATTTATAAACTAGGGAAAACGTTCAAGGAGGTATCCAAACTCTTTTCCAAGTGTCAAATTCTTTCACATCTTCCTCATCATTCAGAATTTTAGGCCCACCATTCCCCTCAATTTCTCTAAACATCTTTATTTTTCCCTATAACTACACCCATAACCTACCATGAAATCCTATTATCTCACCAATTAATCCAATTGCTTTGATTAATTATGGAAGGTGAGTTGGTGCTTTAGGATCATCCTTCATGATGGAAAACATCTCTTGGAGAGCATTAGCCCTAGCACTCCATTTACTCCAAGTACTTTGAAGAGCCTCCTGCACCTTAAGATGCTTCTAATGAGCTTCGTGTATATTCCTATACACATCCCACACATTATCTATTTTGAGTTGCATCTTATAGATTTTGTGCCTCAGAATGTCATCCATCATATCCTTAGCAATTTTGGTTGTTTCAGCCTTAGATTTTGATTCATTTTCTTTGGATGATTGTAACTCCTTCAATCCTTTAATTCTCAAAGATAATGTCTCCCTATCTTGTGAGGATAAATCAAAAGGGGAAGTTGGGGATGGAAAAGCATTTTTTTCTTGGATTACGTGAATTACAGTGGCTCTCATCTAATTATATTCATCAATCATCATATTGTGTTTATCAAGAAGCTAGTCATATCTTTCCTCAAAAAGTTCAGTGGTATTAGCACTTAACATAACAACATGCACTGTTAATTTAGCTGCCTAGATTGGAGTCATCTTTGTAGCTCTCCTAATTATTTTCACCAATGATCTCTCCAATGGACCTCATCACCATAGGTTTCCCATAATTTGGTGTTGTAGACTAGATTGCAAGAGTGTACAAATTGGGGTTGAAACTAGAACCAAAAACCCTATTGTCAAATTGTTCCTTAGAGAGTGAAGCCTCTAGATCATTCCTCACAGTATCTAGAGCAATGTCTGAGGTGAGATCCCACCCAAGCAATACCATAATACCACTATCTTTTACAAGTATCCTTGCCTCTAGGGGTTTCATTGCAGCAATCTCTTTCATCAACTCTTCTATATTTTTCTCAACCTCCTCATGCTATGAAGGGTCCACCTTTGCTTTATCCTTTTCAATTTTCTCCTTTATCTCATTTTCTCTTACCTCAATAACAAAATCCCTAAATTATTTTGTTTGGATGAATGCATCATCATTCATGAATTTTCTACATGACTTTACCCTTACATAATCATCCTCATCCTCATTGTACTCCAAAGGCACAATTCTATTATCAGGAATATGAGGGTCTAATGCATCACCAATTTTTAGAGAAGGAAACCCTTTCTCAACTTCTTGCTTCGTAGGAACATATTATGTTGATTGCTCCTGCATTTTACTTTCCTCTCCCTTCTTTGTGTTAGCATACCCAACTAAAGGATGTGTAATTGGCTCATCACCAATTTCTATAGGATGCATTTGTGCACCATGGGCAGAGGACCGAGTTAGTTGGCTCCTCATCTTTGCTTCATGCTCATCCCTAACACCTTTTTCTTTATCTTCTATCTCTTTGACTTTCTCAAAGAAAGTCCCATCCTTAAATGCTTTCAAAATAGTCATTTCCCTCTCATATAAATCCTCAATTTCTTTGTATAGGCTGACATAAAATGGATTCTTTTCTAATGAGCTTTGTCTTCAATTCTGTAAATCATCATCCTTCTTTCTTCCTCTCTGCCACAATAAAATCAAAAGGAAAATTTCTTATGACATCTTCACTATAAAAAAAACACATGAGAGAAACCAAACCTTCCTTTGACCTTCCTTTCCTTATCAACAAACCCCTTAGGGTCACAATATCTCAACACATCCACTTTCATCTTGAGATTCTCCAACATGACACCAAATTTATCATAGCCTTCCTTTGAAGACATAACAAAGTAAGCAAAAGAAAAATGAGCAACAATTATGGAATCTTTTCTAGCAATTCTGAAGTGCTCCTTATCCATGGCATCCATTTGCCACATGATCTCCATGATAGCCGACCTATCAGATACATATATTGGAAAACAATGGGGTTGTACCCTAGCTCCATAAACCCTGACAACAGTGCAATGGGGATGCAGATACCAATCACCCTAGTTATGGTTAAATTGTGTGCCTTCCTTGAACTCTAGGGGTCATAGAATTTCCTTAATACTTCTATAAATTATGTGCACAAGCTTCATCCCAAGCTGCTCCAAAATAGAAAAGTTAAAACCAATCAAAACCCAACATAATTTGAATGTGGGAAGTTCTGATCCCAAATATGTGTCCACATCTAGATAGGAAAATCGTTATTCATATAATCCTTTTCTCTCAAACTCATAAAATTTCTGAAAATCTTCTTTCTTGCCCACAAGAGCATATGCATCAACAAGGAATAATGCTTGAAACTAAGTGGGGGATTTCCATCCTTCAACTCAAAAAATTCCTTGTGATTCTCCTTACCAATGTAACCTACATAATCAAAACCTTTGTTCTAAAATTTGTACCAAATTCCCATTACCATTACCATTAAAGGAACATTCATTCAAATATCATATTTCCTACGAGACTTGACACAAGGATTAATTGGTGTTCTTGAAATAATCCTCAAACTCATCACACTCAAATGGCTCAACATCCATGGGGCCAAACCATACATCCTTCTTCCCTTGATCCTCCCTCCTATGTTTTGGTAGTACATGCCTCCGATATCCATACTTATCCTTTTCATACTCTTGAAACAAGTCAAAAAAATTGATGGAGAAGGTGGTAGAAGGGTTGAGTTTTAAAATCTCAACAATTTTACTCCTTGAAATTTCCAGCTCATCCTGCGTCCCTATGTGTCCTTGATGATCTTATCTTGAGGATTGTAACACTTGGAAAATTCTAACAACAAATCCACCTCTACAAAAACATTTGGCACAACTAGTTTCCCAACATCACACTTCCATAAATGGAAAGTAGGGTGCCTGACAAACCTTTTGTTGTAAGCATATAGAAACAAATTCCATCCACTTTGAGGAACAATAATCTCCCCATTCTTGCTACAAAGTATAGAAAACGTGAAGTGAGAACACCCTCTCCTATCAACCATTTCCCAACTGGTGACTTGAATTCACCCTCCATAAAATGAGTGTGATCTCTTTTCTCACCCCTCTTTCTCTCAAAAGGTTCAAATACCTCTGGTTTTGGTACATTCTCCTTAGGTTTTACCTTTTTAGGCCTTTTTTGTTTGGGTTTCACTTCTGGCTTAGAGGATTCACCAGGTTGACTCATTGTGGAATTTTTTTTGTAGAGCTAGGTTTTTCAAATCTAATTGAAACTAGGGTTTTAACTCACAAATTTGCAAAAAAATTAAGCTAAAGTTTACAAATAGAACTCTTTTAAAACTTGTTTGAACTAAGGCACAACCTACAAGATTTTTTCTCACAAGACAAAGGAATGTCTAACCCTAATCTCAATAAAACTTATCTTCAAACCTCCTTTACCCTACCAATTCTGATCCTTTGAAAAATTACACAAAGGAGTTTGAAATTCACTTGCCTAGGAAAACAAGTGTTCTGTTCTTCAAAAAATTGCTCATCTCAAGCTCTTGTTTTCCCTTTTGCTCTTGAATTTTTTGTGACAATGGTAGAAAAATTATCAATTCACCTCTTTAATGTCCTTAGAATTGAGCATATTCACCATTAATGGTGAAAGACAGCTCACACGAGTGAACAAGAATGCTCTAACAGTTTAGTCATTCATGTTTGAATTTGAACCATTGATCTTCTTGTTTTAAAATATGATCAATGGTTATCTGTCACCTTTGTAAAATGGTTTTTTGCTTTTAGCGATTCAATCATTTTAGTGATGAGGTCACTAGGAGCGATGCCTTGAGAAACTGCCACATACACCTTTAAAACAATCTCTACTTTAGTTGCCAAGCCATCGCTTATCGCTATTGTGTTAGTCACTCACCATCTAAATTCGCAATGAATTGAAACCTAGTGATGGGAAGAATATTTGAGAGAATATGTTACACTCTGTTTTGTTATTATTGTTTTACTTTTACCTTCATGGGTAAATTGGACATGGTAAATGCAATCATGAGATTGATATGCTTGCTAAAAAGAAATGGAATACTGGAATAGGTATTATGTGAAAGTATTGATAAATGCTTAAATATAGTTTTAAAGAGTAAATATTTTTACATTTATTGCTTTATGAATATGCTTAAGTTATGATGCATATGAATTTTTTGTGAACGTCTAACTACCATTGCAAGTGTGTTGAGTTGGTTGTAGGGGTAGGTTCATTCATCCAAGTGGAGTGGAAGTATCACTCAGGAGAAGTGATTTGTCAAATGACCAGTAACGTAACCTATATGAGCTTACACACACCACAGTAGAATAATTGAGTCAAGTCATTATGTGGAAAGTTGGTAAGTCATCAATAGTTTGATGTGTCTGCATTAGTAAGGGTCTTGTTACTATTGAGTGCATTATTGGGTGATTTTTATCTATTTGAGCTTGTGAGTTCCTTCCTTATATTACTATGCTTGATTTTGTGGTTGATGAGTGTGTGTATATATATATATATATACGTATACATATATACACATGAGCATTCATGCTTGAAAAGAATGTACATATATATAACATATATGAGTGTTTGACTACCAAAGCAATGGTCTATACTTGATTATCATATTACTACTAAATATATATATAAATATATAAGAGTGCATAAATAAATATATATATATATACATGTAAGCATTAATGCTTATATAGAGGTGTGTATGCATATATATATATATATATATATATATATATATATATATATATAATATGTACTAAAAATATACATATTTATATAATGATTGTCATGCATTCGAGATATCAAATGAGGAGTATTTATTATCATATGGGTCAATGTATATATATATAGAGTATATGCATATATTGCATATACTCTATATATATATATATATATATATATATATATATATATATATATATATGTTGCCAAAATACATAGCACTGGTTATGTTTTAGTATAAGGCACTATATATATGTAAACATGTATATTTAAGCCACCAAATTAGCGCATCAAGCAAGGATTTAGGCGCAACTAGTAGAGGATCGGTATATTCATTGAATGCCTCATATTTGAGGTTGTGCGTAGAATTCAATTAAGTGATAGATGATGCCAACACATGAATCATGACTATATTTTAAGAGGCCGAATATTACTCTTATTGCACACATATTTTGAATGAGTATTCTGCATAACATATAGCCAAGAAGTTGATATGTGAAGGAGACTTAGTTGACGCCTTATGTGGAAACAACCTTGACTTAGTAAACTCTTAAAATGCCTTGTCATTGGGTAAATATCAACAGAAAATAAATAGCATGTACAGCAAGTCGATGACTTGGTCAAATTGATAAATGAAGAGAGTCGACTCATATGAGACTAAGTCGATTTGAACTATGTGTTGCATATTTGATATTGACTGTTTCAAATATATTGTAAACCCCACCAACTGTTGGAAAGAGTTATTTACCTTGGCACCACCTTATGAATCCTACTTGTTGTAGATGTTCATTTTCAAGGCAATTTGAATTGCACCATTATCATCATGTGTTGGTTTGAAATAATCTTTCACTATTTTCATCAAAAGAGGTCAACCTATAATATTTTTTGGTTGAGTATGTTCTTCCTTGTGTGCCACCTTTTAGTTATGTTGAGTGAGTAGCCATGCATGGTTTTTGTTGTCAACATTCATGCCTATTCTGTAGGATGGGAAGTGTCCTTGCTGTTGTATAAATAGTAGAGAAAACTCACTTGTTTGGGATGCATCCCATATGCATTATGCTTAGTAATTTATACATTTTTCTCTAAAATTTATAGCTTCAATATTTTGTTTTATTTGAGAGAGAGAGAGAGTGGTGAGTGTTTGTTAGATTATTGGCTTACTAAGTGAAGTACATTATCAACATGAGAGAAGGGGGATTATTGTGGCATAACTGAAGGATCAAACATAAGCTAATTGTTGTTGCGGGAAAATTGATTTACAATCAATCGATTGGATAAGCGAAAATAGGCATGAGGATATTTCTTATTTTATTGATTTAGCCATTTGAATGATTGTTTCATGATTTCTTCAAATTTTCTTTTGTGAATACTTGCATTTATGGAAAAATAGTATTGCTTTGAAAAGGAATTAGAAGCTATTATACTATTTTGTGATGTGCTTGTAGTTACTCCATGATAGGAGGATTTCTTTGTTATAAGTATTATTATTATACTAGATATGATTATAAAAGAGTAGCTTAAGATTTACTTGTAGCTAAGTTATTTGAATACACTATATGGCTAGTGGGTTACTCTGGGAATAAGTACATGAATACTCATTGATACCTATAGGTAGGGAATAACTATTGGGTTGGTTTGTACACTCAGACTTGATTAGAATATATGAGGTTAAGGTAACTTATATAATTATACTAGTCATCGGTCGATGACTTTAATCTAATAATAAGATGAACAAGGTTAAAACTCACCTAGGAGATTAAGCCTAACCACTTGAGTTTATGGAATTCTATATGATTAGAAACGTGGGTGTGACTACTTATGAGTTAAAGAGGCTACTTGGTTATTTGCTTTACACTCTTGAAGAGAAGTCACATTTTTTACAATACTCTACTTGAATAACTCTTTTATCAAGGGGTTACACTTCCGAAGGGAAGCACCTATTGCTATGATTATTCTTCGATTAAGGTCAATCACTAATGTGGCTATTCTCTTGATAAGAAGCAATTATTAGTAAGATATATTATTGATTGGATTTGGTTATTTATGAATAACTAAGCTATGAAAAGAAGAAGCTTATATAGCTATACTCTAGATTATAAGTTATACTTGGAACTAGATTGTCTTTTATAACGAATGGCTTGTCTATGTATAGTTAACTTGTGGACTAGGAAAGCTCTTATATTATACCAAGGATGGGAATATCCACAAGATATCATAGTGAGAGAAATAGGTTATTTTTGAGGTTAGGTATTACCTAGGGAAGGGAATTACCTATGCATGGTATATGAATGGTCGAGATCCAAACCGAGCTTGTAGAAGTGTATGTGAATAGAATGACCTTCATTCAAAGTACTGGGTGAGAACACTTTGGCCAAAGTAGTGTAAATAGCCACTGTTTACACTGTCAAATTCACTATGATCCAAATGTGTGCATGTTAATCCTAGATTGTGGGTTTACAAGTTCTAGTCATGTAGGACCCAACACTAAGCTCAAATAGGCTATTGATACGAGGTTTACCAACCAATCTCTTCATCGAAGGGTAGGCCATCTATCGAATGATAGATGTGTAGGGGACCGCATATGAGTCTGTGGTTGGCAGAAAAGTGCTTGAGTGATGCTTCTCCTTATCAATTCATTGCTGAGGTTTATGGATGTATGTTCTAGTATCAGGGACAACTAGAGTTTTTATACCAGTAAGCAGGGACATTCATAATGTATGCACTGATGCGGCAACATCAGGACCAGTTTGCATAGTTAATGTCAAATGAAGCTCAAAGGATCTATGTACATATCATGTACCTAGTTATATGGAAGGATGTAATCATGAATGTTATACTTGAGTTCCATCAATATGATATCTATGTATTTGGAAGATTTGTAAGATTACATTAAAATGCAATGACAATTTGGAATTGGTGTTATTCAATTATGCATGTAATTTACATTATGGAAAGAAAAATTGTTATTGCTATGTCATGGCATCATGATTTATTCATTTAAGGTGAAAACATGGGAAATTTATTGAGTAGAACACTAAGGTCATTACATGTGATATCAAAGCTACTAGGTTCAACTTTGGAACCTATGAGCTCATTACCCAAACAATGCTTAAACCTTATCTGAAGATAATTGTTGAAAAATTTGTTGTGTCACAATGGCAAGAGAAAAAAACTGAGGGAAAAGAGAAAGGACGATGAGATTCCTAGAAACTTGTTTAAGTTTGGTACTAGATAAGGGTCGTCCCTAGAGTTGGAAACTCCTAAACCAAAAACTTATTATTATAGTTCCTTGGATTGTGGAAGATTAGGCAATCGGGTTATGTAGGAAGGTTAGGAATTTTAATCATCAAGTACCTTCATCCTACAAGATAGATAAGTGACTCTAAGGGGATGGGAAGAAATGAGATAACCCCTTTATTAGAAGCAACTTATAGTTGAAAAGAGTCAAGAATTATTGGATTTAGTAAGTATACTATGAATCTATGAGTATGCATTAGTGGAATAAATTGGAAACTTCAAATGAAGTAGATAGTCAATGGAGGAGGTATCCAAGAGGTTGGAGAACTTTTAACTTGAATCTAATTTTTGTGCAAGGCTAGGAACTTGTAATAAAGGAGATGGTACCTTAGGAATAAGGGAAAAGACTAGAGTGGTCATAAATGAAGTAATCAATGAAGTGGACATGGTTCCACCAACCAAAATTGATGAGATTTATTTGGATTTTTTATTAAGATAAGATAAAGCAACCAAAAAACCTTGGTATCTCAAAAGGTTATGAGAGAATAAGTCACCAAGTATTGGGATAAGGTCATTGGGAAAGGTGACTGTGAGAAAGATTCCTGAAAAGGTAAATTGGATTGGCCTAACAAAGGTCTGGATAGTACATAGATTGGTTAGAATATAATTTGAACTCATCAACGTGTCAAAAAAAACCAACATATGTTTAGAAGTTCCAAAAGGAAATAGGACACAACGTGACACTATGTGTCAAATAAATAGAAGTTGTAAGGAAAAAACACTCTAAGTTGAAAGGTATATCAACAAAAGAGGCTTTGTGAGTATGTATATTCCTCCACAAAAATGATATTGGAAAGAGAATTGGAATATTAGAGTGCCTCTTAACTTGCAAGTAGATTATTATTCATTAGATATTTTATTTGACGATCCAAAAATGTTGAATCTATGGGATTAGAAATCAACAATGAATCTAAATTTGGGAAAAAATATATACAAGGTATGCCATTGAGGCAAGAAGAAGGCAATAGAAATCCAACAACAAGGAATGACAAACCATTTCAAGAAAAAAAAAAAATTCTATAAGTAAACTTTGAGTTGATCAAATGTTGTGGAAACACTAAGGGGGAAGAAAGAAAGTGGATTGACTCAGATAAAGTACCCCATTCAATGAAGATTGTTAACACATTTTTTGATTTGGAAGAACTTTTAACTTCTTCATAAGTCATGAATTCAATATATTTTATGACCACAAGAATAAAGTATAGGAGTTTTTGGAAGATAGTAAAAAGGTCAAGAATTGTGACCAATGAGAAAGGAATATTATCGCTCAATACTTTATATATATTTGATTAGAAGACCAAATGATATTATCATGGATGCCTTAGAAAAGGATGGACAAATTACTTGATCATGAATGGAAAAATCATTGCCTAAAGAGTAGATAAGGAAGGATCTAGATTACCCATATTATTATGGAAACATTCATGCTTGGATATTAGGTAAGCAATATCTTCTAGGAACCAACATGATTGAACAAGGATTAATACTCAAAATTAGTACCAAATTTTATCGGGAAAGTTAGATTGAGTTGAAAGATGGATTACATCTTTGGAAAAGATTCAAGGATGAAAGAAATCCAAGAGTGAAGTCCTAAGATAAAGGAGATTTATCCCCACAAAACTCCTAACCATTATTACTTAAGAAGTAAATGTGGAATGAGACCACACAATAGGTTTTCAATTACTCAAAGAATAGACTATTATTGGATATAAAAGAACCTACGTACCCAAAATTTTGGAAGATTCATGAATATAATGAGGAAATTGATGTCATGGTTAGGACATTGGGGTGAAAAAGTTATTTGTTAGATGAGGAACCACTATAATTTGGGAAAAGATAGAGTAAGAGGCTATGCAAAAGGTGGTAAGATAATGTCTAGTGTGCCAAGAAATGAAGAAAGGATGTTGTCAATGGCAGGAAATGTGTACTCTCTTGAGATTCTAGAGGGGGAGTGGTAGACCACAAGACAGATCAACCTATCTATGTTGGTGAAACTGACATAATATTCTAGTGGATAAACTCATCAAGGTAACCAATGTTGGTTGGAAAATTGATTTTTGGAATTTCAGTCCTAGATAATATATTGTGTAAGGTAGTTTCTTAGTATTCCTGAGAAGGTTATCTCAATTGTGAACAAGAAAAAAATTATAGGGTTGTGTGAACCATGATCATACGATGAGACATTCAATTGAATGAATGCACAATATATTATTATAGCCAAATAGGCAAAAGTGGTAAACCAAATCTTGAATGATTTGTATAAATACTTATAAACTTCTAACATTAAGGTTTGATCCATTATATGGAAAAGAGGGTTGAGATAGGCTTAGAAATAGGAATAATCTTAGACCTAATAGATTGTCAAAAAGGAGTAATAGATCGAAGAGATCGATGAAAATTTGTTGAAACAAAAGCTTAAATATTAAGCAGTATTGGAACTTGACAGGTGTCCAAGAGCAATGTTATGCTCAAGATGGACAAGTAGTCGAGAACATTACTTTTATGATTAAGGAAAATGGATGTGTAAGTGATGGACAAACTCGGCTTTTGAGTTGTCTAAAGGTGTAAATACCAAAGGGAAGGATGGGAGCCATAGTGTAGTGTGCAATGCACCGATATTCCTTTCCATTTGGGTTACACTAAGGATAAATTTGTGGGACAATGAGAACGCGTTTTCCAATCACTATAGTATAGGTGTCATGTGTTATTCAGATATTATTGTACATGGGATGTACATATGAGATATTATGAATGCAACACATAAGCTCTTTGGGAGAGTAAGTATGTGTGAAGCACACAAGTTTTCCCTATGTGTTAACAAGGACACTCGATGCACGAACCAGGAAGGACAAGATTGCAAGGAATGATGCTACATAGGAAGAATTTTTTTTGAATCTTACATATTTTGAGAATGGTAAGTAAAAATTTTATATGACTTTGTCTAGATGTTAAGTCTACAGATCATCGGGGACAATGATTCACAAGGGGGGAAGTATATTACACCCCATTTTGTTATTACTATTTTACTTGCACCTTCACGGGTAAATAGGATGGTAAATGCAATCATGAGATTGATATTCTTGCTAAAAAGAAATGGAATTCTGGAGTAGGTATTATGTGAAAGTATTGATAAATGCTTAAATATAGCTTTAAACAATAAATATGTCTACATTTCTTGCTTTATGAATTTGCTTAGGTTATGATGCATATGAAATTGTTGTGAACATCTAACTACCATTGCAAGTGTGTTGAGTGGGTTGCAAGGACATGTTCACTCCTCCAGGTGGAGTGGAAGTATTACTCAGGAGAAGTGATTGGTCGGATAACTAGTAACGTAACCTATCTGAGCTTACACACACCACAGTAGAATAATTGAGTCAAGCCATTATGTGGAAAGTTGGTAAGTTATCAATAGTTTGATGTTTCTGCATTAGTAAGGGTCTTGTTACTATTGAGTACATTAGTGGGTGATGTTTATCTATTTGAGCTTGTGAGTTCCTTCCTTATAAATTACTATGCTTGATTTTGTGGTTGATGAGTGTTTCTATATATATATAGACATGAGCATTCATGCTTGGAAAGAATGTATATATGTATATATATACATATATATAACATCTATGAGTGTTTGACTACCAAAGTAGTGGTCTATACTTGATTATCATATTACTATTAAATATATATATATATTAATAGATGAGAGTGCATAAATATATACATATACATATATATATATACATATACATATATATATATATACACGTAAGCATTAATGCTTATATAGAGGTGCGTATGCATATATATATATAATATGTACTAAAAATATACATATTTATGTAATGATTGTCATGCATTCGAGATATCAAAAGAGGATTATTTATTATCATATGGGTCAATGTATATATCTATATATATATAAGTGTGTGTATATTGCATATACTATATATATATATATATATTATAATATGTTGCTAAAATACATAGCACTGGTTATGTTCTAGTATAAGGCACTATGTATATATATAAGCCACCAAGTCAGTGCATCAAGCAAGGATTTAGGTGCAACTAGTGGAGGATTGATATATTCATTGAATGCCTCATGTTTGAGGTTGTGCATAGAAGTCAATTAAGTGATAGATGATTCCAACACATGAGTCATGACTGTATTTTAATATCCCAAATATTACTCTTGTTTCCCATGCATTTTGAATGAGTATTCTGCATAATAACTTATAGCCGTGAAATCAATTTGTGAAGGAGACTAAGTCAACACCTTATGTGGAAACAACCTTGAATTAGTAAACTCTTAAAATTCCTTATCATCTAGTAAATATCAACAACAAATAAAGAGCATCTATAACAAGTTGATGACTTGGTCAAATTGATAAATGAAGAGAGTCAACTCATATGAGACTAAGTGTAATTTTCCAAAATTTCACTGAAGTAAATTTCCTAAGTTTTTATTGTGCGAATAAAATAAACTATGTAATAAGCCATTGCAATAAAAAAAATTCCTTTCTTTATTGAGAATATATGAACAAAGATGCTATACAATAAGGATTTTCATTCCATTACAATAATTTACAAAGCACAATATTCCAAGAAAGTACAAAACTACATACACATTTCCTTCAAGCTTCATAGCATAAGATATAGATGGTCCAGGAATCCTCCTTTCAAAACCTTGGTCTTTTGTCGCATGTTGAGGAGGAGAAGCATCACTCAAGAACTTTTTCACCAACCATGGACTCATATGCGGTCCCTCACACATCTATTAGTGATATATGGCCCTACCCTTCGACAAACGTATTGGTTGGGTAACCTCGTACAACATACCACTCCGAGCTTAGTGTTGTGCCCTACATGACTAGGTTTATAGCCTACACTAGGTACCCCTCATGCATTTAAATGGACATGGTAAACTGATAGTGGAGCCTCGGGAAATCACACTACTTTGGCCAAAGTATTCTCACTCAATACTTCAAGTGAAGGTCTACCATTCACTTACACTATATCAAGCTCGTTTTGACTTAAGGCCATTATAACTATGCTTAGGCAATCCCTCTCCATCGGAAAGCTACTTCCCAGGATAACACATGTCTTTATCAACCTAAGGAAACACAACTCATGAAGTAAAGAACTAGTTCCCTCCCTTCACTAGACAACATTCCCAAGAGTAACCTACTATCCATCTAGTGTAATTAAATATCTAGATATGAGTATCCCTTAAGTTGTCTATGTTTAATCATATTAAGTATAATAAAAATACCTATGACAAATAGTTTCTCTTATTCATTTTTAAAATAACAATACCCATGACAAATAGTCTTCTCCTATCATGGAGTAATTACAAACATTACACAAAATAGAGTAAATAGTTTCCACTTTTCTTTCAAAGAAAACATTACTTTTCCCTATATGCAACTAACTATGAAAGACTGGTTTAAACATTCTAGAAGCAAATCATTCAACACTAATACAAACAAGGGAAGAATATCCTCATGCCTATGACAAGCTTTCCAATTAATTGGTTACAATCACAACACTTCCAAATCAGCAACTAGCCTGGTATTGATCCTTTAGAAAAGACTCAATAACCACTATCTCACAACTTGGAAAATACTTCTCTCAATAATAATAATAAACTCTCTCTAATACCCAAGGCTCTCACTCATTGTACTTGACAGAATATTACAAATAGAAATGTAGATAAAATGCAGAGACTTGCTCAAGGAATAATGTATAGAAGAATGTGTCCAAACAAATAAGCAAGCTCACTATTTATACAGTGATATGGTAACTACTCAACCTATAGTTTAGGCATGAGTTCTAATAGAAACAAGCATGCATGAAAACACATCTATCTTGGCTAAAAGGTGGTGAACATATAAGCACAAACTCAGCTTAAACAACTATAGATCGATTTAGTTAAATGACAACAATTAGAGACCAATTCAAATCTCCACATGATAGAATTTAGTTGCATTTCATAATGGACATCTACAGGTAAGATGATTCAAAGGTGGCATCAAAGCCTCATTATTCATTCGCAAAGATGGCATGATTTCCTTCTTATCATAAACAATTAATATCAAGTATGTGACACCAAGCTTGTATCAACTTAGTCTAGGTGTGAGTCGATTCACATAATAAATCAATTTGACAAAGTCATTGACTTGTTTACACACCTTTACAGATGTTGGTCGATACTTAAAAACATGATAAATAGAGTTTACTAAGTCCATGACTTCTAAAAAAGAGGTGTCAACTTATTTTATCATCATTTATCACCTTAATGACTATTCCATGTTTCCAGATTATAAACTCTTCTTTCGCAGACAAGAGTATAATGCAGCTAAATAATATAGTCATTACTATCGCATAGTCAGCCTTTGATTTAATTATAAATTGACTGATAACCATTGCTTTAGATAGTCAATCTCAAAGAAAATATCATTTAAATTCATATATATAACATATATGTATATATATACTTACACACACATAAATATATATATATACGTATATATGTATATGTTAGTATATATCCATATTTATCATATGTTAATAAAGCGTGTATATATATTGATATACAAATGAATACATCAAGATAGCAATCACATTGTTATTTTAATATATCGATTGTGTATACATATATATATGCCTCTATGTACATGTATACATATGCATACATGTATTGATACATTCATATGGGCATGTCCATTTGCCACCATATGATTATATAGATACATATATACATATTCCTCATATGTTCCACATATCAATATAAGCATAGTAACAAGGAAAGAACTCTCAAACTCAAATAGATAAAGGCCACCCAATAATGCACTCAAAAGTAAACAAGACTCTTACTAATGTAGACATATTGACTAGGGATGACTTACCAACTTCCCACTTAATAACCTAACTCAATTATTCTACTATGGTGTGTGTAAGCTCAGATAGGTTACGTTACTGGTTACTTGACCAAGGCCTTCTCTTGAGTGATACTTCCCCTCCACCTAGAGGAATTGAACATATACCTACAACCACTAACATATGTACATGACAATCAGTTGTTCACAAAATATGTAGTATATATAATACATCTAAAAAGTTAGAATATCAATTCAATATTCAACCAATCACATAAATGCATTCCTTCATATAACATTAAATGAGATTACATTCATTCATAAAGTAGTGATAACAAAGTGCAAGTACAATTTATTCATCCACTGAATTCATATTACATTGACATTTACCCTACATAGTAATAGTAAATAGTAATTACACAATTGGGGTGTAACATGCTCCCCCCTTGTGAGTCATCATCCCTGATGATTTTATGTAGCAACATAAAACAAAAAAAAAAAAACATATTGTTTCAAGCATTCTCAAATGCATCTAATACATGAGGAAACTTTTGTTGAATCTCAGCATAATCCTTCCAAGTGGTTGATTCTTATACATACTAGTCCCACTAGACTTTTCACTGAAGAACCTCCCTGTTACCCAAGCGAAGATTACGCACTTCGAGCACCTTGACAGGCTCGAGTGTTACCACTCCGGGGTCACATACCTATAAAGCAGTCCAATCAATTACATTATTATCACTGAGTACATACCTCTTTAGGTAAGACACATGGAAGACATTATGCATTCTGGCAAGAGCTGGTGGAAATGCTATTCGATAGGCTACTGAACTCACTTCCTCTAGAATCTCAAAAGATCCAACTTAACGTGGGGCTAACTTGGATGAATTTCCAAATCTAATGGAGCTCTTGTGAGGTTTCACTCTTAACAACACTTTTTCACCTACGGTAAAATTTTGGGGCATTCTCTTAGCATCGGCTTAACTTTTTTGACGATCGTTAGCTTCATCCAACCTTTTTTTAACAATCTTAACTTGCTCATCCATTCCAACCAACATCTCTAGCCAAAGACTCACTCTATCCTCAAGTCTATCTCAACTTATAGTATTTCGACACTATCGACCATATAATGCTTTGAAAGGATCCATCTTTATCACAGAATGATAAGAATTGTTGTAAGAAAATTTTGCTATGGGTAAGTAGTCTTCCCACTTGTACTACTGATCCATGCAATACATTCTCAATAGGTTTTCCAATAATTGATTCACCCTTTCCGTTTTTCCATCTGTTTTTAGATGATATGTTGAGCTAATATTCAACTAAGTCCCCAGTGTAGAAAATAAGGTTTTCCAAAACCTAGAAGTGATTCGTGCATCCCTATCTAAGATAATATTCTCTAGAATTTCATGCAACCTAAACACTTCTTACAAAAATTTTCTTGCTATGACAAGTGCTCCATCAGTTATATTCTTGGGTATAAAATGTGTGAGTTTGGTAAACTTTTTTACTACCACAAGAATGGCATTGTGCTTATTTGTTGACATAGGCAATCCTTGCACAAAGTCCATACTTATGACTTGCCACTTCCTCTCTAGTATGTCATGTGGATATAACAAGCCTATGAGATGATGATTCTCCGCTTTCACCCTTTGATATTCAAGACACCTAGCCACAAAATTAGTAGCATCTCCTTTCATCCCTTTCCAAAAATATAATGGCTTCACATTTTCCATCATTTTGGTCACTCCTGGGTGTCTAGAGTATGGTGCTTCATGTACTTCTTTCCATACCAGATTCCTTATGTCCTCTACATTAGGTATGTACAGCCTACCTTTATATCTAAGTAATCCATTAGGTTCAAAATAAAAACCCTCATACCTGGAATCTTGTGGATTATTAGAAATTGCTTGCTTGACTTGCAAGTAATACTCATCCTCTTTGCACTTTTGTAACACTTATCCCTTAAAGTTAGTTTGAATTGTTATTATTGAAGCTATATGACGTCTTCGACTCAAGGCATCGACAACCCAATTTTCTTTCCCTTTAATATAACTAATATTGAAATCATAGTCAGCTATTAACTCTAACCATATTCTTTGCCTAACATTCATATTAGGTTGAGTGAAAAGGTACTTTAACCGATTATGGACAATTTTCAATTCAAAGGGATTTCCTAACAATTAGTGCCTCCACATTTGTAATGTGTGAACCACAACTGCTAACTCCAAATTGTGTGATACATAATTTTTTCATAAGGTTTCAGCTTTCTAGATTCATAAGCAATCACTTTCCCATCCTGCATTAACACACCTCCTAAACCTTCCCCACTTGCATCTGTGATAACCGTAAAGTTAACCTCAGGATCTGGTACTTTCAAGATCGATGCAGTGGTCAATTTCTCTTTAAGTAGATCAATGACTTCTTGACACTTCTCAGTCCACTCAAATTTATTCCCTTTTCTTTGTAAAGAAGTAATTGGAAAATAAATCTTGGAGAAGTTCCCAAAAAAAAATTCTATAGTACCCTACTAGACCCACAAAACTTCTTACCTCAAACACATTCTTGGGTACTGGCCACTAAAGTACTGCCTTGATCTTAGCATCCTCTAAGATCACATGCCTCAGATAAAACACCTTCCTTTGGAAGAAAGTCCACATAGATAGTTTACCATACAACTTGTGTTCTCTTAACCATTGTAGAACTATCTTTAAATGTCTACAATGATCTTTCTCATCCTTAGAATAAATTAGGATTTCATCTAGAAAAACCAAGACAAATTTATCTAGGTAGTCCCTAAACACACTATTCATCAGATTCATAAATGCAACAGGTGCATTTGTTAACCCAAAAGGTAAAACAATGGAATCATAGTGTCCATATCTAGTTTTGAACGTAGTCTTAAAGATATCTTCATCTCTAATTCTCAATTGGTGATATCCATATCTCAATCTATCTTAGCAAATATGGAAACTCCCCTCATTTGATCGAAAATATCATCAATGCGTGGCAACAAATACTTGTTCTTCACTTTGGCTTTGTTAAGCATACGATATTCAATGCATAAATGCAAAGTACCATCCTTCTTTTTCACAAAAATAACTAGAACTCCCAAGATGAAACACTTGGTCTGATCAACCCTTTTGAAAACAGTTCATCCAACTACGCCTTAAGCTCCATTAGCTTGGTTGTTGTCATCCTATAGGGCACCTTGGAAATAGGTTTAGACATTGGAGTTATATCTATAGAGAAATCAAATATCCTCTTTGGTGGTAACCCGGGTAACTCATTTGGAAACACATCCAAAAAAATTCTCAATATAGGATACCTTTCCATGTTCAACATTCCAGTGTCATCTATTTCACCATCTTCCATCTCTTGGAAACTCTGGGATTTCAAGTTATCAAGATCTTCTTCAATTTTTTCAATCTTAACGACAAAGAGTTTGCACCCTTTCTTCTTATCCCTCACTAGTTGCATTGCCAAAATTTGATGAATCTTAACCTCTCCAGGTATCCCTTGGAACTTTACTCGATTACCAAGATCATTTAGGAATTCAATGATTTTTGCATGGTAATCTACCTTAGCCCTATGTCTCCACAACCAATTCATACCTAAGATAACATCAAAGGATCCTAAAGGTGCGACATATAGGTTTACTTCAATAGAGAAACAAGGTAGCTCTATCCTAGCCTCGAAAAAACATTGTTCCACCTTTGCTCTTGTCTGGTTTGCATACTCTACATCCCAAGATGTTTCCATGTTTCTAGCCTTTCTAGATAATTGCTTAGCTACTCTAGGTGAAACAAAATTCTCAGTCGCACTAGTATTAATAAGAACTAAAATGGGTAAACCAAACAAAATATCTAGAGTTTCAATGGGAGTTGCTCCATAACTTGGTGGTCATCCACTGCTGCATGTATCCTTTATTGGAACATTCCCCGTTGAGTAGGTAGTGAGTTTCCATAAGGCTTACTAGGACAATCTCTAGCAAAGTGGTCTCCCCCACAAGTATAACATCTCATAAATGGTACCTTCTTCTTCGTGGGTTCTCTAGATCTGCTAGTGTTTCCACTAGCATTGTTCTAGAACCATTCCTCTTCCGCTCTCTTCTCGACTCTTTTCCACTATTGTGGTTACATTTTTCTCCTTGTTTAGGTGCATTTTGTGCAACCTCCACCTTCTTTGTCTTGTCGGGAATTTCCACAACCTTCTTTTTCTTGTTAGCTTTTTCTCCTGCTTAATTGCTTTCTCATATACAAGATCCATAGTTGTTGGACCATGCATATCCAATTCTCCTCGGATTTGATTGTTAAGTCCCATTATAAATTTCCTTATGCGAAAACGTTCATCCTTATGATATATAGGAACATAATTCAAAATTCTGGTAAACCTCTCCCAATACTCATTGACTAACATATTCCTTGTCTCAAACTCTAGAAATTCATAAGTTTTTGGTCATAGTATAGTTGGTGCAACCATCGCTTGCAGAAAATCTCAAAAAATTCCCCCAAATTTCAACTTCCATGAGTTGATATTAAGTTCCAACTTTTTATTCATCCACCAATTAGAGGCTTCTCCTACTAACTAGTATGCACCCCAAGTGGCTTTAGTGATCTTAGTGTAATTTCATATTTTGAAATAATTTTCTATTTGAACAAGCCACACCTCAACTTCATCTCTATTGGTGCTTCCCTCAAACTTGGGTGGACCATCTTCATATCCTTAATTTTTTTGGAAGCCATACACTTCTTATTTCTTTCCTTAGATGGTGTTGGTGATCTTTCCCTATCACTGTCATGGGTTTCGTGATGTCCATGAGAAGAGTTTTCACCCTCATTCTCATTAATGGGAACCTTTTTCTCAACCCTATATTTTACCCTATCTTGTTCAAGGTTTTCCAACCTTTCCAAAATTTGGTCAAGTCTAGTTTCAATTCTTGTTGGTTCTTGTCCAACTTCTTGGCTACCACCAGGATTGGTTCATGTCCTCATCATCTTCACAAGATCGGATTTTACTTGAATGTTTATCCATGTTAGACTAAATTATGTTATCAACTATCTTATGGAAAACATTAGAAATGGCATTCATACACACATAAATAATTCCACATAAGATTAAGCAAATGCTTTTGATAAACAAATAATTTTATTCATTTCATAAGGATTTCAATATCCTTTGATTACATGGAGTGACTAATCAGATAATCGAGTGGAGAGTATCCCTCAGATTCACTCTCTGACACATAAATTAATGGAGTATATCCTACATATTGAGATTGTTTCTCATCTCTATCTTTTTGTTCATCCCTTAATTGTTCATACCTATCCCAAAATGGATAGTAGCCTTTGGATTTATCATCCAATACATAGTTATGAGGTTCAATGCCAATATGGTGTTCATCAACAATATAGTCTACCCTTTTCGTAGACATTTTTTTATGAGACCATTTCACATCTAACTGCTCTCGAGGTACATATCCCTCAAACTCTTTACTTGAGGAAATTATTGTTACTTTTATCATTGAAAGAACTCTAGGCTCCCTAAAGATAAACGTTAGACTAACACTTCCTTTTGAGGGAATATCCCTAGAAAGTGATGATGACTCAGACCTTTCTAGTGAGATGAGAGGTAGATTTTTGTACATATCCTCCATCTTCATCTTCCTCTTCACATCACTGATTCGAGAAAGTGTGTGATTAAATGTTTCAGTGTCACTCAACCAGATGGCATTGTCATAGTTGGTTCCCTTAATTGTTCTAACAATGGTTTCTCTTTCCTTCTTGGCCTTGAGGTAGTGCTTGTTTCTAATTACTGACTTTCAAGCCGTTAATCTAAGATGCACCATCTTGGGACAAGAATTCACAACATTAGATAACATTGGATGGAAAGAATGATGAGCTCATAGGTTCCAAAGCTAAACCTGGCTCTGATACCACATGTAATATGCCAAAAGTTCACTAAAGTAAATTTCCTAAGTTTTCATTATGCACGTAAAATAAACTATGTAATAAGCCATTGCAATAAAAAATATTCCTTTATTAATTGAGAATATATGAACAAAGATGTTATACAATAAGGATTTCTATTCCATTACAATAATTCAAAAAGTACAATATTCCAAGAAAATACAAAATTACATACACAACTTCTTCGAGATTCATAGCATAAGATATAGATGGTCTAGGAATTTTCCTTTCAAAGCCTTGGTCTTCCGTCACCTATTGAGGAGGAGAAGCATCACTCAAGCACTTTTCTAGCAATCATGGACTCATATGTAGTCCCCCGCACATCTATCAGTGATAGATGGCCCTACCCTTTGATAAAGGTATTGGTTGGGTAACCTCATACGACATACCACTCTGAGCTTAGTGTTGTTCCCTACATGACTAGGATTTATAGCCTATGCTAGGTACCCCTCATGCATTTAAATGGACACGGTGAACTGAAAATGGAGCCTCAGGAAATCACACTACTTTGGCCAAAATATTCTCACTCAGTACATCAAGTGAAGGTATACCATTCACTTACATTATAACAAGCTCATTTTGACATAAGGCCATTATATCTATGCTTAGGCAATCCCTCTCCACGGGAAAGCTACTCCCCAAGATAACCCATCTCTTTAACAACCTAAGGAAACACAACTCATGAAGCAAAGTATTAGTTCCCTCCCTTTACTAGACAATATTCCTAGGAGTAACGTACTAGCCATCTAGCATAATTAAATATCTAGATTTGAGTATCCCTTAAGTTGTCTATGTTTAATCATATCTAGTATAATAAAAATACCTATGACAAACAATCTCTCCTACCCATGTTTAATCGTATCAAGTATAATAACAATACCTATCACAAACAGTTTATCCTATCCATGTTCAACCATATCAAGTATAATAATAATACCTATGACAAATAGTTTATCCTATCCATGTTCAACCATATCAAGTATAATAATAATACCTATGACAAACAGTCTCTCCTATCATGGAGTAATTACAAACATTACACAAAATAGAGTAAATATTTTCCACTTTTCTTTCAAAGTAAACCTTACTTTTCCCTATATGCAACTAACTATAAAAGACTAGTTTAAACATTCAAGAAGCAAATCATTCAACACTAATACAAATAAGGGAAGAATATCCTCATGCCTGTGATAAGATTTCCAATTAACTGGCTATAGTCACAACACTTCCAAATCAGCAACTAGCCCAGTATTGATCCTTCAACAAAGACTCAATAACCACTATCTCACAAGTTGGCAAATACTTCTCTCAATAATAATAATAAACTCTTTCTAATACTCAAGGCTCTCACTCACTGTACTTGGCAGAAAATTGTAGATAGAAATGTAGATAAAATGCAGAGACTTGCTCAAGGAATAATGCATAGAAGAATGCAACCAAACAAATGAACAAGCCTACTATTTATACAGTGATCTAGTAACTACTCGGCCTATATTTTAGGCATGAGTTCTGACAATAGCAAGCATGCACAACAACGCATCTGTATCAGCTAAAAGGTGGCAAACATATAAGCACATACTCAACTTAAACAACTACAAATTGACTTAGTTAAATGATAGCGATTAGAGACCAATTCAAAACTCCACATGATAGAATTCAGTTGCATTTCATAATGGACATCTACAGGTAAAAGGATTCAAAGGTGCTACCAAAGCCTCATTATTCATTCTCAGAGATGGCACAATTTCCTTCTTATCAGAAGTAGACAATATCAAGTATGTGACACCAAGCTTGTATCGACTTAGTCTAGGTGTGGGTCGATTCACATAATAAATCAATTTGACAAAGTCATTGACTAGTTTACACGCCTTTACAGATGTTGTTTAATACTTAAAAACATGGTAACTAGAGTTTATTAAGTCCAGGGCTTCCACAAAAGAGGCGTCAACTTATTCTATCATCATTCATTGACTTAATGATTGCTCCATGTTTGCAAATTATAAACTCTTCTTTCATAGAAGGCAAGAGTATAATGCGGCTAAAGAATATAGTCATTACTATCTCATAGTCGACCTTTGATTAAATTATAAATTGGCTGATAATCATCGCTTTAGATAGTCAATCTCAAAGCAAATATCATTTAAATTCATATATATAACATATACGTATATATATATATATATGTATGTATGTATGTATGTATGTATATGTATGCATGTATATATATACATATATACATATACGTATATATGTATATGTTAGTATATATTCATATTTAACATATGTCAATAAAACATGTATATATATTGATATACAAATGAATACATCAAGATAGCAATCACATTGTTATATTAATATATCGGTTGTGTGTGTGTATGTGTACATGTATTGATACATTCATATGGGCATGTCTATTTGCCACCATACACGTATATGGATATATGTATATACATTATATTATATATATATACACATTCAATTACTACACCAAACCACATACAATTACTATGGTATTGATACTTGAGCCTACGAGTGATATATCTATATGTATACATATACTTGTTGTGAGAACCATCAAATAGTTCCATGCTCATAAGTAACTCATGCATGAGTGTGAATAAATACGTCTACATATGTACCCTCATGTACACATTCCTTCGTGTGTATAGTCTATCATCGAAAAGCATAGTAACAAGGAAAGAACTCTCAAGCTTAAACAGATAAAAACCACCCAATAATGCACTCAAAATTAAGCAAGACTCTTACTAATGCAGACATATTGACTAGGGATGACTTACCAACTTCCCACTTAATAACCTGACTCAATTATTCTATTGTGGTGTGTGTAAGCTTTGATAGGTTAGGTTACTGGTTACCCGACCAAGACCTTCTCCTGAGTGATCCAATACTTCCCCTTCATCTGGAGGAATTGAAAAAATACTTGCAACCACTAACACATGCACACGACAATCAACTGTTCACAAAATATGCAATATACATAATAAATCTCCAAAGTTAGAATATCAATTCAATATTCAACCAATCACATAAATGCATTCCTTCATATAACATTAAATGAGATGACATTCATTCATAAAAGTAGTGATAAAAAAGTGCAAGTACAATTTATTCATCCACTGAATTCACATTACAATCACATTTACCCTACATAGTAATAGTAAATAGTAATTACACAATTGGGGTGTAATGCTAACTCAGTTTGAACTATGTGTTACATATCTGATATTTGACTGTTTGAAATATATTATAAACCATGCCAACTGTTGAAAAGAGCTATTTATCTTGGCACAACCTTATGAATCCTACTTGTTGTAGATGTTCATTGTCAAAGCAATTGGAATTGCACCATTATCATCATGTGCCGATTTGAAATAGTCTTTCACTATTGTCATCAAAAGAGGTCGACTTGTAGTATTGTTTGGCTGAGTATGTTCTTCTTTGTGTGCCACCTTTTAGTTGTGCTGAGTGAGTAGCCATGCATGGTGTTTGCTGTCAATATTCATGCCTATTTTGTAGGATGGGAAGTGCCCTTTCTGCTGTATTAATAGTAGAGAAAACTCACTTGTTTGGGACGCATCCCATATGCATTATGCTTAGTACTTTATGCATTTTTCTCTGTAATTTATAGCTGCAATATTTCTTTTTATTTGAGAGAGAAAGAGAGAGTGGTGAGTGTTTGTGAAAGTATTGGCTTACTAAGTGAAGTACATTATCAACCTGAGAGAAGGGGGATTATCATGGAATAGCTGAAGGATCAAGCATAAGCTAGTTGTTGTTGTGGGAAAACTGATTTACAGTCAATTGATTGGATAAGTGAAAACATACATGAGTATATTTCTTCTTTTATTGATTTAGCCTTTTGAATGATTGTTTCATGATTGCTTCAATTTTTTATTTTTTGAATACTTGCATTTAGGAAAAAATAGTATTGTTTTGAAAAGGAATTAGAAGCTATTATACTATTTTGTGATGTGCTTGTAGTTACTCCATGATGGGAGGATTTTTTTGTCATAAGTATTATTATTATACTAGATATTATTATACAAGGTTAGCTTAAGAGTTACTTGTAGCTAGGTTATTTGAATACACTATATGGCTAGTGGGTTACTCCAGGAATAAGTACTTGAATACTTGTTGATACCTATAAGTTGGT
This sequence comes from Sequoia sempervirens, assembly GCA_007258455.2. NCBI lineage: Eukaryota > Viridiplantae > Streptophyta > Pinopsida > Cupressales > Cupressaceae > Sequoia > Sequoia sempervirens. Next base: position 80,245,341 of record VDFB02075321.1, on the reverse strand, counting down.
AATAACTACTGGGTTTGGTTGTACACTCAGACTTGATTAGAATATATGAGGTTAAGGTAACCTATATAATTAGACTAGTCATTGGTCGATGACTTTAATCTAAGAATTTGATGAACAAGGTTAAAACTCACCTAAGAGATTAAGCCTAACCACTTGAGTTTATGGAATTTTATATGATTAGAAACATGGGTGGGACTGCCTAATGAGTTAAAGAGGCTACTTGGTTATCTTCTTTATACTCTTGAAGAGAAGTCACATTGTTGACAATACTTTACTTGAATAACTCTTTTATCAAGGGGTTACACTCTCGAACGGAAGCACCTATTGCTATGATTATTCTTCGATTGAGGTCAATAATTGATGTGGCTATTCTCTTGATAAGAAGCACTTATTAGTATGATATATTACTGATTGGAGTTGGTTATTTATGAATAAAAGAAGCTTATATAGCTATACTCTAGATTATAAGTTATACTTGGAACTAGATTGTCTTTTATAATGAATGGCTTGTCTATGTATAGTTAACTCGTGGACTAGGAAAGCTCTTATATTATACCAAGGATGGGAATATCCATAAGATATCATAGTGAGGGAAATAGGTTATTTCTAAGGTTAGGGATTACCTAGGGGAGGAAATTACCTAAGCAAAGTATATGAATGGTCAAAATCCAAACCAAGATTGTAGAAGTGTATGTGAATAGAATGACCTTAATTCAAAGTACTAAGTGAGAACACTTTGGCCAAAGTAGTGTAAATAGCCACTGTTTACATTTTCAAATTCACCATGATCCAGATGTATGCATGCTAGTCCTATATTGTGGGTTTACAAGTTCTAGTCACGTAGGACCCAACACTAAACTCAGATAGGCTATTGATATGAGGTTTACCAACCAATCTCTTTGTCGAAGGGTAGGGCCATCTATCAAATGATAGATGTGCGGGGGACCGCATATGAGTTCGTGGTTCGAGGAAAAGTGCTTGAGCAATGCTTCTCCTCATTAGTTTGTGGCTGAGGTTTGCAAATGTTTGCACCATTATCGAGGACAACTGGAGTTTTTGCACCAGCGAGCAGGGACATTCAGAATGTATGCATTGATGCGGTGACATTAGGACTAGTTTGCATAGCTAATGCCAGATGAAGCTCAGAGGATCTATGTACTTATCATGTACCTAATTATATGGAAGGATGTAATCATGAATGCTATACTTGAGTTCATTCAATATGATATCTATGTATTTGGAAGATTTATAAGATTATATTGAAATGCAATGACAATTTGGAATTGGTGTTATTCAATTATGCATGTAATTTACATTATGGAAAGAAAAAAATTTATTGCTATGTCATGGCATCATGATTTATTCATTTAAGGTGAAAACATGGGAAATTTACTAAGTAGAACACTGGGGTTGTTACAAAATATTTTCATAAACCCATCTCTCATCGCTAATAAGACTTTGAGTAGAGGAATGAGGAAGCGATATGAAGAAGCCCAATGATGGGGGAGAATATTTGAGAGAATATTATTCAAACACCCATCGCTTATCACTCAAATAATATGAATCCGCGATGCATGAGAAATGCATGATATGTGGACACGTACTCCACCTCCCTCAAGCATACTCTTTTACCTTTACAAAATTTATCCATCACTCATCACTCTTAGGACTTTGTAATGAATATGTAATAACAATGTATTGAGTTGAAGCAATGGACAAGGATTAAGATGAGTGTCCAAATCAGAATCATCCATCGCATATCACTCAAATGGTATGAGCCAGTGGTAAGTAAAATACGATGGGCAATAAAAGGTTTAGCGGGCCATCGTGCATCGTGGTTAAGTCAACAATTATTAGTAAGCTTTAGTGATAAGGTTTTATAAGCGATGCATTAAAGAGTTGGGCCATCGCTCATCACTAATATAGAATTAGTAGTATTAACACATTCGAGATGCGAAGGAAACGAGCGATGCAAATGGAAAACAAGCCATCACTAATTTCTCTTTTGAAAATAATAGTTTAGAGCTAAATGCGATAAGTTATGAGTGCGCGGTGGATCAAACTTTTAGTCGTCAAAATTTATCACATACCAAAAGGTTGTTTTGAAAGGGAGCCACCTAGGAATGATGGTAAAAAGGACTTTTTAAAGGAAAGCCCAAAGCGTAGACACAACTTAGGATAACAGATCAATAATCTCATGACCCCAATATTTTAATATAAAAACTCTGCAAACCAGAATGGAAAGAAACTCAAGTGATGGGACAAATGGTAACCCTAGGCACATGGGGCTAGTCATCACATGGGTTCAATGACTCAAGATGTAACTAATACAACCAAAAATTGGAGCCAATAGGTCCATGTGTTCGGTGAAATTGGAAACCTAACTTGGCTTGTTTGAAAAATGGTTCCAAGAAATGGGGTCTCCCAGTGATGTACATCACTGAGAGACCCCATTTCTTGGACCCGTTTTTTCAAATAGGCCACTATATTCCCAATTTCACCAAATTTGCAAGCTAGTGGGCCCACTAGCTTTCCAATTCAATGAAATTGGCAACCTAACTTGGCCTGTTTGAAAAAATAGATCCGAGAAATGGGGTCTCTTGGTGATGTACCCCATTTCTTGGACCCATTTTTCCAAACAGGCCACTAGGTTGCCAATTTCACCGAATTGGCAATCTAGTGGGTTGTTTCAAAAAATGGGTCCAAGAAATGGTGTCTCCTGGTGATTTACATGAGTTGTCATATGGTGCACAGTGCAATACGTGCTATACATAAAATCACTAGGTACATTTCTTTGGTTAGTACGCACCCAAAATTGAAGCAGTAAGAATTCAATATCAATAATTCATGGTTAACAAAAGGTAGTTGGTTGAAGGTGAGTAAGTCAAAATTCAAACTTATCTTTGTGGATGAAGTTTTATGGATTGTTGGTCTATATGAAAGAGAAAGGACAACCATATACTATGAGAACATCTATTTATTATAGTCTAAGAAAATTCAAAGGAACCCTCTAATTAAGGATGTTGTAAAATATTTAGAAAATAGAGAGGATTCGCTTGTGTGTATACCCATTCTTATGGGAGATGCCAAGGATGGGTGTGTTTTGAGAAATGGTACCAATTTCTTTGTAGATGGAATTTGTGCAAGTTGGATTGATGATGGCTCCCCCAAGCTAGGGAAGAATTGTGGTACTAATGGCAATGTAGTAGGCAATAGTGATAATGACCGTCCCTATTTCTCTAGGATGGGGGATGCAAATATTAAATTATAGAAATAAAGAATTCTTAGAAGAATAGTCAGAAAGGTTGGGAAATTGTAAAAAATGTCCATCTCATGTGATAATTGAAGACATGAGAGTGGAGACATGCAAAAAAATGATATTGTAATTGTTTTTGCTCCAAACACAAAAGTACAAAATAACTACGATGTAACCAAGAATGAGGGGGTCATGAATGCTTCCACTATTTTCTCAAAGTGCAGAAAAAGAGAACCCAAGGCCATAGATGAGTTTCCTAGTAATAGTTATATTCAAATTTGTGGCAAAAACACTGGATGTGAACAACCTTTAGATGGATTGAGAACACCATGTGTGTCACCTAAAAAGAGGAAGTAGCCCTTCTTATCATACTTTTATGTCGATGAAGATGTTAAAGTTGGTGTGGGCGTACATTTTTGCATTTCAGATTCTATGGGGAAGTCCCAAGGAAAACAACCTGGAGATGATGAGAGAAATTCAGTCAAGAATCCAGTAAAAGGGAATATTTCTTGTGGAAAGGAGCAAGGAAATGCGGGTAAAACCAATGATGCTCTGGGAATCGTTTCCCATGCTATAACCACTTTCTGTTAAGCCATGAGTACTGTGTAGATTGTAGTAGATATATTTGTGACATGGTTGGTAAAGCTCCTTATTATTGTAGCCAAGTGGTATGCACTGGATGCTACTCAATGTGTAAAGAGTTAGTTGCTAGCTCATTTGATCATATTGAAGATGGCAATGATTGCTTAGAACCATTAAAAGATGAATTTACTAATTACAAGTCACAAAGTAAACTCAATCATGCTAGAAATTTAAAACAATCCACTCACCAACCATCAAAGTCATGTAGAAAATTGCATTGTAGGGGTATGGAAATTGTTAATAACAAAGGAAAATGCAATATTTTAGAGCAAGTTGTGGGACAAATTTCTATGAATTTTATTTGTCAACCTATAAGAGAAGAAGAGTTGCAGGACCAACACAAGTTATTTGTTTCCTCACATGTTATCTTGTTAGAGAATTTGGACAAAGGTGTGAACCCATCAGATGTATTAAGTATCATTTGCCAAGTAGGTGTGGATTTTGTAAAGGTAATATATTTCTCACCACCTCAATGTTTCTAAAAGTTTACAAGAGGCATTGTTTGCTTTGAAGACTAGGAAAGCTTCCAAAGGGTGTCTACATTTTTACAAAATGAAAACATTATAATTACATCTTCAAAGGGAAGGTAACAACATGTACTCCCTTTATTTCCCAAGTATTGAATATGAAATGGTATTTGATTGCATGTCATTATTTTTTTAACAACCTTATATCTCGCATGCCTCTCTAGTTATTTCCCTTCCTCTATACCTCTCCCATCTCTATATTTCATAATCACCCCTTTTCTAGCTCTCCATCCCTCCTTAGCCATCTAGGTCTCTCTCTCTCCCTCCATCTCTCTCCTCTCCCTCTCTCAGTCTCCATCTCCCTCTCAAGCCTTTCCCTCAAGTTGTGAACTTATCTTTCCCATTTCATTCTCTCCCCCTATCTCTCTATCTCTCACCTTTGTACCTCTCTCACACCTCTCTTTCCCTTATCTCTCTTTCTCCCTCTCTCCCTCTCTCTCACTCTCCATCTCCCTCTTAGGTAGTTCTCTCTTTCTCCCTCCATCTTTGGTATCTCTATCTCTCTCTCACACACACATTCTCTACATTTCCCTCTCTCTCTCAGGTATCCCCCACCCCCTCTCTCCCTCTCTCTCCCTCTCAACCCTATACCTTATACCCTCAACCCTCATCCCTTAATCCTTAAACCCTTAAACCCTCAACCCTTAAACCCTCAACCCTTAAACACTTAAACCCTCAACGCTTAAACCCTTAATCTCTCAACCCCTAAACCCTCAACCCTTAAACATTTAAACCCTTAATCCCTCATCCCTTAAACCATCAATCCTTAAACCCTTAGTCCCTTGACCCCTAAACCCTCAACTCTTAAACCCTTAATCCCTCAACCCTCTAACCTACATATTAAACCAGGTCAACCCTCAATTCTCAAACCTCTAGCCTATACATTGGATCTTCAACCCTTTATCCTCAACCTTATACTCTTAACCCTCAACCCTTAAACCCTCAAACCCTTAACCCCTCAACCCTCTAACCTATATATTAAACCAGGTCAACCCTCAATTCTCATACATTTTCCCTATACATTGGACCCTAAACCCTATACCTCAATCCTATACCCTCAACCCTCATTGCTCAACCCTTAAAGCCTTAATCCCTCAACCCTTAAACCCTCAACCCTTAAACACTTAATCCCTCAACTCTTAAATCCTTAATCACTCAACCCTTAAACCCTTAATCCCTCAAACCTTGAAAACCCTAAACCTAATCCCTCAACCCTATACTATCAACCCCATTTCTTTGAGGCATTTTTTCATACAATGAGCACTACCTTGTCAATGCATTTGCATTGACACATTGACAAGGTAGTGCTCATTGTATGAAAAAATGCCTCAAAGAAACGGGGTCTCAGGGTGATTTACATCACTATGAGACCCCATTTCTTTGAGGCATTTTTTCATATAGCGAACACTACCTTGTCAATGCTGCCACATTGATGCATTGACAAGGTGGAGCTCGTTGTATGAAAAAATGCCTCAAATAAATGGGATCTAACAGTATGTACATCACCGTGAGACCTTATTTCTTTGAGGAATTTTTTGATATAATGAGCACTACCTTGTCAATGCTACCACATTGATGCATTGACAAGGTAGTGCTCGTTGTATGAAAAAATGCCTCAAAGAAATGGGATCTCACGGTGATTTACATCACCATGAGATCCCATTTCTTTGAGGCATTTTTCATACAATGAGCACTAAGCTCACTACCTTATCAATGTGGCCACATTGATAAGGTAGTGATCTTAGAGCTCGTTGTATGAAAAAATGCCTCCATAGAAATGGGGTTTGAACAATGAGCACTATGCTCACTACCTTGTTAATGTGTCTATGTGGTAGCATTGACAAGGTAGGGATAGGTTAGATAGAGAGAAGTAGAGAGGGAAGGTGGGTGGGAGGAAGGAAGGGAGGGAAAGGGGGTGATAGATAATATTAGAGGGGGAAGGATGGAGGGAGAGATGACATAGAGAGAGGAGGGAGGGAGGGAGAGAAGGAGAGAGAATTGTGCTTGATAGAGAGTAGAGAGGGGAGTCCAGAGAGAGAGAGGAGGAAGGTGGGGAGATTAAGAGAGAGGGAGATAGAGGGAAGAGGGGAGGAGGGAGGGAGAGGTAGAGATGGAGAGAGGGATATATAGGGAAGAAGAGAGTGAGGGAGAAGTAGACAGACATAATGGTGAGATAAAGAGTAGAGAGGAAAGAGAGTGAGAGAAATATGGAGAGAGAGAGGAGGACAGTTAGGAGATTGAGAGATAGGGAGAGACTAGGAGAGAGAGGGAGAGAGAGGGAAGGAGGGAGTAAGATGTAGAGATTGAGAGAAAGAGATAGAGATAAGTATATATAGGGAAGGAGATATATAGAAGGGGGAGGAGGGAGGGAGAATTAGAGAGATAGATATAGAGAGAGGAGGGAGGGAAGTGAGATTGAGAGAATGAGAGATGGAGAGAGGGGAGGGGAGATTGGAGTGAGGTAGAGGGATAGGTTAGATAGAGAGGCGAGAAGAAGGTGGGTGGAGGAAGGAAGAGAGAGGTGATATATATATATATATATATATAGAGAGAGAGACAGAGAGAGAGGCAGAGAAAAGGAGGAGGTGGTTTGAGAGGATATTGGTGAGACAGAGAAGCACACAGGGAAGGAGAGAGAGAGGAGGAAGGTGGGGACTTGAGAGAGAGGAGAGAGAGAGAGAGAGAGGAGGGAAGGAGGGAGAGGGAGAGGGAGAGATATGGAGAGAGAGAGATAGAGAAGTATATAGGGAATACTGGAGGAAGCAAAGAAGAGGTAGAGAGGAGAGAGAGATGGAGAGAGCGAATGATGAGATAAAGAGTAGAGAGGGAAGGAGAGGGTTAGAGATCAAGATGGGGGGGAGGGAGAGAGTGTGGGAGAGAGAAACACAAAGTGAAGGAGGAAGGTTGGGAGAATGAGAGGGAGAGAGGGAGGGAGAGGTAGAGATGGAGAGAGATCTAGAGAGACGTATATAGGGAAGGAGAGATAGAGAGGGGGAGGAGGGAGGGAGGAGTATAGAGAGAGGGAGAGGTAGGGAGGGAGAGAGAGGTGAGATAGAGAGAGGGATGGAGAGAGACAGATAGAAGTAGAAAGGTAAGGAGGGATGGATAGAGGGAGAGAGAAGTGTGATAGAGAGAATGAGAGAGAGGGGGGGAGGAGGAAGGAGGGGAGATTAAGAGAGAGAAGGGAGGGTGAGAGATAGGAAGAGAGGGATAGGTTAGATAAAGAGAAGTAGAGAGGGAAGGTGGGTGGGATGTAGGAAGAGAGAGGGAAGGAGGAATGTGGAGAGATTGTGTGTGTGAGAGAGAGAGAGAGAGGAAGGAGGGAGAGAGAGGTAGAGGGATAGATTAGATAGAGTTAAGTAGAGAGGGAAGGTGGGTGGGAGGAAGAGAGAGAGGGGGGAGATAGATAAAATTAGAGAGGGAAGGAGGGAAGGAGGAATAGAGGAAGGGATGGAGGGAGAGAGAGGTGAGATAGATAGAAGTATACAAGGAAGAAGAGAGTGTGAGAGAGGTCTAGAGCATAAGGGATAAACAATGAGTGAAATAGAGCAAGAAAGATAATACAACTTGCTGATTACTGAAATTTGACCTCCTGATTACTGATATTTGATATGCTGATTATTGAACTTTGGCTAAGTCTAAAAAATTGTAAGATCTTCAAAAAACTAAAATTTGAATTATAACTCCTAGAGATCTGAAACCACTCTCAAACATCCTGAAACTATATACATGAAATATAACTTAAAGTATAAGAAAGTAAATGTCCAGATATAAATGTTTATTTCATGTATATAGTTTCCTTGAAAGATAACAAGAAGAAAGAGACAAGAAAGAGAGAAGAAAAAAATTTCAATGTACACCAAAACGTGAGCGCATTGTAACGTGCTCACGTTTTGGAATTTTTTTTTTATTTCAAAAAATGCACATTTTTTGGAATGTAAACCATAATGTGAGTGTGTTATAACGCGCTTGCGTTATGGTTTGGTAATGATCAAGCCTAGGCTTGGTCACTACCAACCCATAACGCGAGCACGTTTTACTATAACGCACTCGCGTTTTCGCTATTTCGGGATGAAAAAGTAAATTGGCCACTTTTTGGCCCCCCATCTTTTTGCACTTACCCTTAATCTAAGCTAGATAAAAAAACATAAATAAGCTTAGGTTACTAAGTGATAGTGGGATAATAATTTTTACAATTTTTAATAATTAAATGTGAGAAATATAAATAAAAAATATACTTGATAATTGAAGATGGCTCTAAAGCTAATATGGATTTGACTTTGATGTATCTTATAATTTGAAATAACAACTCAAAAATTGATAATTCATTTAAGGATTGTAATATTCTATTGTGATTGTGCAAGGCTAAGTTTGATTGTGAGGGACAAGTTCATGATTGTGATCTTGTCTTGTGTCTACAAACTTGACCCATGCAATTTGCATATTGTTCTTCTTTTATTTGACTAAGATACCTTGGTTTCTTTTGTGCTTCTTATGTCTATATAGGTTAGCAATACTAATAAATACCTTTTTAAGGTTATCATACAACTGAGTTGTGGGCGATCTATGCCTTGATCAACTCATTGAAATTGAACAATATTGAAAACAACACTCTTCAATCATGCAAATGCTTCTAGGATGATTGTTTTGAGCTAGGTTCCTTTTAGAGTATTCTTCAAAGTCTGTAAATTAAATAGTGTCCTTCTCTTTCTCTATGATTAGATGATTTTGTTATCTCTAGATGATTAGAATGAATGCATTGAATGCCTTAAAATATAACAACATAGCAACATATCACACAAACATGTGTTTAGTTGTCCTTAGGCAAGAAGGTAAGGACAATTTGCAAGTATGAACTAGTCTCGAGATAAAAAAGAGGGTAGATCACAATGGATAGTGTGTGCATAGGAATGATTATGAGCATGTGAATAATAAATAAGTGGATAATGCAAATGTATATATGTGAACATGAGAAAGGGGATATGTGGTAAGTGTATAGAAAGATGTGCAATAAATAGATGGATGACATAGGACAAGGGACCCAATTTTGCACAAGATTATTTCCATTTGTCTATATATCAATATATCAAAATAATATCCTCAAAATAAACACAAAGATAAATGAAAAATAGCATGAACATGCAAATTACACCATTCAACCATATATATATATATAGAGAGAGAGAGAGAGATGCCTTATGATAGATTTCTATTTCTACTTCTGTTCAATAAACATTAAATATGCCCTTTAAAATGAAAGGGCAGGCGTTATAGAAGAAGAGACAGTCCAGTTCCATAATTCTCCCAAAATGGCCGAGAAGAGTAGTCTGGAGGATCGTGTGGCCATTGTGACGGGCGCGTCGTGAGGGATTGGCAGAGAAATCGCCCTCCACTTAGCTCGCAAGGGAGCAAAACTGGTGATCAATTATGCTCGAAATGCAGAGAAAGCAGAGGAGGTGGCCTTTACAATTAACAAAGACCGTGATTCAGTAAGAGCTGTGACGTGCAAGGCCGATGTTTCCAAGGCTTTCGAAGTAAGCAAACTCTTTGACGCGGCGGAGGAAGCATTCGGCGCCGTGCACATTCTGGTTAACTGTGCGGGCGTTCTCGACCCCAAATACCCACCTCTTGCGGATACCTCCGAAGAAGCGTGGGACTCCACCTTCAATGTTAACTGCAAAGGAGCCTTTCTCTGCTCAAGAGAAGCCGCCAACAGAGTGGTAAAGACTGGCGGGGGTCGCATAATAAATTTGACCACCTCCTTGGTAGGGTCACTGAGGGTTGGATACGGAGCATACACGGCCAGCAAGGCCGCCGTGGAGACCATGACCAAAATACTGGCCAGGGAATTGAGAGGCACCAAGATTACTGCGAATTGCGTGGCACCGGGTGCGGTTGCCACGGATATGTTCTTTGCAGGAAAGAGCGACGCCTTGGTGGAACGCATTGCTAAGGATGTTCCCTTGGAACGCCTGGGTGAGGTCAGCGACATAGCACCCGTCGTTGCATTCCTGGCCAGTGATGAAGGAGAGTGGGTCAACGCACAGGTCGTTCGGGTGAACGGTGGCGCTCCCTGATAAAGCATCAGGTTAGGTTAGGGTTTTATTAAAAGTATTTATTGGATGTTCTCTATCCGGACTAGGGGTTTTCGTCAAATACTCAGGAAGCCATCAACAGGTGAGGTATCTAATATTGGGAGCCAAAAATTTTTTATTGTAAAGCATTAGTCTAGACAGAGTCATGTAATGGGCCAAACCCTGTTGGTCTGCTCTAATACCTAAATTATATTATAAATTCATTGTATCGCCTATGCATGTGCTTTTGCGTTGCAAAATAGGTTTTTGCAATAATTTCGAAGATTTGCTAACATTGGGTTTAGTTCAAGTTCTCTGTAAATCGCTGTGCAATTGTTAAATATTTTCGGTTTTATACTTATGTTTTTGCAAGGGACATTCAGCTTTATGTCTATAGCCTGTCTTCTCCCATTCTTTTGTAGTGCATCACAATACAAAAGATGAAGGTATTTTTTTTTTGATCATCAAATGAGACTTAGTTTATAAGACCTTTTGCTGGAGACCTACCAGGGGGTTGAGGTTCACCTGTATATTGATAAAACTTTGTGTTCCTGAATAGACAAAGTTCCTTAACAACTCAAACTCGCCAATCCACCTATACGTGAGGGTAACCTTTACATTGGACTGAATTGTCACATCCACCACCTTCAAGCGCATTTAAATCTGAATTCCGACGGGGCTTTCCCAGATGCAGCTCTTGTATTCTTAAGCAAGATAAAGTTAATTGTCTTTAAAGCTCATAAATGTTAGCTATAGAAGAGATCCCACTCCTATTCTTAGTCCAATTTAACTCAGAAAATTCTCCATTGTGACACATTTAGAGAATGCTCTCAAAAAAATTAAGTCAACATGATAAAACATTCTATTCAAATTATATTTACGGCAGGGTTCCATGGTGTGGCCACTGTTCCTGCTTAGCACAGATGGCTTCAAGTAATCGTAACTGCAAAATTTACCTAGCAATTCCACCCAGGGCAATTCCTCCATTTCCTCCCCAGGTAGGTGATGCAGAGAAAATTCAGGAGTCATTTCTTTCGGGAATGTAGTTGGCATGCAAGCTTCTGCAGATACCGTCCAGCATCATTTTAATAGTTTCATGTTTTATTGCTGCTGTTATACTGATATCCATTAATTTATAGAAAATTTGAGTCTCTTTATATGTATCTGCTATTTATATTTTGAATTATATATATACATTCCATGCCATCCCAAAAAAAGCCCTCAGACTGCTGTCCCCAAAGCACTTCCCCTTCTGCCCCACCGTCCCCGTCCTCAAAACATCGTGGAACATAGCTATTTTTTTGTTGCAGGTGGTTCCATTGTTTTGCTGTGGTAACCCCCTCCGTAGAATCCTTAGAATCTCTACCAAAAACGTGGAAGGGCTCTAATGATGAATATAGAAGTTTGCAGCACCGGTTACCAACATTTGGGGAATTTTTCTGCCAAATGATAGCATCAAAAAGTTTAGGACGTACTTAACAAAATAAAATTACTTTTGAACTTGGTTCTGATCTGCACAAACTGCTCAAATTTGTGATACATTAATTTTAAGGTGCAGCTATGATTCATTCGTATATCTCATAAAAGCATGACTGAGCAAAAGAGCAATCAAGGCAACACAGGGGAAGGCTTTATAATAGTAATCTTTTCACCTATTCAAACACATTAAAGAAGTGGAACAAGTTTACATTGACAGAACCGGACACCTTTCTTAACCATTTTTTTATGGTAGACATTTCTATTCTCTCATGTTTTCAAAATCTGTATTACTAATATCACTAATATCACTTACTTTCAGAGATTGTTTTGTGAACCTTTTCTCTCTTGTCAAAATCTATTCTTGTTTTATTTAATCTAAGTGTCCAAATAGGAGCAATCATCACTGCTTGGGTAAGCTGTAGCACTAGTTAGTGTTATTGGCCTTGGAAAACATTAGGATTTGGTATAATGATTGGTGAAACCTGATTCCATGGATAAGCATCGTAGTTTTTGAATCTTACAGGATTGTATCTAAGTTTAGCGAGAAGTGATGCCCCAAGATTGGAGGTAGGATGTTGATTTTCATTAGTTTTGCTTAACTGACAAGGTTATAAGGTTTTTACAATGAAGATCTAGGTTTGAATTTCCTAAGTGACATCTAGGTGTCAAAGAACATGGTATGGGTGGTAAGTCTCTAGTTGGTCCTTAGTAGATCTGTGTGAGTAAGTGATGTCTAGGTGTTAGAGAACATGGTATGGTTGGTAAGTCTCTAGTTGGTCCTTAGTAGATATTTGTGAGAAATGTATGCAATTGTAAGTCCTATAGTGGTCATGTTGGTTCTTAATTGATATATCATATAGAGTGTGGTGGGCCCCAAAACCAAACCCTCACTAAATAATCTAAAAGTCCAAACAATACATACCAGCCTCACATAGACATTAATGATTAAGACATCTAATTCTAATGGTTGCTATCAATTGTTGGTGAAATAGGATTTCCTTCTTGGTAGGAGATGTTGGATCTAGCAAGTATAATGCTAATAAATACATTGTTGAGAGTTGATATATAGGGTTTGCATGTCTTATCAAAGATAAAGGTCATTTCTAAATTGTTTTGATATCTTGGCATGGTGAAGGAAGGAAGGCTTAATATAAATTTATCTAGAGATTAAGATAGCATTATCCAACCATGGATCTTGTTGATACTATTCTTAATATTGTTAATTCAAGGTGCCTATGTGCTTGTGTAGCCCTATGTCACTTGTATTGATTGGAGACAACTTATGCCAAGGCTTCATATGTATGCATGGTTGAGGTCTTATCTAGCTTTGGTCACAATGGCTCATATTGTTTTGTATGGCTTTATGGCTTTGTACTTGGATTTTTTAGTGAGTTGTTGCTTGCCATGCATTACCTTCAACAATGATAGGCCCAAGTGTTGGTGTGAATAGTTCATCACCTAGATCTTATTCACACTAGTTACTTAAGCTTACTTAGGGCATACATAGGATAGTTATCACTTTATTTTAACTCATAAGATTAAGGCACATGTCAAAATCGTATGTGTCACTTTGGTGTATATAACTAAGGGGTTCCCTTTGTATTCTCAATTTAATCATCAGTGTATATTTGCATCCTTTAATGGAATAGCATTATTCTCACATATTTGATCTCTCTTGTGCTTTCATTGAAGCTCTTAGATCTTGGGTGGCTACATCTTTAGCCAAATCTTGCATGTTATAGATCACTCTACACCAACTTTTACATGGTATTAGAACTTGTGTGATTGGTTCTTCTTGGTCTTTATTAAGATATCTAGGTTGCAAATTTTGCTAGATTTTGAAAAGTTGAGTATGCTCATCTCATGCATCAAATGATGACCTAGAAAATAAAAAAAACTTAATAGAAATATCAAATTTAGAGGGTTCCTCTTTGTGGTTTTCTATTGCAAATTCATTTTGGAGTTTGTTCATGTAAATATGAGCTTATCATTAAGTTTAGAGTGTCTAGGAAAGTTAATTTAGCCTTTTGATTTACCCAAATTGAGCATGTGGGGTTAGATTGACAAGGGTTGAAGTTGGGAGGTGGTTGTTAGATGCAAAAGGTAACAATTTTGGAGCATTTTGGGTCAAATTTTACTTTGCCATCATGTCTAGAAGGCCCAAAAACTTAAAGTGTCAACTGTCAATTCATCAAAATTAAACATTTTTGTCGCAGACCATCAAATAGTTTTTTTGTCATCCATAGTCATATGAATTGTACCAGTGGAATCTCATGTAATATGTTAACATTGCAGTCATTGTTGGTTGGCACTACACAAGTCTAGAACGGTTCAAGTTAAAAAAAAATTAATCTATTTTAAATTAACTTTTTCAAAAAAAATAAAAAAAATAAAATTGATAGGGTGTTGTCAATAACCCATGCTTTTAGCAAAGTATGCAAGCAACATGGTGGCCAACATGGGGTAAACTACCTATGCCCCCCATCGCCCATCATGGCCGCAACCTCACCTCAACTAGTCGATGGTAAACTTGTGACAGTTGGTCATGAAAAACCAACCAACCAAGATTATTTGGGTAGTACTTTTGTTGCCAAAAAACTAATGGATGTAGGAATATTCTGACATTTATTCACCATAAAGAGCTTTGCAAAACCGCAAATTGCTCGCGTCCACTTGAAAGTAGTTTCCTTATAATATTTAGTGGTTTCTATGCACCAAAGTAGTTTTATGGCTACCTAGGGAAATTTTGCATCCTTTGGCATATTTTGGAAAAAAGAGAATATTTTGTTTGTCTTGCTCCTGACATTAGGATAACATCAGTAAATTAACCCTCAACCAACTTGCCCCCTCTCCACCTGCGTTTTTTTTTATTTCACACTCTAAATTTAGAGGTTTATAACTCAGTCGTTCAAGCTCCTTTTTGTGAGAATTTTTTTATTTGGGGCAGAATTTTGTGAGCTTCACAGTGTTATAAGCGGCTTTTTATTTTGGTGCTTTACTTTTTTTTAAAATTGCTGATTTTTACAAATGTTACTTAGTAGTTGTCATTTTGGGAACCTCTGAGACTTTTGATATAGTAACATTTTTTAGTGTAGTTTTTTTTAAGTGCATAATTTTTTGTGCACTTTGGAGTGGTGTGATCATATTGGTCTCATTCTATCTAAAAATTGTATTTCATTTTTGTAGCCAAATTTGATATTGGTGTACACTAAGATCAAGTCCACTTTGTTGTTTTTGGCAAGTGACACTTTTAATTAAAGTGTCAAGATCATACATTGGTGGGGGGATCATTGATTGAGTAATTTAGGGGGGCAATCTTGTAGTTTTTTGGATTGACTATTTTTATTGGTCTATTGTGCGACTAAAGTTAAGGAGTTTATTATGTCTATCAAGACACCCTATTTTAATAAGTTTGGACATATGGAATTGTAAGTTGTGTAGATGGAATCTCGACACTTTGCAAATGGATTCATCTTTTGTCATATCTCTATGGGCCAACTCCTATACTTATATCATCAATTCAAAATAAACTTGTGTGGGATTTTAAGATTGAACATATCTTCAAAGTAATTGGTCGTAGTTGTGATATTGACAAACAAATGGCCATTGAGGGCATTGAGTGTCCTTGTGACCTTTAGACCAAACTTTGGAAGATGTATGGAGACTCGAATGCACCTTCATTCCTAGAGGATCCTACTATGGATTATCTTATTCCATTTGATGTGTTTTGACCATGCGATCATAAAATCATTATAGTACTTGTTGAATTAGAAGAGCTTGATTTGTGCGATGACATAGAGACTTACAAATGTTCATTCTCCTCCTATCGAGACTTCCATTGAGACTTCAGTTTATGTGACTTCTAATTTAGATTTATAGGATTTATCTTTGTTCATTTGTGAGTCAAATTTTTAAGGCTAAGGACTCTAGTAATCCAAGATTGGTAGATTAATTTGATATTCACACACAAAAATCTTATGTCGATATATCATTTAATATAGATTTAGAGGATTCATCTTCTTCATCTAAAAGTCAACTTTTGAGGTTGAGGAATCTAATAATCCAACACTGGTAGATTCATTTGATATTCACACATAGAAATCTTATGTGGACATATCATTCAAGGATGAGCAATGTAGTTAGATGACATGCATTGAGATCTCATCTTTATCTACTGTTGCTTCTAATGAAATCGGTGTTGCCACATCCATGGCTCCTAATGATTCAGTTAGCAGGACAATCTTGGTCTTCTACATATAGCTACTTGGAATGAGTAATTAATAGACATTGCAGGTTTGTTTTGTGAGTCCTATCTTATAGGCTTGGAGGACACTATTGTGGATATTCATCTCTTATTTGATGTTAATTCTTATGAAGTTGCATCACCTTCTTCGGATATTGTTGGGGGAGCCTTTAAACCCTCTTGATCCTTCTCCACTTGATCACTTGTCCTAGTTTGGCATTGGCTTGGAGAATCTTGAGCAAAATTTGGAGGAGTCACTTGTTTTTGGATTATGTTCTACATTTGTCTCTACTAGATTTTGGATTGTCATCTTTCTCAGTGTGGCCTAGAACACTTGATTTGATTATGACAACTTTTGGCAACATGTGGACACTTGAGAAAAAATCAAATACATAACATATCTTGATCTTTCTTCCATTAGGGAATGGAAATAAATCTTGCGTACATTCTTGGTTTGGTTTCTTTTTAAGGGGAGGAATGCTATTTGATGTGATTATTTCATCTTAACCTTTTAATGTCAGACATCTACCATCATTGCAAGAGACATTACTTTGAAGAGGGTTGCATAGTCTCTCTTCTTGTTCTCTTATGAGGGGAAATTTTTCCTCACATAGGGTTTTGTCCTTCTCATTCTTCTTTGAAAGCATTTTATTTGTTTTCTCTTTTGGGGGAGGAATTTTGTCTCATTGAGTTTTCTTATTTTCTCTATTTGTGAGGGATTATATTTTTATATGGGTACATAACATGACCTTATAGTCGGGACCCATATTTGCATCATTGCATCTTGTATATTATCTCTAAGTTGCAATAAGGGGGTGTTGGTGTGAAGAAGGTGTTTTACTTAGCTAGCTTATTGATTAGGTTCTATTCCCACTAGTTACTTAAATTTACTTGGGGTACACATAGGATAGTTATCGCTTAATGTCTCAAGTCATAAGATTGAGACAAGTTATAATTTTATTCAATCCTATGTCTCATTTTGGTCTATACAACCAAGGGGTTCCCTTTCTATTTTCAATTTGATCATCATTGTATATTTGTATCCTTTGATAGAATAACATTATTCTTTCATATTTGACCTCTCTTATGCGTTGCTTCAAGATTGTAGATCTTGGGTGGTTATATCTTCAATCAAATATTACATGGCATAGAGCATTCTATACCAACTCTTAACCAAGGTTATGTTGAATTGGCTTGTAATCTATGGTGGCAAATTTTTATTAGCTACACATGTTCATCCAATGGTGGACCCCTCTTCTACATTGCATTCAAATACTTTTTACATTGCCTTGTGATGATGTGGCTCTAACAAATGTTCATTTCTCATTACATGGGCCTCTAAGGTAGTATAATTTATGCTTCTTGTGCTTGCTTGAAGGCATATCAATCATTGATCTAAGCGTATAGCTCCAACATATTTTGGGACGTGTATTTCTCCTAAGAAGCCAAACTTGATAGTATGTACAGCTCATACCCTATGGACTACAAGTTATTGTTGGTGGTTGTGTTCCCTTTGTGATCTCATGCTCATGCCCTAGCTTTGCTTGGGCTTGGAGTTTAATTTTTCTATTTGGTGGTAATGTGATTTAATGACTCCAATTGCTTTCCCCTTGTCCTTGGTGACATTGTTGAGCTTGTTGGTGAATTGTGGGCCCCCCTATGATGTTGGTACCCTTGGAGTTATGTACATGGACTATACGAAGGATTTTGAAATACATATGGCTTTACTTAATAGATTGATGTGTCCTGTGTTGTTGGAGGCTTAAGGATCTAAGATAAAGCTATTGTTTTCATCTATGGGAAGATTTTCCATGCCCATGTATACCTTGAAGTAAATCCAACACTATTTTCAATTAAACCATTGAGAGGCAATGCTACATTTTATTATGGAGTAAATCGATATATACAAGAGAATAATCAATTTCAAAGAGGAAACAAATTAACCACCCAATCGATTAATTTATATTATTATTAAATAAATGTGCTTAATATTAATAATTTATTACAATGATATTATTATATTCCAACAATCCCCCCTTGTTACATCATTTCAACCAATTGAAACATGTTTCCAACCCCTGTGCCATTAGCAACAAATTCTCCATTATGATTCTTATCTTTAATGAGCCAATTTCTCATCTCATTATGTTGGTGAACAACTCAAGTTTTTATCTAGCAATTGACATATTGGTAAGAGGTTCTTCATGAGCCCGTGTGTGTGTGTGTGTATCAACACATGTGAGCCTTGCATGATAATGAAATATCCCTAATACCTTGCACCTGATAGGATGTCATTACCAAGTGAAACTTGCCCATATAAATTTGATGGTGTGAAGATGTAGAACCACTCTTGTTCACCTACCATGGTTTGGATGCAGTATAGTCAAAATACGAGACAAAACTATCAGAAGTGGAAGCCAAATTTTTTACAACATTAAAAATCTTATTCACTAGAATCACCTGTAGAAGCAACATTCCTATGTTGCTTATTTTCTGTCATTTGGGATGCTTCTTCTTGTCCCCTTAAGACTTTTGTGCATCTCACTAGTTAGATTCACTATTAGAAAACAAATTGTACCAACATTCTTGGAGATTTTGTCTTTCCCACAAATGAGACACTTCCTTTTTTGTGCAAAGGAATTTTCTTCTTTGGATTTAGATGAACTCAATTGAACAATCCAATGTTTAGTTTGCTTTCTCTTTGTTGAGATGTGAAGGCTGGATTGTTTGGGGATTTTAAGGTCTCATCATGAATTTTCTCTTGTTGAAACAAATTTATCATTTTCTCAAAAGATGGATTTATGTTATAGCCACATTGAGACATGTGACAAACACACAAAAAGGAGGGGGTAGTTCTCTCAATAGAAGGGGTACAGGGGAGTCATTTGACATAGTTTCCCCTAATGTTTACAATGATGTCTTGATCTTTGCAACTCTTGATATATTTTTTCAAATTTTCACCATTTTACATTTGTAAACAATGTAGATGACACTACAAATGAAGAATTTGATTTTGATTTTTTGATTCATATACTATCTTAAAGTGATCCCAAGCCTCTTTAGTAGTTATTGGTGTTTGGAAGAGAGATTGAACAATATCAAAAACATTGAACAAGATTATCAATTTGGCCTTATCATATTGATTTTTTTCAAAACCAACTTGTGTGGTTTTGCAATTCTTCCAAAAACTACACCCCACAAATCTTTAAACTCAAGTTTGGATCTTGGTTTTTAAGGAAATATAACTATCACCTCTCAATAGCTAAGAGTTGAGAAACATTATTTTGGGGGCACTGGAAATCGTTTTATAGGATGTGGGGGGTTCTTATCTCTAAAAAAAAATGTTCACTGTTATTTCTCTCCAATGATTTACAAAGTGGATGACACAAATAATGTTGTATCTATTTTAGGTATTAGATGTAGTAATTTGACATGACAACATTCCTTGTAAAGTGAATTAGAGCCACAAATAATACCAAAGTTTGTGATTTTTGTTACAAAACATAACAAAATAATAGATTGAAGTCTTTTAATTATAAATTTGTTTGAATTGTATATTTGCTCCCTAAAAAATGTGTAAAACTAAAATTATATATATATAATTTACAAATTTGAACAATATGAAAATTAAAAAAATTAAGAAGACTATTTTTTCATATTATTTTTTAATTCTTTGCAAAAAAATCTAAATAAAATTCCCAAAAAAAGTTAAACCTTATATCTCCTCGCGAGCTTTAGAAAAAAATGGAGTTTATAAAAGAAAATTACACCTTATCGAAAAGAAAAAAATTCATATAGTTATCATTTGTAGGAATAATAAAATAGAAATATGTATCTGGCCATGATGCATGACCTACTATGATTCACAACCTTCTGCTTATGCAATTGAGGGTTTTATGGACTAATTTATTTTGAGAATCATGATTGTATTTTTCCTAATAATTATGACTATTATTCTATAATTTAGGGTTTTTTTGGGTTTTCTTCATGTTGATTAGCCTCCCATGACCTTTCTTATTAGGCCACATTGTTTTTTTGATGAATTTTCCTCATTTTTTGTGAATGTGAATCATGATTGTGTAGTTTTCCTCACTTTTCTCTCTTTCTAGAATCACATGTTCACATTCCTCTTACAACACATTCATGTCGTGTTCTTCATGATTTGTAACAAGTTTTTGTGCGATACTAGGGCACAAGATAGATGGAGAACTCCTGCACCTTGTTTTCTCTTTTACAATCACATGCTCACATTGCTCTTACAACATATTCATATCATGTACTTCTTCACGATTGACAAGAATTTTTTTGTGGCACTAGGGCATGAGATAGATAGAGAACTCCCACACCTTGTTTAATCTTTTATAATCACATGCTCACATTCCTCTTACAACATCTTTAGATTGTGTTCATGATTTCCAACAAGTTTTTGTGTGAGGTAGAGACAGAATGCCTACACCTTGTTTTCTCTTTTAGAATCACGTTCTCACATTCATCTTTGAAACATCTTCATATTTGTTTCTTTTTCCATAATTGCCAACAAGTTTTTGTGTGGTGCTAGGGCATGAGGTGGATAGAGAACTACCACTTGACTTGTTTGCTCTTGCATCTATGCATGAGAGATTTTCTTGCAATCTTCTCTTTAGCTCTCCATCTATATTTATAGGAATTAAACGCCTTTAACTAATTCCTCTCTGTATGACTCACAAGGAATGAACTATATTGTTCTTCACACACAAAATCAAATTTCTTTGTCACCAAATTGAATCATTGAGAGAAATGAATGAATTCAAAAGAATAATTAGTTTGAAAGAGGAAAGAAATTAACCATCCAACCAACTATTGTATGTTAATAATAGTAATGTAATATCTTAATGATACAATATTATTATATTCCAACAATTTCTTCATTGGTACATGCATTGATCTACTTCCTTGTTGATGTATATTGATTTTGACATTGACTAACTATTCATTTAGCACTTTATGCTACATGCATGGACATTCCCAAGTAGCTGATTGTAAAAATGAAAGCTATATATACATGTTTGTAATATGTGGTAAGGGTTGGTCTCTTCAGCCAATTTCTTGCACAAAGGTATTCTAATATGTCTTATGGATTAAATTAATGAAAAAATAGATTTTATGAGTACCTCTTGCAATAATCCTTCCTTTGATGCATGCGAGTTATTTCAAATTGACGATATATGTATAACTATGATTTGATATGCAAAATATCTCATCCAAATGATTTGTACATGTGTGCACATCAATATCTATTGCATATTATGTATATTTTATTTCCTCTACAAATTTAACTTTGTTTCCACCAATAGAATAGGCACTAGTTTGGAAGGCTAAGTAACCAATATTTCATCAAACATAAAACATTATAAGTTCATTAGTGTTGGTTGTTCTTCATATCTTGTATATCCCTTTGCTTTAGCAATGCATATCATTTTTGAGTCATTCAAGTAACACTTTTAGAGGGGTATTCACTACAAGTTTACCTTGCAACCATGCATTAAAGTGTAGTTTGAGATTGAAAACATCATTATAGATAGAAAAAGGTATATTAATTATCTTATGAATGTGCTACTATTGGCTGAATAAGAGGCTTCACAAGGAGTTTTTATGCCATAGACTTAGTGAAAAGGCTTGGGATCTATCATACAATGGGTGTAGCTAAGTTAGTTGGTTCAATATTATTGCATCATTTTTCTTTAATTGTCATGTTAAGCACATCTCTAGCAGCATCCTCACAGGTTTTGCTAAGCCCAAAGTGAAGGATAGACTGTCCACTCTTAATAATTGATCTCAAGATTCATCCATGTTTCGTTGATGAGTCTATCATTTCCTTTTGATGAAAAGTTCCCTTCTATTAAGGGTTAGCTATACTCTAGGGATATGGAGTTACAATTTTGGGAACCAACAAATGACACTATTGTCAAGGACATTTAAAGGATTTTGACTACAATGAAGAATCAACTATTAGAAATGAATCTTGATCTAATTTTGTGCCTTAGAGGTTATTATATGCTTCATGGTTATCCTTATTATGAAGATGGCAAATTTTTTGTCTAAAATCAAATTTTATGTTATTTCAAGTAAGGTCAACTATGGAGCTTTAGTCCACATTTCATATTTACAACAAGTGTGGTACACTATAATTTTTCTTCTCCTTTGTTTGTAGATTATGCTTCTTTTTTCAAGATCTTAAGGGCACGAGATAATCTTTTTAGTTTCATCATTATTGTAAAGGTTTAAGAAATGGATTCATGGTATAGAGATCATTCTAGGAATACCCCTTCATCTACGCCATGTTATGTTTCTAGACCTGGCTTATGTGATGAATATGAATACAATGAATACCATAGTGATGCCTCGTCTTCTTGTTCAAATAGTTATGTGCCTTCCCCTAATTCATGCCAAAGTTTAGACAATTCCATGAATAATCTCAATTAAAACATAAGATGATAAAATGAATTTGAGAGTCAAGAAAAAGGAATTGAGCTTAATTTGCAAGATAAATCTCAATTTACACCCACTAAGTAATAATGGTCTAACTCTCCTAATGTATCCCTTGATAGTGTTTACAAATTGTTGGAACTATTTTGGGAATCCCATAATTTTAAAACCATGTTAGGAGATGTTTACAATGAAATGCCTAGGTTCAATGGACAAGATGGTTCTCATGGGGATGCACATGTTTGCATTTTTTGATTTTATGGAGCACTTTTATTTTGAAGATGAGGACATATGGATAAGGTATTTTATCACTTGTCCCTGTGGGGTTGGGAAATGGATTGGTTTAGTTTGACCACCATTTTTATTCATGGGAGAGCCTTATTTTAACTTTACTAAGAAATATAAAAGTGTCGTTGAACCTTCTCTTTTTGTACAAAAGATAGCTAACATCAGAAGGCAAGAGGGTAATTTTTTTTCATGATTTCAACTAAAGGTTTCCTACACCAATTTCTTTCATTCCTAATGATTTCATGCCTAGTTTTTCCACATTTGGTTTTATTTTTTGTGAAGTATTTAAAGTTGGTGCAAGTCTATTGCCATATAAGATTAAACCTAAGAGTCTTAAGCATGCCTATGGATGGGAAAACTTGATGGAGGGAATGAGACAAGCATATATGACTATTATAACACTATAACTCATATGCTAATTTTGATATAGATGAATCAAGCACTTTGAATGAATACCACCAAGATACATTTTGTGTTAGTGAGGCTTACAAGCCATATAATCATGGCGTTGGATACTATGAGGAGCCTGAGGTATGTGATTATACATTTCATGACAGCCATATGAATAGAAAGGAGAATGCATATTCATTCTTTTGGTTTAATGATTTTTTTTAGTTGTGACGATGCTGAAAATAGGTGCACAAGTATTCATTTGGATGAACAATAACTTTTTTTCACATGATGATAATGCTAATAATACTTATGGAGACCCTTCTACATGATTTGCATGAGGATGAGGTAAGCAAGTCTACACTTAATGATGAATACATTGATAAAAGCAACAGTGAAGATGATTTGTCAAATTGATGATCCATCCATTTAAGATGGAAATGTGGAAATGTGCATACAACTAGATAAACTTGCCTATGAAGATGATTATGTTGATGACATTGAGGGTGTAGACTCTTCATTTTCCTTTGACCTTGATATAATATCTTCACATTATAACATAAATATAATGTGAAATCTAGGTTGATTTAATGAAGGAATATATTTTCATTTATTTTATTTTCCTAGAAGGAGACTTATGTCTATTTACAAGAGGATGGAGAGGATATTTTCCACAAGTTTTACTATAGTAGTAATTATCATTTAGCAAAGTGCAATAAGGAGTATGAAACTAAGAGGTAATTAGAGGGAAATGGTCCTTCACATGAAGTTTCTTGTGAGAATGATCTTTGTGATGGTGATTTGATTGATGGTTTGAGGCATGCCTATGATTTAGAAATTGATGTATACAACAAAAAATATAATATGAATACATATAGACCACTAACTCCATGATCTTTTTCCTTCCAATTTGATGAATATTATGCATTCATTATTGAGGAAATTTTTGTTATGCTTGAGATGTAGTCTTTTAGTTGGAATTTGGATGTTTGTGAGGAATTAAGTGGGATACAATGTTTACATGAAATTTAATGCTAGCATGGTGTGTCCCAACTTGGTGACATGCCTAAATTTGAAGTGTTTCATTTCAAAATTAAATGAAGATATTAATCCCTCTATAAATCAAAGATATGATCAGGTATAATATTCTATACCAAGTGAATTTAAGGTATTTTCTTTTGTCTTGAGTTCATGTGAGTGGGTTGTCAAATACTATAGCTTTGTAGGCTTCAGAGATGATGTCCTCACACATAGCTACCTTAATATGGATGTTGATTTGGTTATTGGTGAATCATCATACTTTGTCATGGATGTTCACAAAATATCTGACTATAGGGGTTAGAAGGGATAATTTTCATATTTTGGTGGGTTAATTACTTTGTTGATTCACATGGTTGGTGTGATAATTTTCTTTATTCCTTGATGATCCTCTATTCATAGATATATGAATCAACTTGTGTGCAACTAGACATGAACTGCAATATCAACTCAAAGTGATCAACTAATTTATCTAGGTGGTTTTTGATAGAGGCAAAAGGCATCATTGAGTTTGCTTATGGTCTTGTTTCAAAGGGTTCCTTTGTATGACTTTAGCCACATTATGTTTTTGAAGTTACTTACAATAATACATAATCAATCTCCTCTAGTATCAACATTTCAAAGGTTGAAAGTCATTAGTTGTTCTCTTAGCTTGGAAATTTGGTTTTAATTATTTTATTTCACTGTTGTTTCATGTATATACTTTTGTGTTGTATGTCTTTTTTCCCCCTTCCTCCTCGTCCCTCTTGTTACTATGGTCTCCATCCTAAATTTTTCTAAATCCTTGAAGTGTTTTCATGTGGTATAATCATTCCCAACCATGGCCTTTGTTGATATTGTTCTAAGTAATGCTAATCCTTTATGACCTTGTAGCCTTATTTCAAAGATTCATACATTTTTAGTTAAGGTATTATCTAACTTTAGTCATAATGTGTCATGTTGCCTTGTATGGATTCCTACTTAGATTCTTTAATGATTTGTTGCTTGGAAGGCATTGAATTTGGTAGTGGTAGGCCCGAGTTTATATTGAGGTGGCTTGTAATCCACGTTGATGACTTATTATTGTCTACACATGTTCATCTAGTTGGACCTCTCTTTTACATGATGATGCGGTTGCAACAAATGCTCATTTCTTATTATACATACCTCTCCAAGGTAGTTTAACTTGTGTTTGCATGGATGCATAGATCAATACTTTATCTAAGCATATAGCTCCAACATCCTTTGGGCTATGGATTTTTGTCAAGAACTCAAACTTGTGTATGTAGCTTACACCCATATGGACTGCAAGTCATTGGAGGCATTATTTCTAGTGGTTGGATTTTCTTTGCATTGTCACGCTCATGCCCTAGATGTTTCTAGGATTGGGCCTTTGTTTGTTTGTTTGGTGTCAATATGATTTAGACTCCAAGTGATTTCCCTTGTCTTTGGTGACATTTTTGAGCTCATCAGTGACCTATGAGGTGATGTGTGAAATTGTTGGTTCTCCTAGAGCCATCTATAGAGACTATATTGTGGATTTTGAGCTAGACATGTGACCTAACTTGGTTGGTTGATTCATTTATTCCATGGGTTTGTATATAAATTAATGGGGGTAATATTTTCATGATTAATTGATGTGTCCCATTCTATCCCATTCTATTGGAGGCCTAAGAATTCAAGTTGAAGCTATTGAGCTCATTTATGGGAAGATTTTCCATGCTTATATGTACCCTAAATTAATTCCAAGGTTTGCAATGATATTCTTCACTACCAATGTATGTTAATTTTGACATGGTGTAAATCTCAATTTGGCATGTTATAGTACATATATATATATGCTCAATTAGATAATTGTAGAACTAAAAGCTATACATACATGTTTGTAATACATGGTAAGGGTTGGTCTCTTGAGTCAAATTCCTACAAAAAGGTATTGTAGTATGTTCTAGGAATTCAATTAATAAAAAATAGATTTAATGATGGAAATACTATGCTTGTGTAAGCTATAAGATTGTTTAATTGATGCAAGAGCATCTAGGGTGTAAGAGAAATCTTGCATCACACAAAAAAAAATGGTGTTTCTCTTCAATAAGGGCTAATTTTGGCATGGTTACTATTTTTGAAAGTTTGCATTTATGCATAGTGTAGAACCCCAATCCTAGACTTGCACAAACACAACAAAAAAACACAATATTAGATAAAATGAAAGTGAGAATCAAGATTCCCCATGAAACTCATTTGCAAAGCTCAAATAGGAAAGAAAATGAAGAAAATGAACCAAGAAAGCAATGAAATCCTATTTTAAGATGCAAACTCTCAATCCCATGGGGGAATTGGTGCCAATTTGATGTGAAAATTGCCCCTTTCCCAACTCCTATGATGCAATGTCGATGAGTGATCCACTTTGTTGAAGATTCAATTGAGCTCTATGATGAAAAATTTGCATAACCTAGCTAAGACCATGATAAAATTGATGAAAATAGATATGTTTGAGGATGAAATTGAGTATAGAAGACTTGCTCAAATTGTGGATGATCAAAATGAGGAGAGAATCCTCTTATTTATAGAAAGACAAGATAGAGAAATGAGAAAAATTGAGCAATGTGGGATCATTCAACATCCAATGGGCAAGTGCCACTTGTCAAGATGTGAATGGAGGAAGCTTGAGTACATTTTGATGAATGTGCACAATAAATGAAATTAGGTGGAATTTGAAAGCTATGAAATGACATGTTAGAGGGAAAAAGAATGAATTAAATGTCACTTGGATCAATGCACAAGGACATGTAAGAGGGAATGAATGTCTTGTTGGAAGGACAAATCCACTTGGAGGGATTTTCAAACTTGGAGGAATATTCCCCTAAAGATGCCAAGTTGAAAGAAATAGGGATTTAATAAATCCATTAAATGTATTTTCATGTGCAAATGAAAAAATCTAGAGAAATTGGATGATTAGGATTAAATTAATCAGGGTTTAATTAATTTAATAAGGGATTAGATGATGTGACTATTTGATTTAGATTTTTGGGTTGATTTAAATCAAAGTAGAGAATATTGTGATTTAGACTTAATTAAATAAAGGATTTAATTTATTTAATCAGAGAGGATGATGATGTTAGATTAAATCAAATAAGGTTTAATTTATTTAATTTAATAAGATGACTTTAGAGATTTAATCAAATCAAATGAATTATTTAATTAAATAGAGACTAGAGGGGTAATTAAATAATTTTGACTTATTTAATTAACAAGAGAGAATGACTTAATCAGATAAATGAGGATTTATTTAATTAAGAGACGAAGGGTGATGATTAGCTAAGAAGATGATTTAGGATGAAACGATGTTAGTAACCAGGATCAAGTGTGTTGGTATATATTTCCATGTCTATATTTTGCCCTTCTTTGAAGAAAAATACTTGTTGCGTTGGTTCAAAGAATAAATTGTCTTAATAAAAAATTCAAAAGATTTATGATTTTCAAAATTGCCCCACTACTACCCTGGGGAGAAGAAACATGTCGATATACTGCCCCCTTGAGAGATCGAACAAAAATTTAGATTTTTGAGTGATCTTGCGAAAAAAGAGGACAATGTGTGCGATGGGTCCAAAAATGCTCCAGGATGCCAAAAAATGAAATAAAACGCTAAAAAATGGTGTAAAACGACCCTTGGTTGGGGGAAAATGGGATCGAGGGATCAAAACCCTAGTTGGACAGCTAAACAGGGTCAAAAAACCCTAATTTTTAGGCTTAAATAGGCCTCAAGGGGCCATTTCTAGTTCATTTGCACATTCAACCTTTAGAGATTTTGCACTTTTGAGCTCTGACCCCTTCGCAAGATGGCACAATGACAGCTTCCCCGACACATTTCAAATCGAGTATGCACACACCAGAGGCTACCTAGCACTAGACCACCGGTGATTCAACTTGACCCAACCTTGTTTTTCGATTTTCGTGCACACTTATTAGCTTAGGAATTTAGGTCTTTAGCAGCGGTCCAATTTAGCGCCACTTGAAGGTCTCTTTCAGTGTCGTGTGACCTCAAACTCCGCCGCAGTTGCGAATAGCGACGTCGCAGTGCAGTTTGGAATTAGGGTTCAAACTCAAAACTAAGCCACATACAAAAAGTGTGCAGTGATGAGCCTCTTTGTAAATTAGAGTTTTGCTTTAAAATGAGTTGCACCTCAAACTACGACGTCGCGGTGGAGTTTGAGAGTTAAAAGCTCCTAGTGGTACAGTTTGGAACTTTCAAACTGCACCACACCCACAAACAACAACATGCAGGTTGTTTGGAGGTACACCGAGACAAATCAGGATCATGATTTTTGATGAATTTTAACATGGTGGCTTTCCTGATGTAGGAGGAGGTGATGATACTTCATTCATGCAAGCATAGGTCCTAGGAGATTCTCAGCATTTTGTAGGGTATGCCCAAGCGACAACAAGAGCATCTAGGGGCAATCAAACATTGGTACATTGCCTATGCATTTCCTGCACGAGGACTCACCTGGGGATGATGACAACGCTTGCAGCTCAGCAGTGGCACAACGAGACATCCTCCTTCCATCTTCCGATAGGCGAGGCCACGATCACACTAAAGGACATGTGGTGGATACTTAGATTTCCCATCCACAAAGAGTGTGTGATATATGATGTGGATGCCGGGAAGGAGGCCTGCTACGACGTGATGGGCCTTGACAAGATTGTCTTTTGTGAGGGTTAGATCGAGCTGGAGCGTTATAGGCTCATCGTGTTACCCTTTTGATTGGTTATAGTAGCTATCATATTAGGTCTCGTTGCACCAGATCGACGAGGCTGATACTTCAGTCCTAGATGGGGGCTCGCTTGGGAGGACATGGTCTAGAGACGAGTATACTTTACGTGGGGGCCAGTACTGTTGGCCTCATTGTACAGATATTTGCATACATTGACGACAGAGCCATTGGGGCGGGGGTCACAATCCTTCATATCTGGGCTTGGGAGCACATCGTTGTGCTTCGTCTGAGGGTTGTTCCAGTCGATATGGAGCCAGATGATCCAATTTTTTAGCGATACAAAGGAGGTGTTTCTTGTATGCACATAGGACAACACAAGATTCCCCACTGGAGGAGAGTCCTTGATGATATGCGAGCCTTCACATGGTGGCCATATCTTGGATGGACCACATGGTACGATGATGTGCAACAACTATTTTTCCCTCAACATGACAGACTAATGCAAGGCAGGGAGCATACTATGCTCGAGAGGTACCTGTTGGGATGCGTATAGAGACAGTTTTGGGAGCCCCAAGATAGGCCAGATGATTAGTATGTTGCAATATTTGCACGTACGATGATCCAAAGCTCATGGGGCCGATACATACCCGCAACCAAGGCGGTTCAGAGTTTTATGTAGCTAGTGGCCAGGCCATGGCCATATGATCAAGGTTAGGTTGACACAGGTACTACTCAGGAATATAGAGATTGGTTCTGACCACCTCTTAGATTGACAGTACCAGGCACACCATCCACACGACGCAGGACCAGAGGCAGAGGAGTAGGTCGAGGGGGTAGAGACAGAGACGAGGATGGAGATGGGCCACCACATCAGCCGGATCAGGACAGGGGCCCAAAGGATCAACCCCATCAGGATTCCTTGAGATAGGACCAGGGGCGACAGGACGAACAAGATGGGTAGGATGGGCATGATGGCCAACCACCACAAGATCAAGGACCTCCACTACCGGACAATCAGAGAGATGCTTAGATATTGCAGCTATAGGCACAAGTGGAAGGCTTATAGGGACATGTGGCTGCCTTGATGACAGAGAGAGATAAGTTGAGACAGGAGATGGGCCGCCATCAGCAAATTGAGAGCATGTTCACCTCTTCCTCTCAGAGTTCAGTTTCATTATGAGCATATAGGGAGGCGGTCTAAGAGGCAGATTATTATAGAGTCCACTATCATCAAGTCATGCCCTGAGCATCTCGAGTCCCAGATTATTCTCAGCAGACAAGATACAAACCCCCTGAGGACCACAGAGAGAGACAGCCTGGCGAGGGCAAGGGAAACCAACAAGGTTAGCCAATTTTTTGATTAGAGACAAGATTCTTTTTTGTGCCCCATGGACTCGTTTTTGATAGCCCCATGGGCCATTGTACTTTATGTATTAGATACACACTTGATCTAGGTTTGTATCATGATAGTATATATTTATTTGATGATATATGAGATGAGATGATTTTGATCAGATGTATGGTGTCCTATTCTATTTTATGCATTTATGGATGGATTTTATTTCTATATGTGGTGTTATGATTCTATCTTATGTGATGCAATGCAATGATGTTATGTAATGCAATGATTTTATGGATGCATTTCCTTTTTCAGTATCTTTTCTTATGTACTTTTTATGATGATGTATGCAAAATGTTATGATGTGCAAATGCGTAGACTAACAAATCTATATTATGCACTTAATGGATGATGATAAGATGCAATCTTTTCTTTTCAGTACTTTTCTCGTGTATGATATGATGATGCACTTATGATGTTATGATAATGCAAATGGATGGTGATGCATATGATATGGTGATGATGTATGGTGTTTATGATATGATGCCTATGTTATGATAATGCAAATGGATGATATGTATGCGTATGATGCGATGGATGTTAATACTGCCTATGTATATGATGCACATGATATGCTCTTTATGATTATGCGATGGATGTTTTACGAGGTATGTGATATGAGTTAATAATGTGTATGGAATGATTGTTTTTATGCTTATATAATGAATGCATTGTCACGTCTCGAACTCTGATGCTCCTTGTTTTTGGCTTTGTGTGGATTTGATATATGATGGGATGTGTGTGTGGTAGATTACATAATGAATGCTATGGCATATTTGGTGTGATGAAGTATGAAATGTTGCTTTAATTTAAGGAAAGTTGAATGTTTAGAATGCAATTTATTTTGAATGTGATGAAAAATGGAAAATGTTATTTGAATTCATGTTCTGGCTTATATCTTTATGTGGATACTAATCTATTGATGTGTACCTGAGGGTATTGAGGTGTAGGTCATTGAAGACCAAGGGTGTGGCTAAGGAGAGAAGGTTAGCTTCTTGGAAGGGTACAGTAGGAATGAAACTCTCATATACACACACGTGCACGTAGTGTCATTTAAATGCATGTGGTTTTAATTTAATAGGATGCATAATTGTATGTTTTTTGAGTGTTTATTTAATTTTATGAAGCAGAAATAAAAGTATAGTAAAGTAGAAGAATTGATTAAATGCATAATGGTGTGCTTTCTGAATGATTATTTTAAATGATGAAGTAGAATAAAAGGTGTGATGGAAATAATAGACAATAACTTAGCTTAAAGAATTTTATTACGCAAATAAATGCACTTTCCTTGTTGAGTGAAAACAGTTTTACTAAGGTTGTTTAATAGTTGGTAAATTAATATTTGTATTAGAAATGTAATATTTTACTTACAATAGAGTGGTATTTATTTATTTATTTATTTATTCAATTTTGAAATAAACAAATATAGTGAAGTTAAAAAGTTAATATTTTGGTAAAGAAAGGAAGCATTGTGAAAATAAATTTAATTAGAATTTCAAGATTAGGTTGGGGGTGAAATCTTTAAAAGAAAAGGGTGAGTAACGAGAATAACAATGGTTCTTGATACACTTCTTGAATCACTTTGCAAATGAATTACAATGGCTACAAAAAAATGAGGGTCTTGGATATAGTTTTCAGTAGAATAGAAACAAGAAAATAAGAGAAGTACAGGTAAAAGGGAAGAAGGAAGAATTTTTAGAAGACAAACAGCAAGGAAGGAAAGCTACAGGAGAAGAAGTAAAAGAGGGGCATCTTCAGCTGGAGGCAATTATCCAGGTATTTAAAATCTCTACTATTGGTTTTTATTAAATTCCCTTAATATGGGAAAAGAAATTTTGGCTTGTTTAAGAATTTGTTTCTTTTGAAAATCATTGTTTTAAACCTTTGTAGTTGAGATGTTTGCTAGGTTCAAACCATTAGTGAAATCTGTACAGTTTTTTTAATTTTTTTTTTTATATATTTAAATATAATATTTGTAGCCCTTCTCAGTCAAATATTTTGTTTTTTAGATGGGATTTTTTTTTCTAAAGTAAATCTTCGAGTAAAAGAAAAATCTTGTTTTAGAATATGCAAACTTAATATATATATATATATATATCACTCATCGATGAGTGAGTGTATATATATATATATATATATATATATACACACACAAATCTTAAAAGATATTGAATGCATATTTAAAGATGATAGACTAATTTAAAGTCATCATTTTAGGTATACTGGTTTAAATATGCCTCAAATTCCTTTCTTTTGTAAAAATAAAAGATAAGCGTGATTGCCTGTGAATGATTTACTTTTTTTTTTAAATTTACTTAATTCCATTGCTTGCGTGAATTTAAATCAGTTGTAATTCTCTTTCCCAACTTATAATCAAAATGCTAAATCTGTAATTAAAATGATGATATTATTTAATATATATGTATATATACAAAGAATTTGCAATGTATATATATATATATTCAGCATTTATTTTTTTAAATTTAAATTTTCTTTTAAAACTTTCCTCACAAGAAATTACATTTATTATTTACATTTGTAAATGTAGATAAATATGTTTATATATACTATATATATATTTGCATATATAAGTGTATATATATATATATTTATATACATACTCCATTATTGCCTTCTCTTAAATTGTATATGACTGAAATTTATTTCCTTTCCAATCTGAGCTATTCTTGTGAGCTTAATTTATTTATTTTATTTATTTTCTGAAAATTTCCCTAATCTTTGTACAAAGAAGATTATTAAATTTGAGAATAAATATATATATATACCTCTGCACCTAAATTTTTTTCTTGGATTGTAATTTTAGTTGGAGGATATTTCAAAATTTCCCAACCTTATATTTTACTACCTTATGATATTAAGGTTAATAAATGAGAATAACTAAATATATACAGGTATATATTAATAAATATACACCTTCTACTGTGCACTTTAGTTACATTTTTCCTTCAATCAGGTAAACTAATTGCTTTAATGGTATATATATACTGAATGTATAAAATTGCATGTATATGTATATAATTAAATAAATTTATATAAAAATATTCAAATATAAACACAATAATATAGGTACAAACAAATATTTACAAGAGTTTTATTTTTCAAATAGAAAAGACATTTCCTCCTAATTTACCATCAGTGAATTACTTATGAGTAGATTGTTTACTTTACCCTTGAAAGTGAATGTATTCTGAGATTGAATTATAATTGTACATAAGACTTACTTTGTTGGTAAATAATTTACTATTAAAATCTTCTTTTGGAGTATTTTCCAAAAAAATCATGTTTAAATGTTTAAAAATCTGAATTATTCCAGCCGGTGTATAATTAATTAACCAACTCAGGTCATTGTAGAAAGGAAAATAATTTTCACAAAATGTAATTAATCTTTATGGAAAGTGTTTTATTCTCAAATTCCTAAAAGTTGTTATTCTTTTAAACTGAATGTCGAGTATTTTTGCAAAAGAAGTACTTGTACTTTAAAAATGTTTACTTGGAAGTTTTTTTTTGGGTGAAACAAAAATTAGACATGATTTATTTACTTGTGAAATATTTTCCAAGCAAGGAAATAGTGGATTTTAGATTATTTCATGTTCCCATAAAATGTTTACAACAAAAAAATGCTAGAATTATATGCAATTCATGCGAAGCTATGTGTATTTATACATTATGAGTAGACTTCCAGGATAGGATGTCGAAGGTGGAACCACAAAGACGATAGTTTTACCTTTTCTAAAACTATCATTTATTTTATGTTCATGCTTGGCCAAGCAATGTACCATTGAAATAGATGGAATTAAAAGCCTAGAAATAAATGTTATGTAGGTCTCTTCCATCTCCTGTTTGCAAGAAATATGTCATTCTTAGTATAGGAATTCATATAGGCATCAGGATTGTATCAAGAGTTCCCTCCTAATGTGTTGTTCTAGGTTATTGGGCTCCTCGAGCAAGGTTGGGGATTTCTTCGAGATAGGGAGAAACCTGAGGAAGTCATGTGTTTTGTGGTTGGGTGGAAAAAGGAACCTTAACCTCACTCTTGGCCCTCAGCGCAAGAAGACCACTAGAGTCGAGGCAGATGGGGATCAAAGCTTTACTTTGTCATGGATATAGCTCTTACACTACTCCTTTATGGCTAGCATAGCCCATTTGTACATTGTAACTTTATTTCATGGATATAGTTACATTTTTGTAAACTTGTATAATTGAAATAGATGATTTGTTTATTGTATCATTGAAATAGATGATTTGCAACACTCTTAATGGTGTATTTACTTTGATATGTTATATGAAATTACTTTGGAGCATTTATGGATAACTCTTGGTATTCATGTTATGAGTATATCATGTGATGGATGTACTCCTATCTCCTTACTTGAAATGAATGTTACTCATTTACTATACTTTGTATGGAATGAAAACTTTTGGTCTTTACATGCATATGTATGGTTTATGAGATGCTTAAAATAACCAATCTATATTATGCAATGATGTAGATGATATGATAAATACTTTCTATATGATATGATATGTGTTATGCAGTATGCTGACAGTTTATGGATGCAAGATGGATGCATTGGCGATAATGATTTGCAATTAACTGTCATGGTACCATGTTAGTGTGGAAAAAGAGATAGAAGAAATCAAGAGATTCCAACAAGACATGAGATGATGATGATGATGATGATTTGCTTACCGAGGAGTTGGGATTTTGAAAGAGCCAATTACCTTATGTTTGATAACACACGTAGGCATGGTGCATCAAGGTATAAAGAACCAGGATGGCGTTGCACCTAGTGTGATGGACTTTGACTCGACAATCAAATAGGAGTACTATTCAAACATGACATACAAAACCTCATTCAAAATGTAGTTCAGATATTTCAAACATCTTGGACCAAAACATAGGAAGGAAAGCCTTCCTACAAGACACTTAAAACATCTTCCCTATACCCAAACAAAGCAGAGATGACCAAGGTTATCTTACAAGAATATCCAACAAACACAACAGATAAAAAAATCATGATCGTTGCCCCATTTATTTCTCTCTAAATCCCTTTGTTTGAGACATCATCGAGAGATCATCAAATTGAGCGCAAAAAGATAAGTCAACAGACAAAGATAAAGTAAACAAACAAGCTAATGTTCTTCATACTGCTAGCCAAGACTAACTATGATGATTCCTAATGTTGATGTCCATTGTAGGAAGGATGCATCATAGGACATGATGATATCGGATGATTGATTTGGGACTGATTGGATGATAGGCTATTGACACAAAGAGTTGACCAACTTGTTTACGTACTGACCTAGACTTGAGACCTTGACGATTGAGTTTTCACTTTCGATTTGCTAGACTTGTTTCTGATTGTTTCACCAAAGGTTGGGGATGATGATTGATTTATTAGGAGTGATGTTTATTGTGTGAGAGAGCGAGGTGCGGACGAATGGATTTTTTCAAATATTTGGATGTTTTTGGAGTTTTCAAAATGTTTTGAGGCTGTTTTTGGTATTTTCAAGATTTTACAAATGTTTTGGGGTTTTATGAGATTTTGACCAAGAGACTAACATAAAGACCTATCCTAGGGGCCTCGGGGGCTGATCAACCAGATTAGCCTTTCCTACATTATACATGCAGAGACCACATAGTTCAACTGACACAAACTCAATTATTGATGAGATATGAACCAATGGACTGTCAGTTTATTATGACGGACTCATAAAGGACTGACCTAAGTGTCTCAGGGGATGATCAAAGATCAACCTTGCCTACGTTCAAAGCTCAGAGATGATGTAGTTCGACAAGACGACTCTATTTTTTGACTTTTTGATTGATTTTTGACCTATTTTTGGATTTTGATATGTTTTGAATATTTTTGGATTTTTCAATTTTATGAATGTTTTAGATTTTTTGATTTTCTGATGTTTTTGAATTTTCTAATTTTTTGATGTTTTTGGATTTTATGATTTTGGGGACTTCAAGAACATACAGGAATCCGATCTGATGAGAACATGCCCCCAACATGATGCAATAGACTACTCCGATAAAGGCAGGACAAACTGACCCTAAGAATGAGTCGAGTAGTACTAGGAGGGATCATGACACAAACAAAAGACCAAGCTATGATGAAGATGTAGACGGATAATGGATGGGGATATGGAATGCGATGGATGATGCAAAACAAGCCACAAAGATCCTAGTGGATGGAAAGTGATGGTGGATGGAAAGTGCTTATTTACGTAAGGTGCATGTTTGCCAGGTTTTCACCAAAGTACTTGCCCAAAGTGCCACCGAAGTGGTTTTCACTAGAGGATTATTTTTTTCTCTTTACTATTTTTTGATCCTTTTTCTAATTTTTTTGAATTTTTTGCTTTTTTGCTTTTTTTGTTGTCACCAAGATGCCTTTTTGCCAAGTTTTCATCAAGGTGACCATTTTTCAAAACATTTTTCAATTTTTTTTTCAATTTTTTGGTTCTATACCTTAAAGGATTTAGGCATAAAACTTTTTAAGATGGGAGTTGTTCATGGGATCTTGTAGAGGTTCCCCTTCAGGTGTTGATAACCGATATGCCCCTAACTTGTAGCTTGTTGTGATGACAAATGGTCCTAACCAGTTGGGCTCAAATTTTTCTTTGCCATTTGTATTTGGGACATTCCTCTAGTTCTCCTTTAGTACAAGTTCACGGACCTGGAAGGTCCTGCTCCTGATCTTCTTGTTATAGTTTCGTTTGAGTCGGTTCTGATACACCTGCAAGTTTTTTAATGCCTCCATTCACCATTCATCTAGCAATTCCAGTTCATTTAATCTTGATACCCAATATTCCTCATCCATGATGAGATTCTGCAGTGATATTCTCAGTGGCGGGAGCTTGATCTCGATGGGTAATATGGCTTCTAATATGTAGACCAAGGAAAAGGGGGTGACACTTGTGGGTGTGTGGATGCTAGTTCGATAGGCCCAGAGGGTGGGATTCAGTTGGAGATGCCAATCATGGCCAACTTTATTGACTATTTTGTGGAGGATTTTCATAATGGTCTTGTTTGTAGCCTTAGCTTGGTCGTTCCCTTGGGGATAATACGGGGTAGAAAAGCGATGTTGGATTTTGAATTGTCACATAGGTCATGGACATCCTAATTTTTGAATGGTGTCCCATTATCTGAGATAATGGCTTGTGGGAGACTATAGCGACATATTAAATAGTTCAGGATGAACTTTGATATCTGCTTTCCAATAATGTATGTCATTGGTATGGCTTCCACCCACTTTGTGAAATACTCAGTGGCGGTAATGATAAATTTGTGGCCACTGGCTGAGGTGGGGGTGATTTTTCCAATGAGATCGAACCCCCACTACGAAAAGGGCCATGGTGTGACAATAGGATGAAGCTCTTAAGCTGGTGCATGGATGAGGTCCTCATGCTATTGACATTGTAGACACCTTCTAACATAGTCGTGTGCTTCTCTTTCCATAGTAGGCCAATAATACCCCATCCTTAGCAGTTTCTTGGCCAAGGTCATACCACTTAAGTGTGAACCACATATGTCGTTATGCACCTCGGTTAAGGCAATCAATGCCTCCTCAGCATTTAGACATCGTAACAAGGTTCCTTTTATGCTATTATGGTAAAGGTTTTCTCCTAGGATGACAAACTAGGATGCTTTCTTGACAAAGGTTTTTTTAAGGTTTGAGGTTATGTCAGTCGGGAGGACTCCTATTCTCAGATAAGTGTATATGTCATGGTACCACGGATCACCAAGACTAATGATTTCACACACAAATTCTGATTCCAGTACCTTGAATGCAGGCATGAGAAGCTGCTCTACCATGAATTCATTCTTTGGGACATCGCGAGGGATATCCAATAGGGAACCAATTGTTGCCATGACATCTACCACTTTATTGTTTGTTCTAGGTATTTGCTCGAATGTGATCTCAATGAAGGACTCCTTAAGACTTTCCACCAATTTCTTGTATGGAGTTAGCTTGTAATCCTTAGTCTGATACTCATCGTTCACTTGATTGATTATTAGTTTTGAGTCCCCATAAACTTTGAGAGCCATGATATGCCACTGCACTGCTATTCTGAGTCCTATGGTTAGAGCCTCATATTCTATGATATTGTTTGTGCAAGGAAATTTCAACTTGTAGGATCTTGGTATGTAGTCTCCTTATGGAGTGATGAAAAAGACCCCAACTCCCAATCCATGTTGTGTGTAGGAACCATCAAAGTATAACTTCCAGTGGTCTACTATGCTCAAGTTGAAGATGGATTCATCAAGGAACTCTGAAATTAGCAGATTCTATGAACACATTGGCACTTCTTCCAATTGGTTTGAAATAGCATTCCCTTTGATAGCCTTCTACTCCACATACTCGATGTCATATTCTGATAGGATCATGACCCACTTGTCCATCCTTCTTGTGAGCACTACCTTGGAAAGTAGGTACTTGAGTGGGTTGATCTTGGCAATGATTTTTATTTTGTGTGTTAACATGTAGTGTCTAAACTTTTGTGAGGAAAACACCACTGTTAGACAAGCTTTTTCGATGAAGGAATAATTTAACTCATGCCCTACCATGGTTCGGCTGATGTAGTAGATAGCCCTCTTTGTTCTATTTTTATCATGCTGAGCTAGGAGAGCACCGAGAGCTGCTGTTGTTCCTGATATGTAGAGGATCAGAGGCTTTCGTGGGATTGGTGGCATAAGCACTAGAGGTGTGAGCGAATATTCTTTGATTTTTTTAAAGGCCTGATTGCACTTGTCATCCCATTTGTACGCTACCCCCTTGTGGAGTAGGTGAGAATATGAGATTGACTTGTCTACTAGTTGAGCTATGAACTAGCAGATGGACTGAAGCCTACCTTGTAAGCCTCTCAATGGTTTCAATGTCTTAGGTGCCTCCATCTTGAGGATTTCCTTTACCTTAGCGGGATCTATTTCAATTCCTCTCATGGACACAATGTATCCCAATAGCTTCCATGATTGTACACTGAAGACACACTTCTTTGGATTGAGGCGGACTTTGTATTCCTCCAGTCTATCGAAGATGGCACTTAATGTTGCTATGTGGTCCCTTCTCTTTCTAGATTTTTCCAATATATCATCGAAATAATCTTCCACAGTCTTATGGATCATGTCATGTAGAATCCCAATCCTAGACCTACACAAACACAACAAAAAAACACAATGTTAGATCAAATGCAAGTGAGAATCAAGATTCCCCATGAAATTCATTTTCAAAGCTCAAATAGGAAAGAAAATGAAGAAAATGAACCACGAAAGCAATGAAATCTTATTTTAAGATGCAAAATCTCAATCCCATGGAGGAATTGGTGCGAATTTGATGTGGAAATTGGCCCTTTCCCAACTCCTATGATGCAGTGTTGATGAGTGATCCACTTTGTTGAAGATTCAATTGAGCTCCATGATGAAAAATTTGCATAACCTAGCTAAGACCTTGATAAAATTGACGAAAATAGATATGATTGAGGATGAAATTGAGTATAGTAGACTTGCTCAAATTGTGGATGATCAAAATGAGGAGAGAAGCCTCTTATTTATAGATGTAGACATGGAAAATGTATTGATTGACGTTACACATCTGATCCTGATTACTAACACCATTTTCATCCTAAATCATTCCTTAGTCTAACCATTTAATTGAATACCCTTATTTGATTAAATTAATCAATTTTCCTCTCTTAATTAAATAAACCATTTTATCTAATTAAGTCTTTCTCTCTTGTTAATTAAATCAATTTGATCTAATTATCCCTAGTTAATTAAATAAATCAATTTTATTTAATTAATTTCTAAAGTTTATCTCATTAAACCAAATTAAAACCTTAGTTGATTTAATCTAACATCATCCCCTCCAATTAAATAAATCAATTTTTTTTATTTAATATCTAAATCACATTCTTCTCATCTTTGATTTAAATTAACTCCTAAATCTAAATCAAATATGTCACATCCCCTAATCTCTCATTAAATTAATTGACCTTGATTAATTTAATCCTAATGCAAGTCCCATCCTCTAGCTTTTGCCACTTGCACATGAAAATAGATTTAATTCATTTATTAAATTTCTATTTTCTCTCAACATGGCATAATGGAGGAATATTCCCTCAAATTTGAATTCAAAATCCAAGTGGACTTTGTCCTTCCAACAAGGCATTTACTTCACCTAATAATTCCTTTTGCTTTGAGCCAAGTGGCATTTAAGGCATTTCATTTCCCTCTTACATGTCATTTCAACATTTTCAAATATCACCTAATTGCATTTATGGGCACATTCATCAAAATGTGCACATCCTCCATCCATTCACATTTGGACAAGTGGCACCTTACCATTGGTTGAATCTTAGTCCCACATTGCTCCATTTTGGGCATTTCTCCATCTTATCATTCTATAAATAAGAGGCTTCATTCCTCATTCTATCATCCACAATTTGAGCAAAGTTATTATACTCAAATCCATAGCAATCTTTTATTCATTTCATCAAAGTCTTAGCTAGTTTATGCAGATTTTCATTTTGGAGCACATTGGAAGCATTCATGAAGTGGATCACTCTTCATCAAGCATCTACATTTCATCATTGGAATTAGGAAAGGGCCAATTTTCACATCAAATTGGCACCAATTCCCTCAAGAGATTAAGAGTTTGCTTTGCATTAGAATAGGATTTGATATCTTTGGTTTATGTTTGTTGTGTTCTTCATTTCATTCCTTTTCTTTTGCAATTCAAATGGATTTCTTGAGGAATAATGATACTAACCTTGCATTTGATCTAATATAGTGTTTGTCTCTCATGTTTGTGTAGGTTTGGAATTTTGGTTCACAATAGAAATACAAGATGGAGGAATGAGAAAAATGGAGCAATGTGGGATTATTCAACATCCAATGGGCAAGTGCCACTTGTCAAGATGTGAATGGAGGAAGTTTGAGCACATTTTGGTGAATGTGCACAATAAATGAAATTAGGTGGAATTTCAAAGATATGAAATGACATGTTAGAGGGAAAAAGAATGAATTAAATGACACTTGGATCAATGCACAAGGAAATGTAAAAGGGAATGAATGTCTTATTGGAAGGACAAATCCACTTGGAGGGATTTTCAAACTTGGAGGAATATTCCCCTAAAGATGCCAAGTTGAAAGAAAATAGGGATTTAATAAATCCATTAAATGTATTTTCATGTGCAAGTGGCAAAATCTAGAGAAATTGGATGATTAGGATTAAATTAATTAGGGTTTAATTAATTTAATAAGGAATTAGATGATGTGACTATTTGATTTAGTTTTTTTGGGTTGATTTAAATCAAAGTAGAGAAGATTGTGATTTAGACTTAATTAAATAAAGGATTTGATTTATTTAATCAGAGAGGATGATGATGTTAGATTAAATCAAAAAGGTTTAATTTATTTAATTTAATAAGATGAATTTAGAGATTTAATCAAATAAAATGAATTATTTAATTAAATAGAGACTAGAGGGTTAATTAAATAACTTTGACTTATTTAATTAACAAGAGAGAATGACTTAATCAGATAAATGATGATTTATTTAATTAAGAGACA
The DNA here is from genome assembly GCA_007258455.2 of Sequoia sempervirens. Classification (NCBI taxonomy): domain Eukaryota; kingdom Viridiplantae; phylum Streptophyta; class Pinopsida; order Cupressales; family Cupressaceae; genus Sequoia; species Sequoia sempervirens. Next base: position 80,203,247 of record VDFB02075321.1, on the reverse strand, counting down.
AAGGGTGATAATTAGCTAAGAAGATGATTTAGGACAAAATGATGTTAGTAACCAGGATCAAGTCTGTCGGTATATTTTCCAAGTCTACACATAGTTGGATACAAAATCTTACACAAACCTCTAGAATGGTAAATTGAAGCCAATGGAGAAGAAATCACTTGAATACTAGTTGTCATTTGAGAGATATTGAAATTTTAATTTTCGAAAATCCTAGTAAAATCTTCAGAGTCAATTTTGAGGCACTTAGAGGCTCCAGATGGTCCTGAAAATTGGTGGAAAATGAAAATGGATGGCCTTTAGGAACTACTTTATGGCAAAAGAATTCCCAAGAGCTTTCTGAAAAGATATTATAATAGAAAATCCGATGGTTAGATCAAAAGTTATGACCCCACAAAGTTGCAATACCAAAATTAATAAAATCACAAAATATCTTCTTGAGGAAGTTGCACTTTCCAGAACATTCTAGGGCGGTTACACCTTCCAAATAAAGGATATAAAGAGGGACTAAAAAAGGGAGACCAAAGCAGGATAGACGGTGGCTCTAATTTGCATACTTGCAGATTTATGTAATCAGAAAGCCCATGTGATGGCAAATATAATGTTGTAATTTCATTTTCATTTCAGTGATAATAGAAAATATTTCCATTCCTTCTTGCATTTTGTTTGTGCCATTATCTGTTGCTTTTGTGAGTTTTACATTGTAAGGGGAGTACCCTTCATCATATGGTATCAGAGTGGGTTTTCCTGAGTGTGTAAACATATTGTTGAATGTGAGGCAATTTGCACTAGGACTTGTGGTTGTAGGTCTATGAGAAAAGATGTCTCCACGAAGAAACCGTGGTGGAAGAAATGTTGGGGTAACAAAAGAGGGTTTCACAGCCCTCTAGAGACAAGTTCAAGCACTGCAAGAGGAGCTACGTAGGGGAGCTAATGTCAGAAGAAGAGATGAAAGTGAGGATGAAGTTGAAGATGAGGATCCATTTGAAGAGGAAGCATAGGATGTAATGGATCTTGAAGAAGTCATACTTATTAGGGCCATTTCTAAGATTGGAAAAAGGCTAAAGATAGAAGTTTCTAATTTTTCTGGAAACCTAAATCCAGAGGAGCTGATCGATTGGATCAATGATATGGAAGAGTATTTTGAGTATGAGGAAATAGAAGACCTAGATAGGGTCAAATTTGCAAAGGCCATGCTAGCATATGGTGGAAAGAAGTCCAATTGGAAAGAAATAAAAGAGGAAAAGAGAAAATAACAAGATGGGATTGGATGGTGGAAAAATTGAAAAGACAATTCATTCCTGGGGACTATGAGTTGGATTTGTTGAAGAAGATGCAAGGATTGAAACAAGCAGGAAAATCTGTTAAGGAGTATACAAAATAATTCTATCGAGTCCTAATCAAAACAAGACATTCTGAGGCCAACAAGGAGAAAGTTTCCTGTTATATAAATGGGTTGAAACCGAGCATTTAAGAAGAGCTGAGTCTGGTAAGAATGTCTACAATTGAAGATGCATATCAGTTTGATTTGAAGGTAGAAGAGAAGTTGAATAGAAGGTTTGAAATTAAGCAAAGAGGTGGAGGTCATGGTGGAAGGACTAGTGGACGGTCATATGGAGGTTGAAATGAAGATTAAAAGAAAGGCGAAGGATCCGGTAGTAGCCAGAACTAGAAAGGAGATAACACCTATTGCCCTTATGATCAAAATAATGGAGACCAAAGAGGAAGAGGAAGATCTAGATGAGGACCAAGGAGAGGAGGCTTTCATGGAACCTATTTCCAATGTCGAGAAGAAGGGAATAGGGAATACGAGTGTCGTCAACATCAAGGTAGGACAAATAGGAGAACAGAGGGTAATTCATGAGTTGCACATGTAGATGAAAATGTCGAGTCTTCACATTCTAAGGATGCAGAAAGAAGAGAGGTTCTTGTTACTAGAAGACCCTTGCTGAATGAGGAGAAAGAGCCAACCCAAAGGAAGAATTTGTTTTGCACCAGATGTAAGTGTGAAGGTAAAGTTTGCAATGTTATTATTGATGGAGGTAGTATCAATAATCTTGTTTCAGAAGAGATGGTTAGTAAGTTTCATTTGGAGAGAAGGCATCCAAATCCATACTGGATTGCTTGGTTGCAGAAAGACCATAAAACTTTGGTAAATGAACAATGTCTAGTAAAGTTCAAGATTAGAAATTACCATGATGAGGTATTGTGTGATATTATGCCTATGGATGTTTGTCATATGTTGTTAGGAAGACCATAACAGTTTGATCGATGATCAATACATGATGGGCATGCCAACACCTATTCTTTGACAAAGGATGGAGTTCGTCATAAGTTAAAGCCCTTGAAAGAGGCAAAGGAAAAGGTATGCAGTAATGAAAGAATTTGTTTGGTTGATGGAAGAAAGTTCCTAAAAGGTATGAGGCATGAGCATATGTGTTTTTCATTGATCCCTAGAGTTTATAAAGAAGATACTAATGAGGTACATGTAGAGGTTTTAGATTTGTTGAATGAGTTTCAAGCTATTATTTTTGATAACATACCTAAAGGTTTGCCTCCAATAAGAAAGATTGGTCATCAGATGGACCTAATTCCTAGAGATAGTTTTCCAAATAAGGCAACTCATCGCATGACTCCAGTAGAGAGTGAAGAGTTGAATAGACAAGTGCAAGAGTTGTTGCAGAAGGGATTGATTAGAGAGAGTTGAGTCCATGTGCAATACCTGCAATACTAGCACCAAAGAAGGATGGGGAATGGAGGATGTGTACAGATTCCAGAGCCATCAATAAGATCACCATCAAGTATAGATTTCCCTTTCCAAGAATGGCTGACATCATGGATTGTTTGAGTGGAGTTGAGTATTTAATGAAGATAGATCTAAAGAGTGGTTATCACCAAATTCGAATTAGAGAAGGAGATGAATGGAAGACAACATTCAAGACCAAAGAGGGCTTGTATGAGTGGTTAGTCATGTCCTTTGGGCTAACCAATGCACTAAGCACCTTCATGCAGCTCATGAATGAGGTACTGAAAGAGTTTTTGGGTAAATTTTTCATTGTTTATTTGGATGAAATTTTAATTTTTAGCAAGACATTGGAGGAGCATTTGATGCCTGTCAGAATTTTTTTTGAGAAGCTAAAGGAGGAGAAGCTATTGATTAATTTGAAGAAATGTAGCTTTGTGAAGAGAGAATTAGTGTATCTTGGATTTGTTGTCTTAGAAAAGGGTCTTAAAATGGATCTAGAGAAGGTGATAGCTATCATTGAATGGCCTACCCCGAGGAGTGTTGCAAAGGTAAGATCATTTCATGGTCTAGCAAGTTTTTATGTAAAGTTTATTAAGAATTTCAGTAGTATTTGTGCACCTCTAATTGGAGCAATGAGAGGAGATAAAAAGGAGTTTAAGTGAACTACAAGAGCAGCCAAAAGTTTTGATATGTTGAAGAAGAAAGTTATAGAGCAACCTATTTTGGCACTACCAGATTTCAATAAGGTCTTTTAGGTAGATTGTGATGCTAGTGGAACTGCCATAGGAGTTTTTTTTAGTCAAGAAGGTAAGCCTATTGCCTATTTTAGTGAGAAGTTGAATTATGTTAAGAAGAAATATTTTGTCTATGATTAGGAGTTTTATGCTATAGTTCAAGCTTTGAAGAAATGGAGACACTATTTTTTGCCAAAATAATTTGTTTTATATACTGATCATCAAGCTTTGCAGTATCTCAATAGTCAAGGAAAGTTAAATCAAAGACACTTAAAATGGGTTGAGTTTTTGCAGAGTTATTCTTTTGTTTTGAAGCATAGGAGTGGAAGGTCAAATAGAGTTGCAAATGCCTTAAGTAGAAGGAAAAATTTGTTGATAGAGATGAATATAGAGGTTGTTGGGTTCAATGAACTCAAGAGTTTGTATTCAGAAGATCCAAACTTTACATAAAATTGGAAGGATTGTTTGGAACCTATTACATTGGCTAGGACAAGATGGTTGGATTTCTTAATCCAAGATGGATGTTGTTTAGAGGAAGCCAATTGTGCATTCCAAGGAGTTCTATGAGAAAAAATCTAATCAAGGAGAAGCATAGTGGAGGATTGGCTGGGCATTTCAGTCAAGACAAGACCATTGCTCTTGTTAGTGAGAATTATTATTGGCCACAGTTACAATAGGATGTGAAGAAGTTTGTACAAAGTTGCAGAGTATGTCAGATGGCAAAAGGAACAATTCATAATATTGGATTGTATCTGCCATTACCTATACCTAAGAGGCAATGGGAGGACATTAGTATGGATTTTGTCCTTGGATTTCTAAAGACACAGAGAGGGAATGATTCCATATTTATGGTGGTGGATATATTTTCAAAGATGGCACATTTCATTCTATGTCATAAGACCAGTGATGTTCATATTGCAGAGTTGTTTTTTAGAGAGGTGGTGAGACTGCATGGTCTACCGAAGAGTATAGTTTCAGACATCTGAGATACCAAATTTGTCGGTTATTTCATGAGAACATTATGGAAGAAGTTGAAGATAGATTTGAAGTTCAGTTCCACTCACCATCCATAGACTGATGGACAAGTGAAGGTGGTCAATAGGAGTTTGGGTAACCTGCTAAGATGCTTAGTAGGAGATAAACTAAAGGGATGGGATTTGATTTTACCACAGGTGGAATTTTCTTATAACAATTCTGTCAACAGGAGCACTGGTAAATCACCATTCCAGATTGTATATGGGAGTAGTTTGAGGAATGCTTCTGAACTAAGAAACACATATAAAGGAGAGAAGAGTAGTGTTGAGGCCAAAGATTTTGCTGAGCACCTAAAGAATTTGCATGACAAGGTGAAGAAGCATATCAATAAGAAGAACTTCCAGTATAAGGCTAAGGTGGATCAAAAAATGAAGTATAAGGAGTTCCAGGTAGGAGATGAAGTCATGGTTCATTGAAAAATGAAAGGTTTCCAGTTGGTACATACAACAAGTTGAAGATGAAGAAGTTTGGACCATGCAAGATCCTGAATCTAAGCATGATTCAAGAAATGCATATGAGGTAGAGTTCCCTAATGGAATTCATATTTCACTTATGTTTAACATTTCATATTTAACATAATATCATGAGGGAGGAGTTGAAGAAGAAATAATAGAGGCACAGTGGAATATTCCAGCACCTACTTCAAAAAAGGAGGAGATAGAAGACATTTTGGATAGTCGTGTGGGAAGGAACACAAGAAATAGTCAATATGTAGAGTACTTGGTGAAATGGAGAGGAAGGCCTATTGAAGATTCATCATGGTTATCTGAGTCTAAGGTTAACCATCTTAGTTTCCCTCTAGCTCCTGAGACATGACAAGGCCACTTTTCAAATTACCTCGGGTGTCTGATGCAGGAGCATCCAGGGTGTAAGAGCAATCTTGCATCACCCAAAAAGAAAATGTTGTTTCTCTTCAATAAGGGCTAATTTCGACAAGGTTACTATTTTTGTAAGTTTGCATTTATGCATAGTTGGACACAAAATCTTACACAAACCTCCAAAATGGTAAATTGAAGCCAATGGCGAAGAAATCACTTCAATACCATTTGTTATTTGAGAGATATTGAAATTTTAATACCATTTGTCATTTGAGAGATATTGAAATCACTTCAATACCATTTGTCATTTGAGAGTGGTAAATTGATACCAATGGCGAAGAAAAGAACAAAGAGATAGCATATGGGAGATAACACAATGGGTTCCATTTGCAACACAAAAAGAACCACTCACAACCCTATTAATCATGGCTCAACATGAGATATGAATAGTGTGAGACAATATCTATACATGAAAAAAATAACAAAGGCACCAAGTTACTTTCACTGATGATAACCAATAAATTTATGTAAAAATATGAATTTAAACTCATAAACGTGGGATTCCCAGAAGAAACTTAATCAATATATAACACTCGTACTTAGACGACAAAGAAAAAATGACTTTCTATTGAATTACTCGTTCATGTAAAGTCGCTAGTTCTTAGCCTACCATTCATCTCTAAATTTTTCCTTAAAACTTCCAATCTACCAATAACAAACAGTCGCATATTACAAGACAAAGGAATGCCACAAATTACATACTCTCAACTTTGGTGGCATAATTGTTGAAATCTCTAGAAATATTTTAAATACATGTAAATTAAATACATTATATGCCTTTAATAGTTTGGGCTCACACATCAAGAATATAAGAGCATCTATGATCTACATAAGAGAGCTACTAGAGGGAGTTATATATGTTTACCAAGAATATTCACTAATCTATGATGTCATTTTTATTTTCAGAAAGAATCTTTGGAGAGTTTAGAAAAGAAAATAGGAATGCCCAAGTTGGGATGATAACTATGACATGTTATAGTAAATTATTTTAGGATATTTGGCTATTAGAATTTGACCAAGGGATTTGGGGACCACTTTTTCATGGTATTAAATCATGTTTTTTTATAATTCCTATTTGGTGGTTTCATGTATTAGTTTCTCTATTTAGTGGATACTTGTGATGGAGTTTACATAGTGTATTGTGTAGGCATAGTTATATTATTAGTATTACTCTAGATTTGAATGTTGGTGTTGTCTCCTATGAAGACTCTTTTCCTAGATTGTATAATAATTGATATTGTTGCTAATTAATATGTTGATTTATATTTTGAAGGTTAAGTTATTTTGAAAGGATTTTTCCAGGTTACATCATTGTGTCATCGTGAATGATTTTATTATGTTTTTCTTTCATATAAATTATTGTTTATCATATTTTTTGTTCATCTACCCTCTTAGATTAGTGTGGGAATTTTTGTGCACCCTATCTTTCTTTCAATTAGGAAACAAAAAACATGATTTCATAGACCATGATAGGTCATCCTAGCAAACTTAGAAAGTATTGTGTGTGATTTAGTGTTTTTGATTAAAAATATTGTTGTGCATACTTGTCAAGTCCAAAATTAATTCAAATAGGCATAAAAAATCATAGGATAGGGTTTTATTTTGTTTAAGATCTCTCTACATGATAGAAAGAGGGATTAAGAGAATTATGCAATGTTATTCTAAGCAAGTGCACTAGACAACTCGACAACAAGTGGAAATTGCCAACATAAGGTAAAAGGGTTGGGGTAACAAGGAAAACTACAAAGTAAGAAAATACAAACAAAATGAACTATATCCAATCTAAGCCACACATAATTTCTTAAACTAACTAAATTTTGTACATTCAAAGAGTTAAAGATGTTAATTTTGAGATTTCTACTTTATTTTTTTAAGTGATGAGTGTAAGTAATTGGATTTCTTGCATTCAAAATAGGGTGGGTTCATCCTTGAACTTAGAAAAATAAAATTGTACATGGTTTGGGTTGATGTTTGGGGTGTTTTTCATGTAGTATTAAAATTTTAGATGGAACTAATCATAATTCTCTATCCAAATGCATGTTTTTAACATTTAAATCACCATAATCAAAGCAAAAATTAGGATAAATCACAAGTAGGGATAAAGGAACTTCCTAATTTATGAATCCATCATATGAAGATAAGTGTTGATCTAATAAGATATCCCATCCAACAACTTGTACTTTGTTACAAATTATTAAAGGTTCCTCATTTTCATACAACACAATAAACCAAATCATTAATCAATAGTGGACCTTGTCAAGCTCAATCATGAACAACCTCATGAGAAGTTATATTAACTTCTTCTGTATTAGAAAATTCAAAAATTTGGGATTCATCCTTGTCAATAATGAAATAAATGTCAACTTAAATTTTTTTAGGTATTATATCATGTTTAATGATATTTATAAAATTTAAACATGGTGTTCAATTTTGTGTTTTAGGTTTGAATTCCACTTCCTAGCCTCTATTAAAATGTCGAGGATATTTGAAGCTCACATGGATTGAATCATTAAGGAGTTACATTCCATATAGCGCTTTTTGAGGGATAAATGTTGATTGGAAGGGTACCAACTTGTAGTGGAATAAAAAATATTATTCATATGGACATGTTGTCTTCCTCAAATGATGATTCTTTGTTTTTAAGGCTAAAATACTTAGATTCCTCACTTAATAATTGATGTTGGTTGAGTTGAAGGATGAATTTTTAAACCTACTAGGAGGTTGCTAAGGTCTTCTAGTTGAATCTCAAATTTTAAAATTGCATGGTGATGTCTATATTTTTAGTTATTATTGAAAATGATTTCAAAATACCCTACTCTACATGTTTGGATTTTGTTCTCGTTTTGTTATGTTCAATACTATATATTGTGAATTGTGTTCTATAATTGTTGTTTAGGATTTTTAGATAAGTGCTCATCTTATTTATTTTCCATAGGTACATATTAGTTTTGTATGGTGTTTTTTTTTAAGGGTAAAAGGTGTGTAGCCTATAAATATACTAATATAATAAAAGAGGTACAATAGTCTTAAGATCAAAATCTGATCAAACAGTGACCAGTAATACAATCAGAGTATACATGATGAGCCGAAACTTGTAAACCATACCTTGATTGCTTACAAAATTACTAGCAAAAACCCATTTCTGAGCGATAACCAAAGTGAAGATGTATACCAAGATTTGTAATGTACACCCACAAACTGCTTCTGAATAGAACATTTTGAATATGTTTTGAAGGACTGTAACTATGACCACCGTACAATACTGACAGATAGAACAAATAACCATAAATGAGTACATATTTGTGAACAATAGCAGAAGATAGATTACGTAGTGTCCAACGACATTGTTGTTACCAAAATTTTCACCACCCTGAACAAAATAGCATACACCACCCTAAACACAACATACAGACCCTTATCAATTTGAACAAATTTTTCACCCTATTGTTCATGCTTGCCGACCTTGTTCTTGGAATTTGCAGTAATGTTAATGTCAGGAAATAATCTTCTTGGCGTTGGATCTACTTCCTGACGACAGATATGAGCAAGGAGAAAAGTGATAGCTTGATACTTTTCCCTGAAGCCTTCAATTACTTCCTGCCGACCTTGTTCTTGATTGTACCTGTTTAAGGCCCTATTGATGAAGGTAGGTCTATTCAATTCAAATGAGAAATTCAGAGAATCTAAAACTGAGACAAAATACCTTTTGTGTAGGAGAAAATGGCATGGGAATAACCCACCCACATAGCCTTCTCCATTCCAGATATCATAGTTTTGAATATTGCAGAGCAATTCATTGTTTTCCAAGAACACTCTATTAATCACCTTGTTTGCAATAATCTCAACTGGCTCGAAGCATTGAATCAAATCCACCAGATTAGAAATGAAGATTGACACAATATTGGAAGGAAAGATTAACCTTCTTTCCTGGGGGTGAACGATTTCCCCTCCAATTATGCACTTGATGCATTTGTAGACATTATGGCACTACACTTTGAAAACCATTTGCAGCTGGTCACGTCCCAGATACTCTGAGAATGGTCTTTCCCACGGCAACATAGAGAAGCAAACTTTGTAATTTCTTAGGTAATATTCCATCCTTTTTTGTACAACAAAAGGTTCTAAAAAGACCAAACCCTTGATGAAACCAGAGCTCCATACTAAGCTGAAGACACCACCAAAGCATAAATTGTAACTGCTACCACCTCTGAAATGAAAAAACCTTTTGAAACCATAGCCCGAGGAAAATAGAATGAGAAAATGAATACAACAACCTCCAATATTTTTTTTCTTTCACACGCTTATGTGCGAAATTGTGTGGAAGAGTTAGCACTTGTCAATTCAGGGACACGTTTCACATTGTGGGAGGATTAAAATGAAAGTTTGGTAGAATGATTACACGAGCAACTTTGGAGAAAACCTGCAACAAAACATAGAAAGTAAATAATTCAAAATATGTTAAAACTTGCTTGGTTGTTTGCGCATTGATTCAATGCCTTGTGATTATGTCATCTCTCGCATAGGAAATGACCATTGCTGCATGGTAATTTGCTTTGATTGATATGCAAATTTAAAGAACTAACTATTGATTTATGCCAACTTTGTACCCTTTGTGATAGACAGTCGATGCAATTATTTTGAATGACTTTACTCACATGTAGAAGGCCACGGAAGATAAATCCTATACTCAAATTACCTTTATCACCAAATGTCACTAAATCTATTTTAATTTCTCTTTTTAATTAAAAATTTCCTTAACTATGATCTCCGTGAGAACTGGATAGAGATGATCCCTTTTTAATATTAATTCTTCCCTTTCGTGAATACCTATGTTTGCTAAAAAAAAATCAACTACTTGGTTGCCTTCTATGTAGGTATGGGAAATAGAGAAATCTTCTGGATTCTCCATTAATAACAGGCTTGATGCAAGATGTAGTTTAATTTCCAGTTTAGTATTTTTCTTTGTTTACAAGCATTAACAATAATCAAAGAGTCACCTTCAATTTGGAGTTTGAGGAACTTTGATTCAATAGCTACCTTCAAACCAAAAATCAAAGCATATGCTTCTTCTAGGTTGTTTCTACCATCTAGAAGTGGGTAAGATTTTGCATAAATAATAGAACCCGTGCTATCCCTTATAACAATACCTGCTCCTAATCGGCTTGGGTTTCCTTTAGATGCGCCATCGAAGTTTAATTTGTGAAAACCAACGGGGGTAGGGATCCATGAGACCTTTGATCTATCTATTTTTTGTTTAGGCTAATGAAGACTACCCTTGAATGGAAAAATTTGGGAGTCCCAAACTGTGAAGATGGAACCGATGTTCTTTGAATGCTAGACATATGCATTCGCAACTTCTAAAATTTGTGTTCTAACTTTACTTAGAATTGTTCAATTGAGGAAGTTTCTTTTCTAAATATTCTCCTCTTCCTTTCTAACCAAATGCTCTATATAACAATGGCCAAAGCCTTCCTACAAATACAAGAAAAAAGGGATGTCTTATACAAAATTGACCAACTTGTAAATAATTCCCACAACTTGTTTTGTAATGGAGAATACCGATTCAACTTATTAAACACAAATAACCAACATGATTGAGCAAAAGGGCACTAAAGCAGTAGGTGATTAGAATCTTCATATTCAAAATTACACATGACACATATAAATTTATATGAAATATGGAGTTTGGAGAGTTTATCACTTGTTAAAATCATCTTCTTCAATGGTAACCATGAAAAGCAACCTATCTTTGGGAGGATCATTGCATTCCAATAAAAGGATAATGCTCTACGCGATTCATCTTATGAACCCCTTTTCATGATTGATGTATAACCCTGGCAGACTATGTAATTTCCAAACTTTTACGGAGACCAAATTAGCTTGTTAGGAGCAACTGATTTATATACTATCCTTGACCTTAAGATCTCTTGCAACTTCTATATTTGATGGATAGGAAAGGATATATTTGAAAAATATTTCCATATTACTCTACCCGCACATTCATCAAAGCTGTGGAAATAGTCATGAACTCTTGTGCCCCAAATACTTACTAAGTATTCACTTAGATTTTGAAGATCTTGAATTGCCTTTAGAGGTGGGTGTCCATTCCAAGAATCTGCTGAAAAAAGTGAATCCCGACTGTTATGAATCTCCCAAGAAATAAATGGTGTAACTACCTCTTTGCATGCAACCAGGAAGTTCCACATGACGGAACCTGTTGGTGGATTGGAAATGGTGAAGATTCTTGTTGGAGCTGGTGAATCTAGATATTTAGCTTGCATTAACTTACACCATTTAGATTGTGGTTTTGAACAAAGATTCCACACCAACTTAGCACCCAAGGAGATATTTCTTGCTAAAAAACTATGAATGCCTACTCCACCTAAAAGTTTTTCTGAACAGATTTTCTCTAATGAAAGTAAAGGTATTTTCTTTTGGTTGTCTAGATCTCCTTTCCATAGGAAATTCCTGGTCAATTTTTCTATTTCCAACACAATGGATTTTTGTGCTTTTAGTATAGCCATATAATAATTAGGGATGGTTGATAAAATAGATTTGATCATCATAATTCTTCCTAATAAGGATAACCACCTACCTTTCCATGTTGAAATTCTGGCCTGGATGGAGTCAATTATTTTTTTCCAATAAGAAGGCTTATTTGACCCTATGAAAATAGGAATACCTAAGAACATGGTAACTCAGCTAAGTGAAAACCTAGATGATAGATTATCTCTCTTTCAAATGTTGCCTTTGTATTCAAGACATATATCTTTGACTTTTGTGTATTTATTTTATGTCTTGAGGCAGCCATATACTTATCTAGCACCAACTATATTTGTTTAGCTTCTAGGACAGATGCCTTTCCAAACACAAGTGTATCATTGATAGATCCAGATATAGCTCATTTTCTATTATTTTTATACATATTTTGAGATACTTTTAGATAAACTTTCTAGATAATGCTCTTACATTATACCATCCTTTACCATCCTTTCATATCTATTATGCAAACTTGAACCTAAAACACAATGATGGAATTATGGTTATAATATATTAGTATTGTATGATTTATATGAAGATATGTATGGAATGTTGATGGAATTCTATGATTTGATTATGATAGCTATCCTTGTGTACATATTTTGTGAAATTAACTTGTTTGCAACAAAAGAGGAACTATGGCACACAACAATTACAAGATGAACCTGTAGCAAAAGGAATGCTTGACAACGAGGTAGGGGAGTTCCAGATTAGATTGAATGGGATGATTGTTGATTAAAGTCACTTGATGAAGGTTGAACATGCATTATTATAACTAGTTAATAAACGCTAAAGAAGAGGTCTCCTTCACTTGTGGAATTTTGACATATGGTTGTATGTTTACATGAAATTCTATTGTGATAGAGTTCTAGTCCTATTAGCATTCTTTTTCCTTTTTAGTTATACGTTGAATAAATAAGTATTAACTCTACGCTCTAAATGTCTAGGAGTGGAGTTAATGATTTTAGTTAATCTGTTGTTTTGGATAAGATTCCCTCAAGCTTGTATACAGTTGTTGGTTGAATCCATAGAATAGTTAGTTGGTTTTTCAGTTTTATGTTATCAGTTAATTTCAGTTTCAAGACATGAAAGATTCAAAATGAGTGAATAAAATATGTGAAAGATCTTGTGTAATCTTCATGAATATGCAAAGAATTAAGTTTAATTCATGGAATGCGTAGAATCTATTAGCTAGATTTGGGTTCAGTTAAAGTGAGAACAACCACTTGAGCCAGCCACTCAAGGTACTATTCCTCACTTCATTTTCAAGCTATTCATTTATGTTTAATAGCTATTATTAGTTTATCATCACTTCATGAATCATATACAAGTTAACTAGAATCTCATATCTTGTTTATTATTAATGAATGCTTATGAATATGCATGCAATGGTTCACCAGTAGTACTCTAGAGGTTAATTTAGTTGATTCATTAGTTTTTATCAGTTTAAAGTTATTACAACATCATTTCATTAGTAACAGTTTAGTTACAGTCTAAGTTGTAGGTACTGATAGCCACTAGTTCTGGTTATGTCTTTTACTATTTTGTAATTTTGTGAGTTTTCTAGCAAGTAGAATAACTTGAGTAGGGTAGCTTAATTAGTTTAAATTCCTTGAAGACATATATAATGTTGCACCATCACAAGCTTACAATCCTTGGGTTGATAATTTAACGTAGTCTTAAGCAATGTTGAGTGGACTATTCAATCAATTAAACCTCTGAATTGTGTAGGTTCTACCAAGTTTACTGTTAGGTTCCCAAATTTGTAAGCTTTTAAATGAGCTCAATAGATTTGGACTAACATGGGACTGCTTTCAGGTTGTGGGTAAGCTACTCGAAAGCAGACCTTCGGATTATGGGTCAACTTCCCTGTTTGATGTCACCTAACTATTAATCTCTGAAGGTAAAGGGTAAGGATTGCATGAAAATAAACTTAATGCTAAAAAAACCCTAAGGAGATGCACCAAAATAACCTAGACATGTTAATAGCTTATCACCTTCAAATTAAAATCATAAAGCTTGACTCACACAACTCACTTTCCAATGCAGTTTACATAAATGATTTATAAAGAGGTATGTAACAGTGCTTTTAAAAGGAAAAACAAGGGTTTCACAATTAACAACACTATTAATCAACACAGATTATAACTTGTAAACATATATTTTCTGCTAAATGGATGCATAAACATGAGACAAGTTTGCAAGGAAAGATGAATTTTCACAAGACAAACTGATCAACCATTAATGGCATACCATGAAACATGAAGAGATAAGATAAAAATGTTCTACTTTATTAATTCAAAGTGCTTACTATATAATAGGCCCATCTGAGTTACAATACTGCTCCATGAAAAATAGCTCCAAACAAAGCTATCCTGCTGATGGAAAGAAAGAACTCCCTCAAAATGTTCAAAATGAACATACTTAAGCAAAAACACACCAAAACCCCACACAAGTTCTTCCAGAAGATTATGGTCGGATACAATAGAAAAGGAAAAAAAAACCTTCTAGAAACTCTCCAAACTGTCCACCACATGAAGAAAAGTTAATCCAAGTCAATACTCACACTAAAAATGTGATAAAAATGTCTCCAAATAGCTCCTTTTCCTCCAAAATCAGTCAAAACAACATCCCACACATTCCTCACATCTACAAGTCATAATTGGTCTTCACACAAGTCTTGACCCACTCACAAGTCATGCAATATGTGTGTTTTGAAGCACAAGACTCCAAAAAGCATTACAGATAATGATCTTGATTAAGTGATTCATAAAGCATCACTAAACAAGTCATTTTACAATTCAAAAATAGAATAAGGGGCCCACCATCTCCTTGTGTTACATTTGCATTAAAAGGCACAATAAAAGTGATTTTCAAATCACTTACATGATATCTTCAAATATTGGAATAAAATGCAACATATAATGTCATATCTAAAAGCTTTCAAAAGCTTCCAAGGAATTTGACCATCTTAACTTACCACATTCTGCACTTTAATCCACATGGCAATATCACTGGTTTTCAAAGGCATCATATTGAGCTCCAAAACACTTGGCCAATATGGCTGACCTCCAAATTCCTTGGAAAGCATACTCCAAGTCACATGATGTTGGGCAAAAATCAAAGGCATATTACTTGACCATGGCACACTCCATATGCATTTTTGAGGACTTAGCACAAAGTTGAAACGAGGGGAAAAAGAACTTAAGGCATAGAATGCATACGTTAATGAACATAAGTTTCAGCCCCCTATGCATTCACACATGTTTTTAATTTTAAAAACATGGGAAGAAAATCCCATCACACAAAAGTAGGGTCAAACCCTAATCATCAAACACCGAAACAATGAAGCAGCACCATCATTTTGTCGTTGAAGAAAATCTAGAACACTCCTGCTGCCATGAGGTTTGATCAAACACAAGAAAACTTGGAGATTCACATTGATTTTTTGTGATTTCATTGATGAGAAACACCTTGAGCAGCAGGTAAAATATATTTCATAGCTCAAAATCTGGATTTTACAACATTTGGGGCCATTTTTGAACCAACATGTCATGGCCATGGACATTGTTTTGACGCCATCTGTATTGTTTCCTCTTTTTATTGTTGTTTCATTTGTTGACAACTGTCATGAGAATTTTGTGAAGCTTTGCTAGAAGCAAAAGCTTGAAAATTTGCAAAAAATTTGTGAGCAAAACTCCAAGTGAGTTAAATGGACTTCACTTTCTTGACTTTGAGCAATAGAAAACCATGTTTTTTCTCTGTTTCTACCTTGAAAATGAAGCATAGAAGCCTGTTTCTTTTCTGCACTTGACAATAACGACATTCCATTGTTGCTTCTTTCATTTTTCCTGAAGAAAATAAGTCTTTGGCTGTGGCCATGAACAGAGAAAAGTTTGTTTTTTCTTGGCTCAGCTTCATTTGAAAAAACCCTATAATGCCTTTCGATTTTTCCTTTGTATCTAAAAGTGTTCTAACAACCCAGATGGGTTTTTGATATGTAGAAAAGAGAAGAAAAACAAAACAGCCTGTGAGCTCGACCTCCATTTTTCAACATGGGTTTCCTCTGTATCTTTGCATTTCCTTTTCTATTTTGCAATACACTTGCATAAACCCAAAATGGGTTTTCTGTAGCACATATATTTTTGAATTTTGCAACTTTTTTAGAAGAACCCAAGTGGGTTTCTTGGTTTCTTGAAGAAACTCAATTTTTTTTAATAGAAATGCAGATGGCTTTGTAAATGTACTCCACATTTTTGTATAATATAGCAATGTTGCTTCATTTTTTGAAACCCCAGGTGGGTTTTCCATATTTTGCAGAAAAGAGGTCAAACTTGACCACAACCTGTCATAATGCATGAAATGGCTTTCATTTGTCAATCCTATCAAATGTCTCTTTATTGAAATCTTATGAGAAAACCCAAATGGGTCCCTTTTCAATTGAAAGCAAACTTTAGATCTTGTTAAAAATGATTCGATGCCATTGCACAGTATGAGCATAATGAAAAGTTTCAATTTTGAAAACTGGGTTTTCTGTGAGCATCTGAATTGATTTTCTACATTTGATGATAATGGACATCATGAATATCTATTTTTAACTCTGAATATGAAACCATTGTTACCATACCTTCCATACATGGATAATGGCTTCCACTTGCTACTTTTGAGGACAATGATGGCCACCTTTTTTATTATTTGGTTCTTGGCTGAAGATAAAATTTGTAAATCATTTCCAAGCAAAAATGCCCCTATTCCTTGATCTTCCCCATTATAACTATGAATTAGCCATCACTGCATGCTCCTTGTCTATTTTGCAACTGTAGCATGAAGGCATCCAAATGGGGCTGCATTCTTGGCCTCCTTTCTCACCCGTGTACCATTGCTATGACTGTCTCCGTTTGCCATGATCACCTCCAAAAAAAAAAAATTGAATGCCTTGCAATTCACTATATAGGATGAAGGGCTTATGATTTTTGTTAAGAGGGTAAGAATTCTCTTTATCCTTGAAATAGTGTACTTGACATTCATGAAGTGGTTGTTTTCAATTCACAAGATAATTGCATTATCAGCTTGGTAGCTACCTGTTATGCATAGCACTGTCTTTTATTACCTCATAAGTCATTTATGCTTGACTGTCCTTCAATTGCATAGATAAAATGAAGATAAATTTGTATCCTTTAATGATACGTTTCTCTTGTTCATGACTATGCTTTGTTCCCTTGAAGCACCATGTTTTATGATGGTTTCAATATGTGAATTTTATGAGCTCCTCTATTTCAATCAATAAAACTATTGCCATCTTTAATATAATTATTCTTCAGTAGCAATAGATTTTCTAAAGCCCCCTTTTTGTGAGCTACATTTTGTGTCAGATTTTCAAAATACATTTTGTCCATCATCTGCCTCATTGCTGCTTTCAGAATTTGTGGATTCCTCATCATTTCTTTCTAACATTTCTCCTTGGGATAGTTGTTCTAATGCACCTCTATCCGGTAACCACTTAGCTTTTAGCAATTCAGAACAAGTGCCACCTAATCCCTCAAAATAGTCTAGTGTTGTTTCATAATCTATATCTAACCTGATTTCATAGTACTTTGAGGAATCAGATAACACATCAAAATTGTTGGAGGAAGAAATCTCTCCACTCATCACCCTTGGTTCACCCACTATTTCACTACCGAGCTGACCATAGCTTTTGAACCGCTTAATAGCCAAAAATCCTTCATTTTTGTTTGTATATGTGCTTGTCTCCTTTTCCATTTCCCTTGTTTCCAATATCTTCCCTTTTTCTTGTTTTTCCTTTTAGATATTTGTTGTGCTCTATCAGTTTTTTCACCTTTGCACTCTTCATTAGGTAATTCCAGATACTCTTTAGTTGGAGATGGTATTGCCTTCTCCAAGTGATATCCTAATCCTATCCTAGTTGCTTCACTTAATACAATATATGTGCTTCTATGATATATAGCGTATTCAGATGTGAGCCCCTTACCAAGATTTTTGTCAAGAAAAATTGTAACTTGAGTTTCTGAAGAAGGAAGAACAGTTATTGGAAAAATTGTGTTACATGGTGTAGAGATTGTAGAGACTTCCACTTCTAGTGCTAAATCAATAGTGCCCGAAGACTGATTCTTGGAAGCATGTGGTGTGCTAGAGTTCCCATCATAGCCCAAACCATATGGAGAATTGGTTGCAATCTCCACATCATAATAGCCATAGTTGATAGAAGGGGAGTCCATTGTGATCTCCACATCAGGGAAAATGTAGCTTATAGCATTATTATTCTTATGCAAAATGTGAGGTCTGTGATTACTATCTTTCAGCCCTTGTTGTCTACCCCTTTTGGACAGTGACTATCTTGCCACCTTGGAGACTATGCGTTGTATCACCATTGTTCATTTTCCTTGTCAATGACAATGACCTCTTTCATTTCATTTATTTCCACAAGTGCAACTATGAATGAACATTAACAATTCCATCTACCTCCAATGATAAGCATTATCTAGTTTATTCTTTTTGTTTTCCTATAGCTCTTGCAGAGGTGTTGTCCTATTCACTTGTATCATGACCTTGGCCTCAAAAAAAGAGATATCTCTTGAATCATGACTGCTTAATTATCATTTGTAACTTGTCTTCACTACCATTTCTTGCATGCAATCATGATCCATGTTGGATCATTCGTGATGACCCAAACCCCTACATGAAAGGTTATGAGCATATCCACTAATGTTGTCCTTGCATTGACATGTAACATGCATTTATGATTGTTGTCCTTCCATGAGACCATTGTAATACTTGTTGTCCTAAATGAATCTGCTATTTGATTCCACCACATTTGTCTCCTTTTGATCATGTGTAGTACATAACTATCTTCCCACTTTGATCCTAGTGGGCAGACACGTCCCCTATGTCGATGACCTAAAAGCTCACCGTCCTATGCGATGTGTGGCTATCCAATAGGGTCAAGGTGAGAGGGACTAGACAATATTCTCGATTGCTCTCTATTCAATAGATGCGTAATTGAACTTGATGCATATTTTGAATTTGATAATGAAAGTTGATCAACTTGCATGATTCTATATTGATTTAATGCATTGAAAACAAATAAATCTTTGATCAAGTTGCTCAATTTCTTTTTTCTTTCAAAGCATGTCGAGCTCTACCCTCTTGGGAGCCACATTTACCTCACATGTTGTATTTAACAGAATCAGAATAGTAACCAAACTTGTCCTAAATTTTCACATGAAGCAAACAGTTAGAAAATAAATGCATATTTTGGATGTGTTTGATGACTTCACTATTTTCCAAGACATCTAAGGTTTGCATGTTTATTTAATGCACTTATGGATTAGTTTATACATGCATAGGTAGGTGTGTATATAAGGATTGAGATCTTTCATAGCTTAGAGCCTCACTCTAATATCATTTTTTTTTCAGATGCAGGAGCTAGGAGCACTACGAAGCTGGGGAGGACACAAGCAACTTGGGGTGGTAGCAGCAGAGCAATTGGGAAACTTTGTAACCAGTCATTCTCATGCAATGACTGATCTCCATTCTTATATGCACATTCATTTGTTTCTTGTTACTTATTCATGTATAAATTGCTTCATATTTCCATTGAATAAGTAAAGTTAGTCCCTTGGCTTGTGAGGGACATGTACACTTCAGGATTATCAATAAAAGATTACTTTTGTATACATATGATTTATCTTTTCTCATTTGCTATAATTGCAACATTGGAATGAAAAAATGTTATCTGTTTCATTTGACAATATTTTTTTCATGCATATTGAATCTAGTAGATTTCTAGTTTATCTTTCAAATGTTCAAACAAACAACACAAAAGAATAAACACTAAACCTGATTTCAGCTAAAAGCTAAAAATTAGGTAACATTTACAATATATTATATTAGACTCTATATTTTTGGTGTCATTGTCGGGGATGGTGTTATCTTCGTAGATTTTTTTTTATAACTTTCATAGTTAACTTTTGTTTCTGACATTAGGACTGTTAGACTTAATCTTTTTCCAACACCAGAGATACACTAACATTGTGCAGAACCGCTACATTATAAATCCTGTTGGCATATGGCTCGTGTGGACATATTTTTCAGTTTTTTGTGTTGTCATTGATGGCAACTGATGTCATCATTTTGGTCCACAGTTATGCATTTAGTCACACCGAAAGTTAAAGTGGAAAATTGTGTGTTACCTACAGAATAGGGTATCTGATCTAATAGCTTCACTGGATCATCACTTTGTGTTGTGGATCTCTGAAAAAAAAATCAAGCACATGGAACACCTTATCATTGAATCCTATATTGCTATCCTTGTGGCTACATGGTTTTGGAGGTCCGGTAGGACATTTTCAGTTTATTTTTCTATTGGAGCCAACTCAGTGTAAATGATATATAACGGTTGTATAAAGTTGAATTATCTTTATTAGATAATTAATTATGGGTCCTAGCTAGTGTGTATCTAACTTTTTTGGATACGCATTGGAATTATTTATGTTTTTGGGTTGACTAATTGCAAATTTTATTAAGTTTTGTTGAAGCCGACCTGTGGAAGTTAATTCTTGGTGAGCGGATATATTTAGATGTTTGGTCACATCATTTGTAGGTGTGAAGAAGGTGTGTGTATGTTTCAAATCTCTAAGGTGTATTTGAGCGATATCATGTGCAATTTCACTTGTGCATAAATATTTTGTGTGCGAACTTGGGAAAAATAGAGCAGAAGTCCATTGTTAGTCAATAGGACACAAGTTTGTCATCAGAGCTAAACCAGAACTACAATCAAGCATTTTTTAGATGTTATCTACTCAGTTCATTTTCTTTTGGTTCCAAACTATTGTAAGGGCAGTGAGCCCCCATCTTCTGAGCAGTGTGCTCTAGGCAGTGAGCCTGAATGCAAGTGCATTCTCATTTTGTAATACTTCTTTTGAGTATACTCAAAACATATTGTGGATTGGCCATCCACCGTGGTTTTTCCCCTTACAGGGTTTCCACGTAAAAATACTTGTGTTATGGTTGTGTGCTTTACTGTTTTCTATTTCTACATATTGATTTTGGTTAAGTGTGTTTAGTGGAATAAAGATCAGGATAAAAGAGTTAAAATTTGCACATCACTGATTCACCCCCTCTCTCAGTGTTGCTTGTTTCCAACAAAGCCATATTACTTGTATGAAGAGGCAGAGAGATCCCTTGGGTAGATTCCTTCCCTCTACATGCCAAGTAGCTATATCAGAAGTTGGTGAATCCAATACTCAGAGCGAAGGTAATACTAAAGAAGAAATTTCCTTATCACCAACATCTAGCACACATACAGAAGGAACATACTACACCATGGGGGATGTAATGGATGATGATCCTGAATGGGCAACATTTGAGTTTCCAATCACTAATTAGGAAAGGGATATAGTGTTGAAGAACATTCCTCCTTCAACCTTACCAGTCTTTTATGGGTTAATGAATGAAGACCCAAATACATTTCTGTTTGAGTTTGATGTCTTGTGTCAAAGTTATGATTATATTACTAATGCTCACAGGCTCAAACTCTTCCCTGCAACTCTTAAGGATGCATCCCTAAGATGGTTCATGCGAGGATGTTGTTCCTGATTGGGAGACCATGAAGACCTTGTTCCTAAAAAAATATTAGGACTATTGTAGGGGACCTGATAGGAGGAAAGATGAAATTTTCAAAATGTCACAAAAGGATGATGAGCCCTTGGAAGATTATGTGGAGAGATTTTAGTTTTCTCTAAATAAAAACTAACAAAACAAGTTGTCAGAAGATTCCCTCAAGTTAGTCTTTTTGAGGGCCTGAGTCAATGATGACTGCATGGATGCCTTGAACCTTATTAGCCAAGGAGAAATTTCATAGATACCATTTCAAGATATTCGTAAGGTTTGCAGGAATTATTCAAGGTGCTTTACTAAAAGGGCAAGAGGAGATAGGACATACACAATTGGTAAATCATCTACAAGGGTTTCAAAATAGAGCTAAGAAATTTGTTATCCAACATGAGAGAGGATATCATCAGCCATTTGGAAACTTATTTGGATACACTCCACATTAAGAAGAAGCAAGAGGAAGCTGAGGTTATGCTCATTGAATATTGTTCAAGGTGTAGGCAAAGAAAAGAAAATTGCAAATGCAAAAGAGTGGAAAGTATCCAACAAGATAAAGTTGAGAAACCTGATTTTCAACGAATTGAAGGAGATGATGGAAAAATCTTCTATATAACATAAAGGAGTTTGTGGCAACAAAGACAAGGTATGCCACAAGACCCCCTCAACTTTAGTTCATTCTTTCCTATTGGGAATAAAAACATTTCTGCTTGGAACTCTCAACCCTGGCAAGCAAACCAAAACCAGTGGCAGAACCCTCAATAATGGCCACAAGCTTAGCCAAATTGGAACTAGTATCCAAACAATTGGCCACAAAAAAAATTAGGGTTCCAATTATAATCTATAATGGCCAACCTAGCAAAATCAATGGCAACCTCAGTGGCAAAAAGGCCAACAATGGAAACAACAAAATATGAACTATTAGCACCCTATGCTCCCTCGTCCACCACAACAACAAGCTTTAATTCCTCCATCAAATCCTATAAATCATCCACCCAAGAAACCAAAAATACCTACCCAACATGCACCTAACCCTAACACTAACCCTGTTCAATGGGCTTATACTAACGAAGCTATATGCAATACCCCACTTATGGGGTAGAGGTGAGTGATGTCCACCTTAGATCAGGAAAACAACTTGCTGGACCTTCATCCCCCCAAATTACAGAAATGGAGGATGAGGAACCTGCAGTTGATGCTTAAAAGAAATCCCCTTTGGAGCCTGAGGCAAACCAGACACACCAAACTACTTCAAGTCCCAAGCCACCTTTTCCTGAACTCCTAGTTATTCAAAAGCATCACACATAGGTTGAGATAGATCTTCTAGATCAATTAAAAGATGTGAGCATCAAGATTCCACTTATCCAAGCTATCAAAGACATCCCTATCTATACCAAAACTGTTAGGGATTTATGTCTTAAGAAACTGGGTAGGAAAAGAAAGGATCCTTAGACAGTCCATGTGTTAGGAAACCTTGTAGATATCATGTTGGGAAACATTACTGTCTTGAAGTATATAGATCCTTGTATTATAGTGGTGGATGTTAAGATCAATGTAACCACCATTAAGAATACCTTGAGAAAAATATTTGGCCCAATTTGGATGAGGAAGATAACTATTCTCTGCAAACACTGATGACTATAGAGCGCAACCCCTTATTGGATGACCAAGATGAAGATAAGCTCATTTCTCACATAATCCAAAATGATTGCGGTAGGATCCTATAGCAATAAGATTGCCTCATATGCCTACAAGACCCCTTAAAAAGTATTATACCCACCAATTCTATTGAAGAAATATCTCAAATATTTCATTAATTACTACCTCAACAATGTCTACCCATCATACCAAGCCTAGATCTCTCACCTATTCAAGAGTCATACAAGGAATTGGAAATCAAGCCACAAAGGAAGTTAAACATAAATAGTGCCTAGAAAAAAGAGCAACAAAACTCTCTGCAAACAGTGCTACAAGCACACTCGGCAGCATATGCATGGGATTACCATGATATGAAAGGCATAGATCCTAATGTATGTATGCAAAAAATTTATATTAATGATGGATATAGACCCATTTGACAACCATAGAGACACATGAATCCTACCTTGAGGGAGATAGTGAAAGCTAAGCTACAAAAGCTCCTTGATGCAGGTTTTATCTATCTAATA
Organism: Sequoia sempervirens; assembly: GCA_007258455.2. Lineage (NCBI taxonomy): Eukaryota > Viridiplantae > Streptophyta > Pinopsida > Cupressales > Cupressaceae > Sequoia > Sequoia sempervirens. The sequence continues at coordinate 80,179,522 of VDFB02075321.1, read as the reverse complement.
TCAGACTATGAATGGGTCTCACCTTTGGTAATTGTTCCCAAGAAAGGTGGGAAATGGATAATTTGTGTAGACTACAAGGAATTGAATACAACTACTACAAAAGACCACTTTCCTTTGCCCTTCATAGATCAAGTAATTGATTCTCTAGTTAGGAAGAAGTACTTTTCTTTTCTTGATGGCTTCAATGGTTATAACCAGATTAAATTTGCTTCAGAGGATCAGGACAAGACTACATTTGTTGATTATCGAAAATTCTGAGAGCAGGAGGGTGAATCAATATTCTATTAAACCATTCAACTGAAAACCATCCAATTATTAAAGCACATATAATTGCAAACAAGAATGAATACATTGAAAGAAAAATAACACCACAAGACACACCAACACCAGATTTTTATGTGGAAAACCCAAAATGGAAAAACCACAATGAGGATTAGCTCAAAATATATTATATTTGGATATAGTATATTACAAGGCTCACTGCCATGAAATACTATCCTTAGAAGGCTCACAACCAAAATACAAAGTGATATGGCTCACCACCAAAACAATAAATGGTATGAATCATTACCAAAAATATGAACTAGAGAAACACACCTTCTGTGTGCAGAGTTCAGTTCCAATGAAGCTCTGAATATGAAGTATTGGCCTACTTATCAGTCACTTAACAATTCTACTCTGATTCTGAACTTCAATCACTATACACCACTCACATTTGATAGATCATTTAAGCTCACACATCCAAGTTTATCTCTCATCCTTCTTCACTCACACTCTACCATTCAATTCCAAAATATCTCATAAATATATAAATACATTTCATACATCAATTAGGTCGACCTAATTAGATGTAAAAAAAAATCCAAAATAGCTCTTTTCAGCACCATACAAGATTTGAAACATATTTTCGCCCAAGAAAAATGTGTAATACTCAATTTCAAGTTGGCTTGGATCAATAATAAATTCAACTAACATCTGCAAGGTATAATTAATCATCTCAACATGTATCATGCATTAGGTCGACCAAGAATAGGACCTAATCATAAAAACTCTAATCCAAAACATGCTTATCAAAATAAACACTTTCCATATCCAATATTACTTTAGTTTCTCTTTACATTAATATCAAAGAGACTACCTTTAGAACCGCAGCACCAAAACATCCTTCTCAGGAAAATGCGGAATCTCCCACACTAGTATACTGAACAAAGAGATGACAATAGTAAACAAAGTTGAAATATGTCATTGATAACTTCCTATACACATCACAAAACTTCTCGAGATCTTGAATATAGCTATATGAATCAATCATAATAATATGATTAAGAACACAAAGTCACATCTCTTCTTGCGGGGAAGTGCGGACCCAAAAATTGACGCACTAGACCATAAAATTATCAGCAAAGAACACTTAACCAAACCTTTGATAGATCAACTTCTAATATAGATAGTACTATACACTAAATATGCTTCCCAAAATGTTGAAATCAATGACAACATTGGATCAGCCAAACCAACTTATGTATTTACACTTCATGCTCATGTTGCCAAGATGCATTAATACAAACAGACTCCCAAACTTCCAACAATCTCCCCCTTTGGCATTGATGGCAACATGCATATCAAAAAAAAAATTCATACCAATACAAAACTGACTAAATACTCCCCCGTTCAAATATTTTCTTGACAAAAAAATGATTTTCTTCTTACTATCTATCTCTCCCCCTTTGACATCAATGGAAAAGGTCATGCAGGGGTATGGTACATTTCCCTTGAATATATGTATGTATCAAAAATTGATAAAAAAGATATGAAAATATTAACCTGAAGATGAAGATCCATTCAGATTCTTCAAGATATCCTGCCATGTAGCTTTACCTTCTTCCCATGAACCTTTTGCATTTGCAAGATTCTTGTATACTAGTTCAAGCTTTGTTAAAGACTATATACCTTCTTCCATAGTGTTGGGGCTGAGATTTATTTTTGATATATTTCCAACACTGGCAAGAGAATTGGATACAGGAGTGTGTCTAATTTTTACCAAATCTCTAAGTGCTACATACTGCTTGATCACCTTTCTTCTCTAATTCTATAGGAAAAATAATTTATCTTGTAGTTGCGTAATGTAGGACCATCTCTAATTTTTCCTATCATTTTCCAAGCTATAAACATCTTCTTGAGTGCTCAATCGAATTCCATTCTGTCTTATTTCATTTCTTGCATTTAATGTCCAGATAGACCAACTCAAGCAGAAAGATACTAGCTCATGAGCTTCTTTTTCACAATCTTGAACATCATTTAATTCCTTCAAAACTCTATTGTGTGCATCTACACATTTCTTCTTGATGCCTTCTAGATTTTCTTTTGTAGTTCTCGATTCAGACCCATTTCCTGTTTTCTCTTTCAATCCGAAGATGTATGCTTTCAATGAATCAATCATTCTCCTGAGATTTTCCAAGGTGGACACAGATGAATTAAAGCTAGCACCATGAATCACTTCTTGTAAGTCTTTTGATGCTTCATCCAGGTCTTGTATGTTTGCACTTTCATGCTCATGTTGGGTTATCTCAAATTGACTTCCTTCTGGTTCAATGATCTCTTGCTTAATAATAACACTTTTTCTCTTCTTTCATGTTCTTTTTGTACTATCAGAAGCATCATTCGTAGATATTTCTTCTACATCTACTATCCTATTAGGGTCCTTTGGGATTTCTAGAAGCGCTTTTTCATAATGATCAACTTCTTCCTCAGTTACTTCATAATTTAACTTGAAAATCCATACAAGTCTGGACTCAACTACTTCAAGTAACAAAAAATAGTAGAGACAAGGAAATTGATGTCTCCTGAGTATTTTTCCACCACACTTTCTAGAATTCTTGTCTTCTTATTCATCCTCATCTGAAACATTCCAAATAATATTGGAAGAGCAGTTTCTTGAGCATCCGGACCACCAAGGTCCATCATGAGATTCCTTATTTGATGTGCTATCGGCTCTGTGTTTTTCCATTCAACCCTTCCAATAACCAGTATCTCCTTCATAAAGTAAAAGAGTAATAAAACTGTTAAAGTGTCATACTAGAATGTATTCTTCTTATTCTTTTTTTGTTTCTTTCAAATTCTTCATTATGTGTTGTCGAAGAAGCTCATAAAGATCATAATCTATACCATTCTCAACCATATCAAATGCAATGTATGCAACAACAGTAGAAACTATATAGTCATTACTAGGTAAGAAAAATTTATGTCCAATAAGCATTCTAGCATACTAGATGACCGGATTTTAAATTGAACTCAAGATAAGTTCTTTTCCTTCAAGAGTTGCTCAAGTAATCTCCATTAACTCTTGATCATTGATAGAATTCTACCTCGAAATTGGTCTGGAGGACCACAAACTAGTCGCATCCCTTATAGCTTCTCTAGTTATCAAATGTGCACCATCAATCCAAATAGATTCATCATGAATCTTGTAATGCAATTCAAATGTACTTCTTGTCAAATTCAAATAGAGGAATTTTTTTCCATACATCCAGTTTCTTTTTAACTAGGGTTTTATATACATCATAGTTTCCTTCCAATTCATTTTCCCATAAGATACTTAATTGATCTTGAGTGAAATTTCCTCAATTTTTCTGTAAATGTATGCATAAATATCTTCAGTAGGTAATACTCTAAGGGGAATGCTAGAAAATGCACCCATCAAATCTTCAGACATTTTTTTCAAAGAATAGCTCTTTAATTTCATTTGCAATTTTTTTGAAACATTCACAACCTTCAAACCATCCATTTTATAAAAAATAAAAATTCTAGAAAAGAATTGTGTAACCAAAATACCTCTTGAATTTTCTTCGGCGAAGATTAGGGTTTTGATGTTTCGATTTTGGAGCATGCCTCAAATCCACTTCCTCTCCTTCAATTTGCATTTCCTTCGCATCAATAAAAAATTTCTTCTCAAATATGTTTTAAGCTTCATGATTTGACCCATATCAATAAATGTGTCAGCAATAAATGTTGCAGAAAAAAAAAAAACTATCAATCTTTGAGCCAACTTTCACATTATAATGCTTCCTTCCACAACTTTCTTTAATAGCTTTAGACATCCTTTTTCCAAGATAGATTTTCATGTCACAACTTGACACCTAGTATTTCAGGGGGTTTTAAAAAAAAATTGTTATTGCTCCCCCTAATCCATTGCATGGGCTTAGTGTTTGACAGGGTTGTCTGCACCAGAAGATAGCATAGATAAATTTGATAATTCAGATTCTCCTTCCTTTCTCTAAATCCTTTCCATTTCCTTCTTAACCTCTACTGAATCAATCTTAATGATTGGTTCATATCTCTTTTTTGGATAGTCACTTTTCATGCTTCCACAGTCCTTAGAAAAGTGTCTTGGTTTGTTGCAATCATAACAAACAAAATTCTTCCATCTGAATTGTCTTTTACTCAATCTATATTTTCACTAGTTAGCCTTCTATCCAAATGAATTATAGTATAACAATATCCATTGAATGAATAGATTGTCTTGTTCAACTTCTGACTTTTGCATTCAATAGCTTTATGTCTAATTTTCTTGCACTTAAAACATTGACCAAAGAATGATAGAGTATCATTTTGTTTCATTTTGTTTCTGTAATATTTTTCCCTATGTACAAATATATTGCAAGAATAACAAACACCATTAAAATATAAATACCTTTGAGCGTTGGGTTATCTGATAAAAATCCTTCTGGTTTTGCTTCTTTTTTTTTTGAATTGTCTACCATTTCTTTGAGTCTTCATGTTAGGGGATTTATTTGCTTTTGAAATTTGTCCTTCTTGAATACCAAACCACTTTTTTCCTTAGAGGGTTTCTATCCTATAATCAGTTTATCTAGTATTGTAGAGCTCTCTGCAAATTTATCTCCATTTTTTCTAGCCTTTTCCAAATCTGATTTTAGAATTTCCACTTCTTGTTCTAGCTTTGCACATTCATCCATCTTCCAAGTTGTATTTCAACTCTCTGATAGTCTTCATTTTTTCTCTTTTCTTCCAATTGCTCTTTTAGTCTGGTGATGTCCTCATCTACTTTTTTTAATTGATTACTATTAAATTTTTCTTTCAGCTTCTTAATGCACTCATTTGCTTCTATCAGGCTATCCTTCAAATCTTTATTTTCTTCTGTATGTTCAGCAATTATCTCTTCCAGAGGAATAAGAAATCTTTTATCTTCCATGTATTCGAATTTTGGGACCTTTCTCAAGCTATTATACTTTTTAAGAGGAACCAAGCTCTGATACCAATTGTTGATTACCTGAAATACTGAGAGGGGGTGAATCAATATTCTATTAAACCATTTAGCTAAAAACCATCCAATTATTAAAGCACATATAACTGCAAACAAGAATGAAGACATTGAAAGAAACTTAACACCACAAGACACACCAACACCAAATTTTTATGTGGAAAACCCAAAATGGAAAAACCACGGTGAGGATTAGCTCACAACATATTAAATCTGGATATAGTATATTACAAGATTCACTGCCAGGACACACTGTCCTTAGAAGGCTCACATCCAGAATACAAAGTGATATGGCTCACTACCGAAACACAAAATGGTATGGCTCACTGCCAAAAATATTCAAACTAATGAAATACACCTTTTGTGTGCAGATTTCAGTTCCAATGAAGCTCTAAATATGAAGTACTACCCTACTTAGCAGTCGCTTAACAATTTTTCTATGATTCTAAAATTCAACAACTATACACCACTTGCATCTGATAGGTCATTTAAGCTCGTACATCCACTTATCTCTCCTTCTTCACTCACACTCTACCATTCCATTCCAAAGCATCTCATATATGTATATACAAATATATTTCATGCATCAATTAGGTCAGCCTAATTAGATATAAGAAAAATAATCAAAAAATAGCTCTTGTTGGCACCATACAAGATTTGAAACATCTTTTCACCCAAGAAAAATGTTGAATACTCAATTTCAAGTCAGCTTGGATCTGTAATAAATTCAACTACCATCCGAAAGGTATAATTAATCTTCTAAACATGTATCATGCATTTAAGGTTGGCCAAGAATAGGACCTAATCACAAAAACTCCAATCCAACACATTCTTCTCAAAATAAACACTTTCCAAATACAATATTACTTTAGTTTCTCTTTACATTAATATCAAAGAGACTACCTTTAGAACCGCAAAACCAAAACATTCTTCTCAGGAATATGCAAAATCTCCTACGCTGGTATACTGAACAAAGAGATGAAAGTAGTAAACAAAGTTGAACTCTATCATTGATAACTTCTTGTACACATCACAAAATTTCTCAAGATCTTGAATATAGTTGTATGAATCAATCATAATAATCTGATTAAGAGCATATAGTTACATCTCTTCTTGCGATGAAGTGCGGACCCAAAAACTGACACACTAGACCATAACATTATAAACAAACAACACTTAACCAAACCTTTGATAGATCAGCTTTTGGTATAGATAGTAAGGTGATCCCACAATACTGGTTTACAATTTTTGGCCAAACTGGACACTGAACTAATTTTTTCTAACTAAATCTTCACTTTCAGGCACCTATAGCGGCTAAACCGTGAGGAATTTGAAGATGATGCAAACTAGAGATTTGTGAAATTTTGTCTGTAGATTCTAAATATATTTTTTTCAAAAGTTTTGGAATTAGATTGCACTTCTTTTTCCATCTTCTTTGAAAACTAGTATTTTTTAGTAAACACCATTTCTAAGGAGTGACGCTCACCGTATAACACAACTTTTTTTCCGTGAAGGATACAATTCTATTTTTTTCGAATTTAGATTTGTCACTATGATATCTAGTGCTTCCAATTGGTTTCATAGTGTTTTATTGAATATTTTTTCCTTAATCAAGTTTCGAAGTCAAACCAGTTACAATTCAGACTTAGGGACTGTAACACAACTTTTGTATGTATCAAATTTTTTGTTGGATCAAGGACTTCAATATCTGGTGGGTGATCCCACAATAGTGGTTTACACTTTTTGGCCGGACACTGGAATTTTTATTTTTAACTAAATCTTCACATTCAGACACCTATAGCGCTAAACCGTGAGGAATTTGAAGATGATGCAAACTAGAGTCTCATCACATTTTTTTCTGTACATTCTAAAAATATTTTTTTCAAAAAATTTGGAATCAAATTGCACGTCTTTTTCCATCTCCCACAAAAATTGGTTTTTTCAAAAACATCATTTTAAAAAGTGACGCCACCGTATAATGTATAACTTTTTTTCCATGAAGGATAAAATTCTAATTCTTTCGAATTTAGATTTTTAACTCTGATATCTAGTGCTTGCACTTGGTTAGATAGTTTTTTATTGAATATTTTTTCTTTAATCACGCGTTTTGAAGTCAAACCAATGACAATTCAGACATAGCGCGACCATATAACGGGTAACTTTTGTATATATCGAAATTCAATTGTTTTTTGTTGGATCAAGGACTTCAATATCTGATGCACTCATATTTTTCAAAAAAAAATTGATAATCTGCTATTTTTCCACATGTGCAAAATAGAGACCTTCATTTTCGACGAAAAACCTATGTTTAATAAAACTAAAAAAACAAATACATAATAAAACAAAACATATTAAAATTATATTCATTGGAGAGCTCGTTTCAAGGACTACCTGAATCCAATTGGGTTTGTGAAGATTCCCCCATTTTCATCCTCAACCTGAGCGTCAAAGCGTAAAAATTAGGTTTTTTGTATGAACAAAGTCAAAAATTAGGGAAAAGGGGGGTTCGCTAGAACCAGGGGGGTTCTAGCGAACCAGGATTCATTCGAACCCCCTAAATATGCATTTTTCCTTTTGTTTTTTTGGTGGGAAATGTGGGCCCCGTGATTGATGGGTTCGGTCGAACCCTAGTTCGATCGAACCCCTATATGGTTTGGTCGAACTTGTAGGTTCATTCGAACCCCTAAAACCATTTTTTTTGCCATGGGGCCATTTTTTCTTAGTTTTCCTTCCTCCATCAAATTGTAAACCACTATTGTGGCTTCACCCTGGTGCACTCATATTTTTCAAATTTTTTATAATAATCTTCTATTTTTCCACATGTGCAGAACATAGAGCTTGATTTTAGGTGAAAAACATTCACAAGAAATAAAAAAATAAATATATAATTAAATTAAATTTATTTAAAATTATACTTTTTGGGAAGCTTATAATAAGGACTACATACAAAAAATAAATTTTAAATGAATTTATTTGATCCCCCAAAAGGTAAATCCAAAGTGGTTTTTTATTAGCATTTTGATAGGTGTAAAGGAGACTCTGTTATAGGTATGGTTTTAAATGAGCGGTGTTCTATCCAAGGGGGTTTTATCTAAGGTAGTTTGATCAAACCATCTTCAATTGGAATGATTGAAATGGAACCTTTTAATGCTTAAATAATTATATTTTATAAAAATATGTGATTTCAACAAAAATCAGAATCTCCCAAAAATTGTAAACTAGCTTTGTGGGATCACCCAATATTGTACACTAAGTATGCTTCCCACAATGTTGACATCAATGAAAACACTGGATCACCCAAACGAAGTTATGTATGTACACTTCATGCTCATGTTTCTAGGCTGCATTAATGTACAGAAAGACTCCCAAACTTCCAACAACATTCACATGTCCTTGGGGTACTTATACTTACTTTGTTCTACCCTTTGGCTTATGCAATGCTCTAGCTACCTTTCAAAGAGCAGTACTCAACATATTTTCTGATTATTCACATAACTACATGGAGATATACATGGATGACTTCACTACATATGGTGAAAGTTATGAGGAAGATCTCAATAATTTGGAAAAAGTGTTGAAAAGGTGTAAAGAACACAACCTATCACTCAACAATGAAAAGTGTTTCATGATGAAGAGACAAGGGATTGTGTTAGGCCACTTTATATCTAGTGTAGGAATTTAGGTTGACCCACACAAAATAGAGATAATATCTACCTTAAATGTTCCTCAAAAACAAAGAGATATTAGGAGTTTCCTTGGTCATGTAGGCTACTACAGGTGATTTATCAAAGATTTTAGTAAGATTGTTGCATCGTTATTTGTTTTGATGAGTAAGGACATTGAATTTGAATGGAAATCCGAGTGTCAACACTCATTTGAAGAGCTAAAGAAAGCATCGACTCAAGCACCTATTCTGAGAGGACCTAATTGGACTCTACCTTTTCACATACATACATATGCCTCATATTTTTCCATTGGTGTAGTCTTCGATCAGAAGGAAGGAAACAAAGAGTATGCAATATACTATATTAGAAAAAATATTCAAGGGGCGGAGTTGAACTATATTGTAATAGAAAAAGAGATGCTTGTTGTAGCATATGCTATTAATAAATTCTAAATTTTTAGAAATTATATATAGTAAATAGATTGATGGTTGTTTGGATAGTGAAATTATCTCTCTTAGAAATTAACTGAAATATCTTGTCTTGAAATATGTAGAAGGATTATTTTAATTAAAAAGGATTTTGTGGCTATTTTTGTAACAATGATTTTATAGTGTAGCTAGCTTGCTATTTTCATTCAAGATACAAGTCATCAAACTCAAGCACATACCAAGAATATGGTACTCTACTTCAAACCCTCAACCTCACTTAGTTTAGTCTACTTACATGAGGATATTAAGGAAGTTGCTAAACAATTAATATATATCATTTGTTGTTTGTGAAGGAAAATCCTGTGAGATCCAATATGGCAGTGGATCAATATCCATTTTCTTAAGTAAAGATGATGTCACAGTTGGGAAACTTGTTGTAAAACATCAAGTTAGTAAATTTTGGATGTTAAGGCTTCTCAGTTGGATATCAGAGATCTTTTCTCATCAACTTAATTTGGAATTTATGTATAAATGGATTCTTTCATGGTGTAGGTCTTTACTGAGACAACACATGAACTAGGGTTGACATTTTTGTTTTCTAAGTCTGATGGCATTCTTTGGCTTGGTTTCCAAGAAATTTTTGTTGATAATGTTGTTCCAGTCTGGTTAGTGTTGATAGCCAGGTAAGTGCACAAGGATGCTTCCCAAAAGGGGCTTAAGTGGCCGCTTTTTTTCTTCTTCTGAAATAAGGAAATATTGACCTTGGACATGAGATTGAGGATACTTACACTCAAAATTTTGAGATGGAACAAAAAGAAGGATTCAAGTGCTTTGCGTCTACTTTCTAAACTACTAATTTATTTTGAAAATGGTTGATATTAAGGGGTTCAAATGAGGTATGTACACAAATTGGTGTTGTTTTTGTTAGAAAAACATAACACAACAACTCTTGTATGACCCTCGTACGGTGAATTTTTTTTTAGTATTTTAAAAATTGCTATGGTAAGAAGTTAGCTAATAGTATGTAGCTGATGCACGATTTTTTTGATAATTTTTTAATGAATATTTTATTTTTTACTAATTTTCGAATTGAACACTTCTTGAAAAACAAAATTTTGGCCGTGCTATTCCTACATATTTCTAAAAATGTAATTTATTTGAAATTTTGATGAATGGTTAATTTATAATGAAAAAAACACCAAACATTGCTTTTTTCCAAAAAAGAGGCATACAAACAAAATAAATTATGGATGAATGGCTTAACATTGTCAAAAAGTGAAAAAAATTACATCATTGGATAGCTAAGAGAGAACCTAACATTACCCAAATGTTCGGTTTGTTTGATATTGAACCACATGCAATCCTGATGGTGAGCACGAACCCGAATATGTGAAATATTGTAGAAATTGCAAAAACACGTCTCTGGTCATTGGGAATGCCCTCCAATCCTTTGGGTTGGTATTCCAAGGAAAATACCAATCCTAAGGCTTGAGGATTCCCAAAGCAAGATATAACACAGGCGCATTAAAACACGCTCATGTTATATGTCAGTTTTCACATGGTTTTTTGCGTTTGTGGGGAGCATGTCTAGCAAGACATAACACGAGCACAATATAGCGTGCTTGTGTTATGTCTTGCTTTATGTTAAATAAATATTGAATGTATGTTTGTATGCACATGTATGCTTGTATGTCATGTATGTATGTATGTATGTATGTATGCTTGTATGTATCAATGCATGTATATTGTATGCATGCCTACTTAAATGAAAGATTGTATATACATGCATGTACATGTACGCTTATATGTATGTACATATGTATTATGCTTGTATGTATGTATTTATGTATGTCTTTAGAGGGAGGGAGAATTTTAAGAGAGAGAGAGAGAGAGATCTAGAGTTGTCTAGGTAGGGTGGGAGAGGGAGACGAGGGAAAATCGGATCAAATCAGGCGTCGGATCAATCGAACAATCCGTCGGATCAGATCAAATCAAGATCATCGATCAAATCCGTCCAGACAAAATAAGATCCGAGATCAGATCTTTGAGATCGGAAAATCGGAAAGATCTCGTCAGGTCGAATCTAAAGTCAAATCCGGAAATAAAATCAGGATCGATGAACAAAGATCAGTCGAGCAGGACAAAGTCGATAAAGTCAGAATAATCAAAATCAGGCGCAAAGAAATCAGCGGAAGTCAGGCGAACGTCAAAGTCATCCGGATCAAGTCGATCAAATTATCCGGTAAATTTCATCATCCGGTCGATCTCGACAAAGGTCAGATCGTCGCCAAGTCGTTTTTGAGGTATTAGGCTTTAAGGTTGAGGGTTGAGGGATTAGAGTTGATGGTAGAGAGTTTTGGGTTGAGGGTATAGGGTAGAAGGTTTAAGGTTTAAGGGTTTAGGGTTAAAAGGTTTAGGGTTAATGGTTTAGGGTTGAGGGTAGAGGGTTTATGGTATAGGTTTGAGGGTATATTGTTGAAGGATTAGGTTGAGGTTCCAATGTAAAGGGTAGAGGGTATACGGGTTGAGGTTTTAGGGTTTAAGGATTGAGGGTTGAGGGATTAAGGGTTGAGGGTTGAGAATTGAGGGTTTAATATAGAGGGTAGAGGGTTGAGGGTTGAGGGTTGAGGGTTGAGGGTAGAGGATTGATGGTATAGGGTATAGGGTCGAGGGATTAGGATTAAGGGTCCAATGTATAGGGTAGAGGGTATAGGGGTTGAGGGATTAGGGTTTAAGGGTTTAGGGTGGGGAGTTTTCTTGGATTTAAGGGTGTAAGGGTTGAGGGATTAGGGTTTAGGGTAGAGTGTATTGGGTAGAGGGTAGAGGGTTGATGGTTAGGGTTGAGTATTTAAGGGATTAGGGTAGAGAGGGAGGGATGGGTGGATAGAGAGAAGGAGAAAGAGGAGGGAGGGACATAGATGTATGAGGGTTGAGGATCCAATGTATAGGGTAGAGGGTTGAGAATAGATGGCATAGGGTTGATGACTTATAGGGTTGAGTGATTAGGGTATTGGGTTGAGGGTATAGGGTTGAGGGTACATATGGTTGAAGGATTGGGGTTAAGAGTCCAATGTATAGGGTAGAGGGTATCAAGGTTAAGGGTTTAGGGTTTAAGGGTTGAGGATTGAGGGATTAAGGGTTGAGGGTTGAGAATTGAGGGTTGGGTGTTTAATGTATAGGGTAGAGGGTAGAGGGTAGAGGGTTTAAGGGTTGAGGGTTGAGGGGGTTGGGTGTTTAATGTATAGGGTAGATGGTAGAGGGTTTAAGGGTTGAGGGTTTAAGGTTGAGGGTAGAGGATTGAGGGTATAGGGTTGGAGGGTTATGGTTGAGGGTCTAATGTATAGGGTAGAGGGTATAGGGGCTGAACGATTAGGGTTTAAGGGTTGAGGTATTAAGGGTAAAGAGGGCTGAGGGATTAGGGTAAATATTTTTCTAAGTGGGTTTAAGGTTTTAAGAGTTGAGGGATTAGGGTTGAGGGTAGAGGGTAGATGATTAAGAGTAGAGGGTAGAGGGTTTAAGGCTTGAGGGTTGAGGGTCGAGGGTTGAGGGTAGAGGATTGAGGGTATAGGGTATAGGGTCGAGGGATTAGGGTTGAGGGTCCAATGTATAGGGTAGAGGGTATAGGGGTTGAGGGATTAGGGTTTAAGGGTTGAGGGTTTAAGGATTAGGGTAGGGATTTTTCTTGGATTTAATGGTGTAAGGGTTGAGGGATTAGTGTTGAGGGATTAGGGTTTAGGGTAGAGGGTAGAGGGTTTAAGGGTTTAGGGTTTAAGGGTTGAGGGTCGAGGGTTAGGGTTGAGTGTTTAAGGGTTTAGGTTTTAGGGTTGAGGGATTAGGATAAAGAGGGAGGAATGGGTGGATACAGAGGAGAGAAGAGGAGGGAGGGACATAGATGTATGAGGGTTGAGGATCCAATGTATAGGGTAGAGGGTTGAGAATAGAGGGTATAGGGTTGATGACCTGTAGGGTTGAGGGATTATGGTATTGGGTTGAGGGTATAGGGTTGAGGGATTAGGGTTGAGGGTACATATGGTTGAATGATTGGGGTTAAGAGTCCAATTTATAGGGTAGAGGGTATCAGGGTTAAGGTTTTAGGGTTTGAGGGTTGAGGATTGAGGGATTAGGGGTTGAGGGTTGAGGTGAGGTTGGAGTGTTTAATGCATGGGGTAGAGGGTAGGAGGTGGGGGTTTAGGGTTGAGGGTTGAGGGTTTTAGGTTGAGGAAGTGAGGATTGAGGGTATAGGAGTTGGAGATTAGGGTTGAGGTCCAATGTATAGGTAGGCAGGTATAGAAATTTTGAGGATTATAAGTTTAAGGGTTGAGGGATTAGGGTAGAAGTTTACTAAGTGGGTTTAGAGGGTTGAGGATTAGGGTTGAGGGTAGAGGGTTTAAGGGTTTATGGTTTAAGGGTTGAGGGTCGAGGGTTGAGGGTAGAGGACCGAGGGTATAGGGTATAGGGTCAATGGATTAGGGATTAGGGTTGAGGGTCCAATGTATAGGGTAGAGGGTATAGGGGTTGATGGATTAGGGTTTAAGGGTTGAGGGTAGAGGGTTGGGGTTTAAGGGTTGAGGGTTTAGGGATTAGGGTAGGGATTTTTATTGGATTTAAGGGTGTAAGGGTTGAGGGATTAGGGTTTAGGGTAGAGGGTATTGGGTTGAGGGTAGAGGGTAGAGGGTAGAGGGTAAAGGGTAGAGGGTTTAAGGGTTTAGGGTCGAGGGTTAGGGTTGAGTAATTAAGGGTTTAAGGGTTTAGGGTTTAGGGTTGAGGGATTAGGGTAGAGAGGGAGGGATGGGTGGATAGAGAGAAGGAGAGAAGAGGAGGGAGGGACATAGATGTATGAGGGTTGAGAATAGAGGGTATAGGGTTGACGACCTGTAGGGTTGAGGGTATAGGGTTAAGGGATTAGAGTTGAGGGTACATATGGTTGAAGGATTGGGGTTAAGAGTCCAATGTATAGGGTAGAGGGTATCAAGGTT
>VDFB02075321.1:80132080-80165075 GCA_007258455.2 Sequoia sempervirens | reverse complement strand
TGATGTTGGCCCACATTCTGCATATTCTCCTGGTTCTGCGCGTGATCTGACAAAAAGTAGCTTTTTGAAGATTGAGTGAAGTTTCCATGCATGATTTTTAGATTCCACCACCTTTTTCATGATCTTTCCACTGCCTTTGCATGAAATAGCAAAGTTTTCATGTTGAAAGACATAATATCAATTCAATTTTGAATTCTAGTGATAAATGATATACAATTGGCGTTTGGAGGGGAACAAGCTTTTGAAAAAGTCAAATTGTTGAGGAGTTTGAGGAAAGAACAAGCAAAGGCTACATAATTGGGTTGAACTCCTCCATTTGAAAGTTTGGTTTTTTAGGTATGTGAAGTCTTTGTACATTTTATTTCATTCTATTATGGATTGCTTTCATTTTTGTTGTTTTGCATATTCCATGTTGATCATTATTTGTTTGTCATGTTACAACCTTTTAGGTTGTCAATGGACATTTTGCACCATACTAAATCTATACACTTTCCACTACATTTTAAACCACATCTCTTTGAGGCATTTTTATTTAACAATTGACTTACTTTGTGTATGCTTCCAAAGCTTTCATTGAGGTATTTTGTCAAATAGTTATACAAACTAGTTGATTGCCTTGTCTATGCTACCAAATTTTCCATACAAGTCTCTAAAAAAATGGAATATACTCCTAATGTAGTAGGGGGAGGCCTGCAACACACAAATACACAACTCCAATATGCAAACACAATTTTCAATTTACAATTTCATCAGGACTTCTTCATTCAGCATATTCACACTGTTCCTTGTAGCATATCAAAGTCACTCAATCGGGTGTAATTCCACTCACACAACCTATCAACTCACAAAACAACACACATTAGGGACCCATTATAGAGCCTTTCAACTTATCCAACAATCACCAATGCTTGTTTTGTACCAAACTGCACAAATCAGGTTTTCTACACTTTTAAGGGCCCAAATTAGCCCACTTTTACAAAGGGACTACCTTCAAAACTTTGCGTAATCTCCTGAAACCTTGGGGAAGAATTTTAAATCTGTTAAAACTTCAAATTATAGTGTTAGATTGCATACATTCAATCATTTACCACCCAAACCATAAAACCCTCTCCCTAGGCTTAGAAAACCTAGGTTTTATTGAAAGTAGCACTTGTGAAACACTCCAAAACTTGAAAACTATTCAAACAATCCTAAAATACCCTTCTCATGCTCAATCTAACATAAAATAATGCTTCCCAACACAAAAACTCATTTTCAATCACCAAAACCTCATTTTTCTTAAGGAAAACTCAACATTTCCTCATTTGGTTTGATGCCCAATCCAAGGATCATCCTCCATTCAAGTTTCTCATGGAATTTTATAATTTTTCCCTCCTAAAACAAACCACTTAAACTTCCAAAACTAACATTTGAAAGAGGTGACCATTGGTCTCCCTCTTTAATACACTTTTATAATCCTGGTGCAGGAGCACCTACACCTCATCCTCCTTATTTGATCATTTGATGGTAATTAGGAGGTTAATAGGTAGGTGGATGAGTCTTTGAGCATGTTTTGTTTTGAATAAGGTCAATCAAGACCACTAAGCATGTCTTAGGTTGAGTTTTTGAGTTTAGGTGTTAAAATGTGAAAAATAGTGATCTTGCACTAAAGTATCTTTGTAGCCTTTGAAGGAAAGTTTTTGAATTTACATGTAAAGTGTGCAAGATTAGTCTTTTGTGGATGTAATAAGGCTCACTTCAATCCATTGGTGTGGTTTTAGTGAGTTATAGGTGTTAGGGGTGCAAACTTACAATATGAGTAATATTATTGTTATATCATGTGTAAATGATGTAAACTTGGCCTTCAATGGTCATTAATTCTTCTGTGGAAACTATAACTCATGTAAGGGACCCTATGATGTCTTATTTAAGTGTAGGATGCATGATTTGAGTGCTAGGAAAGAAATAGGAGTAATAAACCTATTGCTATAGTGAGTTTTGTGAACAAAAATGCATGTGAATGAGGGCTTAGGCCTAGGGTTTGGAAGAATCTCAATGGGAGGTCATGATGTTTTGAAATTTTAGGCATGTGTAGGGTTAATGTCCTTTTTTCAAGTTGTTTTTAAAGTCTAGGAGGTTGTGGAAGTAGCATATTCAATAAACCCTCTTGAATAGTGCATAAAACAAGGGTTTTCAGGTTTGGCATGAATTGGTCTATACGAGAGGAATCTAGTTGTGGTTTTGGAGGTTTGGGAACCTAAGAAATTCTGCCCCAAGGTTTCAAGGTCATGTGATAAGTTTGAGGTCATGTTTCTTTGAAAATTAGGCTTAATCAGCCTAATTAGGTCAGCCTAGAAGGGGCATTTTTTGGGATTTGGTGCAAAGGACTTGTACTTGAAATTGAGCTATGTGTAATAAATCTGAAATGGGTGTCTAAAACCATCAAGATTTTCTTTGGTGTTTGGGATAAAATTTGAGTTATTAGGCACAATCTGAGTTTCCACTACTATTAGGGTTCAAGGGGTGAAAGTGTGAAATCTAACTTCTGATGATTGTCAGGCTTTGAAGGTTGTTTGGTTTGTTCAAATAGGTCATCTTAATATTGTTAGATGCCTCTTAAAGGAATGTTATCAAATTGGTTGTGATTGAGCCTCCCAGGTCTACATCAAACCCTTCACTATTTGTTAATTTCACAACTTAGCACTTTTTTCACATTTTGAAAATTCTACTACCTAGACCCCTAAATATTATTGAAAATGATGCAGTGGAAAGGGAAGCAACTTCATTTTCAAAAGATTCTCTCAAATACTCTATATGGACACACCAACTTCACTATTCCTCTCAACAATGCAACTTGACCACTCAATTTGACTCACACAATCAGACATCTCAATAGGACTTGGGGATGATGTAAACACTCTTCACACAACACAAAATTACCAAACAAACATACCTTGCACCCAAAAAAATCCATTCTTCCATCGCTCCTACACAAGCCCATACAACTTTGCAACATTCACCAATAGGATAGTCAAAATAAAAATTGATTAAAGGAATTAACCAGAAAATGAAACATGGTTTTAGACTCCTAACACCATCCTCCACAAGTTCCCAAAAGCATAGGATCAAACACCCAAAACAAATGTATCAAAAGATTGATTTACAAGCCATAAACAAGGCTTCACTAGGCCCGTACAAGGAAGCTTTCAACTTTTCAATGCACAACCCAACACCCCTAATGCCTTTAAAAGACTCCAAAAGGTTCCCCAAAACCTATTCCATTCTTTCCATCCATTAGTATTGCACAAATACTCAGAAAACTATGAAAATTGCATTCTAAAGACCATTTTCATACATTTACAAGGGAAAAACTGACCTAGGGCATCAAATAAATTTTGTAAACCTCCATATTTTGATCTAAAAAAAATTGCAGCATGTAGAAGGGCCCTAAACCTAACATTCCACAAATTTTTAGATTTTTCCCATGGTGGAAATGGGAATTATGCCCATTTTGGTGACCAAACCCTTCTTTGGTAGGGTTTCAGACCCACTTTCACTAAAATTGATGTAACTTGATTAATTCTTAATGAAATAAAGCCAAATTACCACCAAAATGAAGCTATCTCTTCCTATGTTGAACCATGAATATTTGGAGGCTGTATGGTTATGTATCAGTCCGTACGAAACAAAAGAACAATAAAAAACACTGCAAAAATAGAGTTTTCTCTTTATTAAATGCTTCAAAACTTCAAAAATGCCAACAACAGGCCAACCTCGACCCAAGGGAGGCTTTTTAAACATTCTCCCACCTTCCCCAATGTTCCTTGACTGATTTTTTAAAAGAAGGAACCATTGGTTAGTGAAATTACGCCAACTTACAACATGGCAACTTTTCAATTTTGGGGCAACTTTCAATCCTAAAGACCTATGACCTCAAAAACCATTCAAATAACCTTGAAACAACCTTATTATATTTTAAAGACCCCAAAAATTGCACACTTATAGACAAATTCATGTTTTTTCCTTCAAAGGCTACAAAAGCAACTTTTAGTGCAAGATTGCATTGTTGCACATTTTGACTCAAAACTCAAAAACTCAACCTAGAACCTATCCAATGGTCTTATTAGACCTTATTGAAGATGAAAAAAACTCAAAATACTAAAAAATAATCTTTCTAGAACCTATTTAAACTATTTTGGTTTTCATCTCTATTTGAAAAGACTGTTGTTTGAGGAGTTTGAGTGAAGATCTAGTGTTTAAAAGGCTGTCTCCTTATAAATACCTGGCTAATTTAGTAGCCTTTATGCAAGGTGGTCTATTGGATCTTAATGATGGTACAAAGAAACATGGTATGATCTCTTGGGAATTTTTCTTAGGGTTTGTGTTAAAGCTTGATTGATGTTTGGTTGGCCATTGGATGACCTTCTCTAAAAGATAAGTCCATTTGATGAGATTTGGAGACTATAAGTTAGGCAAGGGTTTATTGAAAACCCATACTCGAAACCTTCCCACAACCAACCAAAGCCTAAAACACCTTCAAAAAGGTCTGCACAAGCTTAAAAGATCAAGAGATATCGTTGCCCCAAATATTTCTTCAAACCGTAGCAGTAAACCACCATTTTCCACTAAAAAATGCACCATTTGACATCTAGGGCATCACCTAAAAACCCTCTATTCACCTCCCTTGCACACAAAAATTTGTACACATGTTTTATAACCATAACTAAGCCTTTCCATCGAGTTATAGAAGCATACAGTGGGTGAAAGGCTTAATATGACATTTTAATGCACTCAAAACCCTTAAAATAGGGTATACAAACCGACCCTCAGTAATTGGCTTCTAAAATGCACAAAATCACTTGAAATCCTACCAAAAAAAAACTAAAATGGAGTTAAGTCTGCTGCCCACCAAACTCCATTGAAAATAGAGCACAATCACCCTGTATGGAACCGTACAGTTCAATGAAACATCAAATCCCAAAGTGCAAAAGGGTAGCAATCTTTGACGGGGTATGACTTGGATACCATGGTGCTTAAAAAATCTCCATCTAAACCTATGGGATCATGTTGGGCCCATCTACAATAACCTCTCTCGGTTTTTGTTATCTCGGAGTGGTTTTCCTATGGTGTCTAGTTTTTAGTTGATGGAAAAAGTGTCAAATGGAAGCAGTGGAAAGTTGCAAATTGTTGCAACTTTCGTTATGCAACTCCTGTGACCAAAAAAACTATTCCAACGCATCTGAATAGGTATGTTTATGCTAGGCACGGTCCTCTTTCGCACCCAAATACATAGAATCGCTCCAAGCTACATTCAACCGGATCGATCCCTTAAGGGTCCAAAGTGCAAAATGGCTGCAAACTTTAGCATGTCGTTACTCGGATACCGTGATGCTTAGAAACTTCTCGTCTAATCCTATGGGATTATGTTGGCACCCTCTACAATAACCTCTCTTTGGTTTTGTTATCTCAAAGTGGTTTCCAGGTAAATCCGGGCCGCTGATGGAAAAAGTGTCAAATGGAAGCAGCGGAAAGTTAAAAGTGGTGCAATTTCTGCCCTTAAACGAAAATCAAACAAACTGCTCCAATGCCCAAAACAGGTATTTTTATGCTAGGCATGGTCCCTTCTTTCATTAACCCGGAATACCTAATCCTCTAAGCTACGCTCAACCGTATTGATCCCCATATCCAAAGTACAAAAATGATCTAAAATAGCATGTTGCTGGCCTGACGTAATGCTTAGGAAACTTCGCCCGATCCTATGGGATTGGGGTGTAGGGTCCCTCTGCAACAAGCCTCTACCAATCCTCGTGAGTTATTTCTATGGTGTCCAATTCTCGCTTGATGGAAAAAAGCGTTAAATGTAGCAAAAGGGGAAAGTTGCAAAGTGGTGCAACTTTCGTTCTGCAACTCCTGTGACCAAACAAACTGTTCCAACTCATCCGAATAGGTATGTTTACGCTAGGAATGTTCCTCTTTTACACCCAAACAAGCGGAATCGCTCTGAGCTACATTCAACTGGATCGATCCCTTAAGGGTCCAAAGTGCAAAATGGTTGCAAACTTCAACATGTTGTTACTCGGATACCGTGACACTTAGAAATTTCTTGTCTAATCCTATGGGATTGTGTTGGACCCCTCTACAATAACCTCTCTCAATTTTTGTTATCTCAGAGTGGTTTTCCCATGGTGTCCAATTTTTCAGTTGATGGAAAAAGTGTCAAATGCAAGCAGTGGAAAGTTGCAAACTGGTGCAACTTTCGTTCTACAACTCATGTGACTAAACAAACTATTCCAACACATCCAAATAGGTATGTTTACCCTAGGCATGGTCCTCTTTCACACCCAAACACACAGAATCGCTCCGAGCTACGTTCAACTAGATCGATCCCTTAAGGGTTCAAGTGTAATATGTTGAAATAGGTCATTCCATCTATTGTTTAGGTTGTGACTCAGTGATATGGGCTTGATGTAAGTAGGAATAAGAAAATAGCATTGGTAAAGGAATTGGAAGAGATTACTAACACTGCCCCTGTTCAAAATTCAAAATTCAGGCCCCTTAAAAGCAAGGCTAGAAGAGGTGAAAAGAAGAAATTGCTTGAAAATAAGTTAGAATAGGTTGGAAATAGGGTGAGGTTGTGGAGTTTGATGTGTTCAAATGGTCTGCAAGGATAGGGGAGGTCAAAAGTATGTTATGGGATGATGCCCTAGTTGGGAAAATAGGGGTTTTGAATGAAAAAGAGATGTTTGAGGGAGTAAAAGTGGGTAAAGTGAAGAGGCAACATAATTTGGTGGTCAATTAAGTTTGTGTAGGAAAAATGAAGAGTGTTGGAATAGGTTTTGAGGTTCGGGTTTGGGTTCGGGGGTTCGGTTCGCCGGTTAGGCCAAATGTTTTTGGAGGGGGGTTTGGTTTGTTTTGGGTTCGTTGGTACAAAAATCATGTAAAATAAATAAATAAATATATATGCAGCCTAGAAGCATGCATTAGGATTAGAATATCACATAATATCATATAAACAACAAAACCACCATAAACTTGAATGTCATTTAAAACATGCATCATAAATATTCATCGTTGAAACTTGAATTGTGGTAGCTTGATATACAGAGTCTATTGATGCTAGGGTTCAATTTGTATGATTTTGAAAAAAAAGCCAACTGAGTAGAGTTATCAGCGTTCTTCATAAATCATAAGAAATTGTTTAGTACACTAGCCATTTTGATGTCTTCTTGCAGTCTCAAACATTATTTTGTATCATTGTTACATTGGTCTTGAGAGTGGTATCTTAATCTATAGCTCCACAATACAAAATCTGGTTTGCTTGTGTAGTGTAACAATGGCATAGGCAAATTTTTCTTTCAAAGAACCAAAGGGTGAGTGCACAATTGAAGTGTATAAACACACAAATTTTTATAATATCAAGGATACTTTTTGAAACTTCCATGCATTCCTAATCTAAAAGGAAAAGTCTTATACATATCGTTTGCTTAATTGAGTTGTTCCAATCAAAGGATTAAATATATTGGAATCTTTTTATCAATCATTTCATAGAATACCAATTGAAAACGTGTTTTTTGCTTTTAGATAAAGTTGTTTACCATCAATCAATTAATTTATTCAAGACAAACCATGAAGGACAACAATGATCAATGCTATGGCTAACCAATTAATAAGTATACATGTGAATAAGTCAAGCATGTACATGTGAATAAGGGAAGCACAAGTAGTCACAAATACATATGCCTTGAAGTATACACATGAATACATAGTATGCACAACTTAATACAAAGTATATGTACGAATACAAGGTATACAAATGAAAACGCGTAAATCACAAAGTATACATTGGAACACACATAAGTCACAATGAATACACGTACGTTGTAAAGTATACACTTGAATACACGTAACTCATATCTATTGAACCATGAATTTATAACATGCAAATATGGACACCATCGATAAAAAATATTTGTATTAACCAAATAGCCATGTACGCATACATCAATATATGTCGATATAAGTATAAAATATAGGTACAAAATAGCCATATAGGCTTATGAGAATGCCATATAGGCATACAATGTCAAATATATCCAATACAAAATATGTACAAAACTGCCATCTAGGCATATAACAAAGGGCTCTGGAATCAAAAGTCATTGCTCTCTAGGCTCTCAAAATAAACTCTTGCCCTTTGCTGGTTGATCGGATGGCAATAGGTCTGTCACTTGTTTCTGCTACACTCGAGGAGTGCTCTTGCTGCTCCTCCTACTAGGGTTAAGTTCTTGATGATTTTTTAACTGTTACAATTTAAGAAGTAAAGACATTAATATATAGAAATTACATTATAAAAAATGATATATTTAAAAAAAATCACTTGCGGCCATCTCACGATCACTCTCCACGAGGAAAATATTCACACGTCGATGCCGAGGCATGCTTAAGCCCTGTATAAACCATCCAAATAGAAATTAGACTACAAATCAATAATTTGGTTTGATTTTTCACTCGAACTAACATCTATAACAACAAATGTAAATTGAAATTTAGTAATTTGCCTCATACCTCCCTTGTCGGAGCCATCGAGGATTGTATAGCGGATGAAACACCGATATCCATTGCCCTCATAACATTTGGAGGTGTTTCCACAACCAACATATGAAAATAAAACAAAAAATTATTTAATCACAAAAGAGTTACAATAGCGATCCACGTCATGACTTATAGTGTATGAGATCTAATGAACAAAATTTTGAGTACTTATTAAACTATATATTTCTGATTATCATGCTTACTGTTTGCCCTATCCATATATTGTTCGAAAGGACATGTTTTTAGGATTTTACCCATAGCAGCAAGCCACTGAATCGTTTGATTAAATGCTTTTGTAGACATGTACGATAACTGTGGTGGCATAGAGAAGGCAAATTGAATTTTTTGAAAAATTGCCTCAAAAGAAATGGGGTCTCATGGTGATGGAATGCCATTACAAACAAATGTACGTCATGGCATTCCATCACCATAAGAGAGCATTTCTTTTAGGCATTTTTTCAAAAAGTTCATTGCCTTCTCTATGGTATTATTGGTTACTATTATGCTTTGATAGATATTTTCCAAGCATCCATAGTTTGTTGGAAAGCACCTATTTTAGGCTTTTAGCCATAGCAGCAATGAAGCTGGAGTAGTTTGATAAAATGCTTTGGTGCACATGTATGAAAAATGTGGTATCATAGAAAAGGTGGTGAGCATTTTGAAGAAATTCCTCGAAGAAATGTGGTCTCATGGTGATGGAATGGAATTCCATAGTGCCATGAGACCGCATTTCTTCAAGGCATTTTTTGAAACTACTAACTGCCTTGTCTATGCTATTTCTTACTATTATGGTTTCATAGATTTTTTTCAAGCATCTATAGTTTTTCGTGTAGGTGCACCTTTGCAAACACATTCCTCCATGTGAAGAAATTGCATCAAGTTGCTTATGTTGACTTTCTAAACAACTATATTGTAGTTGAAATTTTGTCATCTATCAACATCTAGTTATTAGTTATGGAATGTGAAGTAATGCTTTGAGTTTGAATGATGTGCAATGCAACATAACCAATGATATGAATATAAACTACACAAATCTATTAAGTACAATTCATTAGTTAAACTCTTTATTCTATTACCTCCGTGAAGGTTTGAGTAAATCCACTGACACTGGGAGGTGTTCCCTCGAAACCTCCAATATTACCCTATTCAACATCCAAAATCACATATTAAAATACCATTCGCAAAACAATGCTATTAACATGTAATAAATTTATAATTGTTTACTAGTTACATACCCCGCCGATAGGTGTACTGCATAAATAAGTAGGTGGAGGGCTGGTGTATCTAGTCTCAACATTGTGACCCTGCAATTTTATTAAAATCATAAAACTAAATTAGTTAATCTTTCATTTCAAAATCAAAATTTAATAAATTAAATTCAATGAACATGCTAACTTTTACCCGAGTATCAATTCCATACGCATCATGCAAAATGTCAGCCACCCTCTCCATCTCCCTAGCTACATACAGATCCTTTGCAACAACCTCCTGAGTGCTAGTGGGGTCATATGAACAAGTCGCCCCACAAGATTGACACATATGGGTTCAAAGGCCACCACTTGAAGACTCCCCTGGATGGCACTGTAGAATAGGGCTAGTATGATGGATGACACTCTGGGTCATTTAGTGTTGATCGCCTGCAATGTCTCTACGTCGGTACTATCCTTCGCGACGACTAGCATAACAACGTGCTCATGAGGCAGCCTAGCGAGAGCTTGTTTCCCTTGCTATGTAGGATCCGACTGTGCACCAGGCCTATCCTGAGCTGACCCCCCACCTCTCCCCTGGAAGTCCCTCATATCAAAATAATTTGGGATTTTGTTCAATATGAAATCATTGTATAGTTTCCTAAGAAATTACTGGGGGACTTCACAATTGTTGCACGGTTGGTCATCAAAGACCATGTACCACCTATCATAAAAACAGTTTCTAATCTCTTGGTGGTGACACCAATGAATAGGAAACCTCTTCGCATTGAGGCTAAGATTTTGATTTGTGTGTGGGTCAGTGAATAATGAACACAAATCACCTTTTGTAATTTTTAAATCCTTTAGTTGTTTATATGATAGTTTATTTGCATAATATGCCCTAGCTGCCTGCCTCCTATCTTGCCATCCAGTTATTTTTTTGCTAATTGAATCCACATTTTTAGCATATCTTTCAATGAATTTGTGAGGGTCATTCTTTCTATGGTTGAACCATTTGGATCACTCAACCTACTAATAAAATCCTCAATTTGTTTTTTGTTGCTCTCAATCTCACTCATTAAATTTTGTTGAGTGCCAGGAGGGTGTTGAGGGATTGGTGGAGTAGGTTGTTGTTGAGGTTAATTTTCTTGTTCACGATTTTGTGGGTTTGTGGGTTCATTTGCATCTCCTAAAAATTCAAAAATTAATATATCAAATATAACCTAAAACTAACAAAATCAACCTAAAACTAAGAAATTCAAAAAAAACAACAAACAATACTTACCTCTCCGACCTCTTCATCGTCGTGGCACCATCCTTGCAAAGAAATAGCAACTCTTGTTGAATATTTGTGCTCAATACCTCCTCCTAGAATGCAAGTGCGAAAGTTGGGGGTTTTGGTCGTCGGCAGAAGAAGAAAATAGTCGAAGTGAAAATGAAGAGTTTCACTTTTTTTTTGCTTTTAACGTGCTATAATGTGAGCGCGTTATAACACGCTTGCACTATAGCATTTTCAAACTTTTTTTAGAAAGTGGCCACGAACTTGCTACCCAAATTCATGCACCCTCCCATGTACCTATGGAGACTTGGACTTAGGTCTCTATAATGAGAGGCCAATGATTTAAGCAATTAAACTCAATCTCTTGGATAAAGTTAGTATTTTACTGTAATAATTTGTAGGGTTAAAATTGTAGAATAAAATATTATACCTTCTTTGTTGGCCATTCTTCTTACAACCCTAGATATTTACTGGAGAATCATGTAGGATTTTCCAAATGGGCTTGCCCCTCATTTCAATCATAGTTATTTGCAATAACTCATGTAATTACATAAAGGGCCTAAATAATCTATAATATATTTCTCTATTAGATTTTTTGGGACTCTCAAATGAGTAAAATTTATGCATACATTAATTGATAATGAGATTATGATATTGCTATCAGGATTCAATTGTATAGTTTTTCAAGTCAAATTCACTATCCCATGTTATATGAGTAGTGGTTCACAAGAACCCATCTCTCATGAAAATGAATGGTCCACTTAACACTCATTGCATCTAAGTGATGCTCATAGAGGTGAAGCATTGGGCCTTCCTAAGAGGTCACCCATCCTAGTACTACTCCAACTCAAGTGCACTTAACCATGGAATTTTCCCTAATGTTAAGCCCACTTAGCTTGCAACCCCATTTGAAAAAAATTCAACAAGTGTTGTGCCTTATGAACCATTCATTATAGAGCCCCTTTATCTCATCAATTGATAAGTAGGAGGTATTTTCCTTAGCATGTCAAATTGTGATATTGTTGCCAGGATTCAACTATGTAGTTTTTCGAGTCAAACTCATTGACCCATTTTTCATGAGTAGTGCACTGTTCACAAGAACCCATCTCTCATGACAATCAATGGTCCAATTAGCACTCATTGCATCTAGGTGGTTCTCACATAGGTGAAGCATTGGGCCTTCTCGAGAGGTCACCCATCCCAATATTACTCCACCTCAAGCGTATAATGCACATCCCAAATAAAATCTATAATGTATACTCTATGGTTTGTTATGATTTTTTCTAGATTAAATTGAATTTTCAAAATATATCAACATGGTTTAGTTGAATAAAATTATAACTAACTATTATAGATTATGGAAATATCACATTTTTGATACTTTATGATGCAATACATGACCATTATGGACCATATCAAATATCTTAGATCACAATGTGTAATAACACCAGTCCTTTAGACACAATGGAGTTCTTATGCCATTATCACACTTCACCACTCAAAGTATAGTTTTTAAAAAATTCCCTAGTTGAATTTGAGAATAAGTTATGTATATGGATTAAGTTTCTAGCTACATTCACATGTTTTATTTAAATACATATTTGTACATGAATTTACTCTTTATCATCTACACAAGTGAATTTATGGTGGCTTTCATTGTTGTTTTTCATGTGAATATATTATCACATGTTAAACTATTTTAATTAGACCCTTGTACTACTTATATCTCATATCTTATATTGAGCCAAGATTGGAAAATTTATGAGTGGTTCCTTGGTGTTTATAGTTGGACATCATCAAAAGAATAAATGTTTCAAATTATCTAGCTTAAAATTATGTTCTCTCCCATCTCTGTTATCTCCCTTATTCTCATTTATGTTCCCCTTTCATCCTCACTATTTTTTTTCCTTTTATATGCTAGATTGTATAAGATGTAATTAGTTTAAATAATTATTCATTCTTTAAATTTAGCTTTAGATAACTCTATAACCATTTCTATTTAATATTTACTCTGCCTCTTGTTAAAACAACATACATTTCACCATTGAACTACCTTTCAATACCAAGACCTATTGACCTTGAAATGCTTAGGAAAATTTTGGGTCTCCTTTTAAGGAGGAGATAACTCCCTAACTCTTTCAAGGATGGATCCCTATAACTTTTTGCATCAAAATTTTGGTGTTAGGAGGGATTGTGTAGGATTGAATAAAAATTAATGGATAAAATTGATATTTTTTTTAATATCTTGAATACTATTTATAAATGTTAAATTCTCATATGAGCATCTATGTTATACCAACACTCATGAGAATATGTTAGAGACTAATGCAACCTCCTTATGAATACATGCATTAGAAATCATCTATCAAATACCAAGAGTCACTAACTAGAAATCCACTTTATTTAGAAACCACATCCATATTTGAAGCAAACCAAATATTTCCAAGAGTAACCACTTCTAATTCCAAATTAGATGTACCTATGGGGACTTGGACTTGGGTCTCTATAATGAGAGGCCAATGATTTAAGCAATTAAACTCAATCTCTTGGATAAAGTTAGTATTTTATTGTAATAATTTGTAGGGTTAAAATTGTAGAATAAAATATTATAGCTTCTTTGTTGGCTATTCATTTTACAAACCTAGATATTTACTTGAGTCATGTAGGATTTTTCGAGTAGGTTTTCCCAACATTTCAATCATAGTTCTTTGCAACAACTCATGAAATTACATAGAGGGCCTAAATAATCTATAATATATTTCTCTATTAGATTTTTTGGGGCTCTCAAATGAGTGTTTTTCCAATGGATAGCTTAGAGGTGATTTATCATGCATATTAGGATCTATAGTCATGGGAGAAGTAGTATGGCTATTATCTTTGAATTTATGTTTCTCATCATAGGATGATGCAAAACTAAGAGAACCTCAAACGTCCTCATGATCGAGATGATATGTAGGTGTGTTCGATAGGGTTCACAAGGGTTTCACAAAGTTGCAATAAATTTATTTGGAGATATTAATGTATTATGTTTCTCAATAGTGACAAAACTAGTGTGGGGTATCATTGTGACTACACACATGTTATTATGAACAAACTTAAGATTGTGATTGAGTGAAGGGAAAACACCCATAATATGGACATAGATGGATTAAATGAATGTTATGCACTAAAGTTCCAAACACCACATGGAATATTGTATCAAGTGTAGCCCCTCCAGAGTGATAAATAAAGTGAGAAAACTAAGGGATTCCCACATCACATTATTAAATCCCTTGATAGTGGTGAAAAAAAAAAAAACTCTCTCCCAAAATAATACCAATTAATGAAAACCACCAACCCCCTATTCATAAGCAATTCAAACTTATTTTAACAATTTCATTTGTCAAATCAAATTCAATGAAGCAACTCAATTTCATTACAATGATTAATTTCACAATATTACATTCTTTATGCAAATTGCACTTTCCCAATTTCTCTTTAGGCACTCGGGCTATATCTCTTATTTCTAACTACTTATCTTATTCCCCTTCGTATTTTTTTCCTTCGTATTCTTTTCTTGGTGACTTCTAATCTTCTCTTATGATATGACTATCTTGTTCCATATCATCTATAATTTTTATTTCTTTTGGCTTTCTTTTTATGACCTCTCTGATTTCCTCCTTGAAATCAATTCAAACTAATGTGATATAGTCCAATAAAATAAATATATGAGTACATTGTTATAATCAAACAATTGAATCCATAAAATATTGAAAAACCAAAATGTCTGATCAATGTTAAAATCGTAACATGATATTTTGTCAATAAATGACAATAATGTCACTCAACTTCTGCTAGAATCGACCACCAACACCGAGTTAAAATCTAACCCAGGTTAAAACCATACATAAATTCTAAAAATGTAATGCAGCTAGATTGAAATTAAATAAAAATAGATAAAATCAAACAAAATTGTTTTTTTGGGTGATGTGGATCACCAATATGCTCAGATGCTCCCGCATCAGACACACTAGGTAGGAAGTTTGCGAGCATACACTCACAAACATGGATTTGAATGCTAGAACCATTCTTTTAGATTGCAAGAACATACAATGAACTCCATCACAATCCAAAGTGCACATGAAATGATTTCTTCTTCCTCTTCTTCCAACATCTTGTCGGAACAAGTTTCATGCTCCAAAAAATTTGCACTCCATTCTTCTCTCCTATTGTGGACTTACATCCACCATGTACTGTTGATCCAGGTGGATCTCAAAACCCTAAAAAATCAACTATTCCAGTTGACCTTGAAATCAACACCATGTCGAAGTGCTTGGAAAACTGGACCCAATGTAACTTGAACAGGCGAAAAAGAAGTTTTACGCTCAAGTTATGCCCGGTCAAAGTTGGGGTCAAACTGGGTATAGGGGCCAGTCAGAAAGGCAAAAAAATGACCGACTCGATATCAGTATCAAAATGAAGAGCTTGTCGACATGAACCCGATGTCGCTCGTTTCGTCAAAAATAGATCACGCATGCTAAAGACATGGTCAACCAAAGTTTGTAGTTGACTAAGTTGACCAGGGTACCATTGTTGACGTCAACATGATGTCAGCATGCTAACATGGCATAACTGACACATGACACGTGGCAAGGTGATGTCAATAGGGTCAGATCACATGGACCAGTCAGGGCTCGACATGTGGCATCATAGTCAACAAATTGTATAGTGATTTGGCAGTACGAAGGATGAGTTGTCCCAATCATAATGTGACACATGTCTTTTCTTCAGTGAATCAATGTCTGGCACGTGGTAGGTATTCGACACATCGGTTGAGCAATCTATTCTCTTTATCAAAATAAACTTGTGGGGTTCGACCCTGAGACCTAATGGTCTCCACTCCCTCGAGCGGCCATTGTGTTGCAAGGTCAGATGAAATGGACCAGTTAGGGCTCGACATGTGGCATCATAGTCAACAAACCGTATAGTGATTTGGCAGTACAAAGGATGAGGTGTCCCAATCGTAATGTGACACGTGTCTTTTCTTCAGCGAATCAACGTTTGGCATGTGGTAGGTATTTGACACATCGGTTGAGCAGTCTATTCTCTTTATCAAAATAAACTTGTGGGGTTCGATCCCGAGACCTAATGGTCTCCACTCCCCCTAGCGGCCATTGTGTTGCAAGTTGCGGCCTAACCATATTATGCCATCACATGGTTTTGTTGAGTTTAAATTAGGAATTGGTTTTTAAAAAAGAATGGTCAGTAGGGGGGTCGAACCTCTAACCACCCCGCTGATAAAATAACCCTCCACCACTACGCCGCTTAGCGGATTGGATATACACACGGGTTGGTTTATATTTAGTAACTTGATAAGCCCGAGATAACCTTAAATGGTTAAATAGTTAAAAAAAACCAAGCCTCTAAAGGAATAATAAAACAAAACAACCTAAACTAAAATAGCTCGAATTTGTAAAGAATTAAAGGGCTTAAAAACAAAATTTGGTTTTAAGGGGGAATAATACAAATTTTATGGTTTTAGCCCAAATGGGGAAAATTCCCTATATAAAAAGGGGGGTAATGCTTTTGAGAAGGCATCCAAGCATCCAAGAATTAAACATCCATTGATCCAATTCATTTAGATCAAAGTATTTAGAATCCAATTTGGAGTATGCTCTTGTGGAAGCATCCAATGATTCAACATCGAGATCCAAGCATCCAAGTGAGGGAATAATTGTGATTTCAAGACTCTGTGTAGATACGTTGGAAGACTATGGAATTTACAATTGAAGGAGTATTGTACGAATTTTAGATTGAAGACTTATCTCTTGCAAGGTTGAAGATCCAGTGTCAGGTAACCAGAGTGTTTTTAATACTTGACTTTAGTCTGGAATGGTCAATTGAGTTTTGTAAATGAGGCAAGACACCTCTATATCTAGTTCAAATTTAGTTAATGTTTTAAGAACTAGGACTACATTTGTTGTTATTGTTGGAAGCACTTGTTCAGTGTGGATCAGGAAGTGCTTGTAGGGCTTGAAAGTTCCTTGCAGTGACAACTTTGTCTACGTAGTCAGAAGACCAGATGATGTAAGCAATTTGCAAGTGACAACATTAATGGAAATTGATCACACTTATTGAGTAGATCCAGAGACGTAGCCCTGAGAGGTGAACTATGTAATCAAATATGTCTCTAATCTTTTGGTTTGTTCTTGATGATCACTTATGTTTTAATTCTGCAAACAGATTAATCAATGAGCTCAATAGATTGATGGATTGAGTTTGCATATTGGATTCAAACCATTAAGTAAAGATCTTGGCATGAATTTGGAATTGAGTAAGTTAAGGAACTAATTTCAAATATGATAAATGAAGAACTTAGTTGAGTAAGCACACTCTAGAGTTTTTCAAATCAACCGTCCTCCTCCTCTAATGTTTCTCTTTATTCCTATCCTCCTTTTTGGGATCTAACCCACCATCATCAACCGATCACCTCCACCAAACAATCTCATTCTTCTTCTCCTCTTTTGTGGGTTTTGACCCACCAAAATCTAACGACCTCCACCAAATTCCCTCATCATACACATCAACACCTGCAACATACACACACAAATCTGACTCTCCAACTTCATGGAAATCAATAATTTCCATTTCTTCTTCTTTATACTCCTCAACCCTCAACATTACAAATGAATGGAAAACAATATCATCACAAAATGAAAACAAATTTACCTCCCCTTTCTTTGCTACAATGTTTCTAATGTCATCTTCTGTTGAAACCTTCATCTCATCCTTCGCTATGAGGTTTTCATCTACACCATCTACTCTCATCATTATCTTCATGTCTTCAACTGTTGTATCAAGTCTCCCAACTGTAGCATCTTTAACAACTTCTTCACACAAACATGCTACATACAAATATGCATCTTCATTTATTTTCTTCCCATCTATTTGTAACTCCTTATCCACCTCAGCAACAAACAAATCCCCATCGATTTCCTTCATCTTCTTATCACTTTTAACCAATATTTTCCTTTCAAATAAACTATCAATTATTCTCATCTCTTCTTCCAACAAGAGATCATCCTTATTTTCGCCAATTTTCTCTTCGAATTTAAGACTCTTCAAGTCCATAATATTATTTTCTTCATTTCCTCTCTTCTTTTCTTCTTCATTTACATCTATAGGGGTTGCTCTCACATCTTTCTTCTTCAATCTTGAGCCATAAAAATATTTTCCTCTACTATTCCTTTCGCTTTCCTCTATCAAGAGAAAATTCTTCTTCTCAATTCTCTTTTCCAATCTTCTCTCATCTTCTTCAATACTCTTTTCCAATACATCTAACATATCTTGGATCTTCCCCGTTTCTTCATGGAGTATCTTTTCCAATTCTTCATGGAGATTTTTATTTTCCACTTCTTCCCAATATTGTTCTTAGAACAAAATTCTCACGAGTCTCCTCATGACCCATCTCATCCTCTCTTTTGAATTTATCTTCTTCCTCTTTTTCAATTCTCTTAGAGACTCACTTGTCCCCATCTCACATCTTGTGCTTTGTATCTTCATAGCTTCTTCACTGTGCATCCTCTATAGGATGCCTCACATTCATTGCTCTGTCAATATACTCAAAACTCTTCTAACTTCACTCTTCATCTGCAAGTCCTGACATATGCTGCCCCACATTTGACGATCTTCCTATACTCTCAAAACCCCTTGCTCTAATACCATTTGGTGAAAAAGAAAAAAAAAAAAACTCTCTCCCAAAATAATACTAATTAATGACAACCGACAACCCTCCCTATTCATAGTTAATTCAAACTTATTTTGAAAATTTCATTTGTCAAATCAAACTCAATCTAAAATTGATAAAAATAGATGGAAGCAACTCAATTTCATTAGAATGGTTAATTTTACAATCTTACATTCTTTGTGCAAACTGCACTTCCTCAATTTCTCTGTTTAGGCACTCTAGCTATACCTCTTATTTCCAACTATCTAACTTAGTCTGTCTTCTTCTTCCTACTAGATGAACTCTGCTCCAAATGGAATGCTTGCCACTCTTTAATCTGTTACTTATCTCTTCCTTTACTGCGAAGCCTTACCTTCTTCTCTGATCGACATTCTCTATCATATGCATTTAATGGTTGGAAGCAACTCATTGTTTTCCATGCCATGACTCCTTCCTTATCTCCCCTCCAATCTAATATTCTTTTCCCAACCCGACGTCTTCCCTGAAACTCTTGTTCTGTCTACATTAAATCAATTTCTCTCTTTTCCTAATGTTGCGACCTTCCTCTCTATACTGCGCGCCTATTCTTTTGGCATTCATTTGTTTTATATTTTAATTTCTCTTAAAAAATAGTCTGTTTCTTTGCCAGACGCCTCTATCTCTCTTTAGATGGCTACGTTCTCTCCTTCATTCATGGGGATAACTCTCTTCTCATATCCCTCGTACCCCTTTCTCAACTCTTCTTATTATTCTCTCCATTTTTTTGTTGGTTCATATACCTCGATCCATGATAAGGCACAACCTCTTTAGCTTCTCCATGATTAAAATTTGTATTTTCTTCACCTTTTCACGACCTATCCTCTTCTTCTTACCTAGCTTTATGGTGGTCTTCCTAGTCTTGCGCCTAATCCTCTTAAACTCCCATGCATCCCTCCACATTTCTCTTGGCTATGAGTGCTTTGTCTTCCATTTTTTAAATTTTCTCTCCCTGTCCACATAAGTCGTTCCCCTTCATATTCTTTGCTTGGTGACTTCTATTCTTCTCTTATGCTATGACTATCTTGTTCCATATCACCTGCAATTTTTATTTCTTTTGGATTTCTTTTTATGACCTCTCTAATTCCCTCCTTGAAATCAATTCAAATTCATGTGAAAGTCTGATAAAATAAATATATGATTACATGGTTATAATCGAATAATTGAATCCATTAAATATTGAAAAATCAAAATGATTGATCAATGTTAAAATCGTAACATGACATTTTATGAATAATGAGAACAATGTCATTCAACTTTTGCCAAAATTTACCACCAACACCAAATTAAAATTTAACTCTAAAAACCATCTATAAATTCCAAAAATGTAACGCTAGACTGAAATCAAACAAAAATTGTAGATAAAAATCAAATTGAACTATTTTTTTTGGGTGATGTGGATCACCAATCTGCCTGGATGCTTTTGCATCAGATAGTGACATTAGATTTTGGGAGATTAGAGTAATCAAATTGAATAAAGTTCAAATTATTTTTTAAACTATATCCATTATCTACCAAGCCTTTGTTTTTGTTCCAAGAACCCTATACCTAACCATGATATATAATAGTCTATATGTTCTTGAATATGATAACATTATAAAAAACCAATTATGGGAATTGAATTAATGAGCCCAAATGAGAATATTTAGTTATTAGTAATAGATGGTTGTACAAGATTAAACACAAATAAGATGGGTCTATTGATAAGTTTGAATCTAGATTGTTCAAGGTTTTTGTCAAAAGGAATGCGTTGCCTATGCAAACACATTTATACATATATCTAGATATAGTATTATTAATGTTATTATTACTTTATTTGGAGTCTTAATGTGGTCTCCTTATCAAATATATGTTTAGACAATGTTTTTAAACATGTTCCTTGAAGAAGAAGTTTGCATTAAAGAACCACATAGATTTGAAGTAAAAGGTAAAGAGAATCATGTTAGTAAATTAAGACAAGCTATCTAGAAGCTTAAGAAAGAACTAAGCTCACATGGTCCAACTAATTTGATGATTAGTTTGCTACCAATGGTTTTAAGAGATCATCAAAATAGAAATTCTAACTTAGAAGTTAAGATAACTTTGTTCTTATTATTCAATATGTTTATGATTAGATATTGACATGAAATAATGAGATCTTAATTTCTTAGTTAAAATATAAAATTGCAAAGATACGGAAATGAATGATCAGGGTTAACTTTGTTATTATTTGGAAATGAAGGTGAGACATTCAGTTGATATATTAGTGGTTTCAAGGGTCAATTATGCTCATGAAGTTTGAAAGAATTATTGAAATAGAATATTTTAAGTTCGTATCTACTTCCACGAATCCTTTGTAAAAATTAAGAGTAGATGATATTGGTAAGGAAATCAATGATCCTTTTTAGACAATTGATTAGGTACCTTCTTTACTTATATCATATTTGTCTGCATATGGACACACTATGTTTATATGTAGTATCCCAAATATTTTCTTGGGAATATGAGAAAAATAATCCTTAGAAACCTTCATAGGCTATTAGTTATCTTATGTTAAAACTAGTGATCCATGTTTGGTTTGATTTGTTGATTTAACTTGGGTAGGAAATGGTAACTCTAGAAAATCCAGTGTTCGTTTATGTTTTTCTCTTGGTTCTATTATTATTTCATGGATTAGTAAAATGAAAATTTATGTTTACTTATCATCTATATAGGTTGAATATGTCTTCAAGAATAAGGGTAATAATCAAGTTTTGATAGGGTCTGAAACTCATTATAGTGGAACAACAAGCACAACATGTAGTGAAACTATAACAAACAAAGGCACTGAAAATGAGTTCCACAAGAGATCGAACACACAAATCAGATAAAGATAAAACAAAAAAAATAGTATTACAAAAAAATGAATAAATAAAAGAGCAAGTCTAGATAATGCTAGACCTAGTTCAAGACAACTACACACCCTTTACCATTATGTGCGAGTGAGATACAAAATCGAGAAAACTTTATTCCTCCTTTGAACAATAGTCCATGAAACACCATCAACATAGTCATCAAATAGAGGAAGGGGGAGAAAACCTCCACAACTAACTCGACCACAAGTGTTGACTAGGGAGAATAATGCTTAGATGAAGAGGTCAAACATTGATGATTTAGTTAGTAGGACCATAAATTTGATGCACCCACATTGAGGGAGTCTCAAGAGAAATAAAATTAGACAATAGAGCTACCAAGTTGGCAACAAACAAAGATCCACCACTAGGAGATGAGATTGTTAGAGAAACCAAGATAGACTAGACATGAACAATTATAGTGGTCAAAATCAACAAACTAAGCATAGAATGAATTGAAGCCTATGTAATATAATTAAAAAACCTAGGAAATAATATAAGGTGGTTCGGGAGAGTATTCTACCACCATGCAATACAAGATGACTTGTGGACAACACGAAGGAAATTAGAACCAAATCCCTTGTGGCTACTTTATCCGCGACTTATTTGAATAGTTATTATATGAGTTGTAGATCATGAATGAAATTCATATTCTATTGTTAAGTGATAAAAAACTTTGCATGAGGGTCAATGCAATATCATGATGGACCAAACAATGACAATGGGAAAAAAATTCTTGGATGGGAAGACATAATATTTAGATTTGGATAGAAAGAGTGCTAACATTTCTTGCCCAAATTTGAATTATCTTAAAAAATGCCGTAGAATTTCATTCTATTTAGACAACTGAGATTCCCAAATTCAATTCACTGTTTAAATTCATCACAACCAACAACATTTTAAATTCAATTTAATTTCAAACTTCCTGGTGCAGCCTCTCTTCACTCTCTACCTGTGATTTCTAGCTAGCAGCTTATATCTTTTCACAAGGCTGCGACCTCTCTCTCTATCTGCACTCCCAACTCGTCGTAGTCACACCCCTTTCATATGGTGTGTGCCTTAGTATTTGTCAATAATCTTGAATATTCTAAAATTATATCCTTAATAAAAATCATACACATACAACTCAAACCATTTAACATATACACCAATGCATAAAGACCAAAACAAAACAGAAATTCAAATTAGGTAGAACTAAACTGCCACTCCGGAGTCTAGAATGGAAATTCCAAGGCCACCATCTGCATTGTTTCCTTTTTAAGTGGGAGTCTAGAATGGCAATTCCAAGGCCACCATCTGAACAAATTTAGAAACTGTATGCCATTTACAATTACCACATTGAATATTGTGGTTTCGTCCTTCTTACAAAAAGGGTCAATTTTGAAAAGATGGAGACAATAAATAGAAATCGACCATGAAATCAACCACAACATAAAATCAGTTGCAGCTCCAAATCAGTCGCAGCTCTAAATTAAGGGTGACAGCTTTAAATTTATACTGTGAATTCGCCATTTTCTGGCAATTTTCCAAACAAAATCTCACATACCCGATCAAAGATTTGGGAAATTGCCAGAAATGGCGAATTCACAGTATAAATTTCAAAGTCCATCGGTGAGCATAAACTTGTCAAAGGAGATATTAATTTCGTTCTTACAATTTCTTAGTTTTTTTTGTCGTTGCTTGTATTCATATTAGGAGGGTTTTTGTCTCTTCCTCTGGCTGTGCTCGTTTTCATCATGGCTTTTGTTTCGGAGATGGAAGACATGACACCCCAGGTTATCAGAACTTTAATTGGGTTTTCAAATTACGTGTTTCTGAGTATTGTCTACAAGATCTCAAGACAGCAGCTTTTGGATCAGCAGAATCGGGGAAATATGGATGCAAATTATGAGGAGATATTACAAGATTGGAATTGCAGTGAGAGAGCCTCAGAAGAAGAAGAAGAATTGGAGGCTATGCATTCCTCTTCTTCGACAACTCCATTTACTTCTAAACAGAATTATGACGAAGCGGCCTCAGCAATTTGAGGACTGTAATTCTGTACATTTAATTTCGGGAATTGTCTATGCAGCATACAAAACGGTCATTTGATCCTATTTATTAATTAATTAAAAATAAAGAAACAATGCATTTCTTATTTTTAATTAATTAATAAATACCGTCAAATAGCCATTTTGTATGCTATAATTCCGTGGGAAGGGAATATGTGTAAAATCGATGAATTTGAGGCAGAATTATTATGCATTGAGACACCGAACTGTTTCAGAATACCCAAAGGATACCGCCGAGGAGGTTGAAATAAACAATAATAATTTTTAAGTGTTTTTTTTTGTTAATTATAAATATTTAGTTTTTTTTCTTAAAATTATAAGGTAGTAAAATAATATAAGTATAAATTTCAAATCTTATTGTATTAGGTGAATATATTTTTCTTGTGTTTTCTATTTCATTATTGTTAAAATATTATTATTTTATTTTTTAATTAATTTTTATATTTAAATTAAATAATAAACAAAATTATCTTAAAGATCTTCACAATCATTCAATCTTTAATTATTTTTAATTTATTAAATTTTATAATTTTTAAAAATTAATTTAATAATTTGTTTATTAATCTATTTTAATATAGTTAAATAAAATATATATATATAACAAATTTAAAGGTTTCTAAAATTATTTCTTATAAAAAATTAAAAAATAGATATCTAATTTAAAATATATAATTCAATTTTAAATAAATGTTTTAAGAGTTCTAAAATTATTTCTCATGAATAAATAAATATATAATTTCAAATATATATTTCTATTTCAAAATTATATTGTATAAATTTGAAGGTCTTAATTTTTTATTATTTTATAAACATATTATTTAAATATAATTATTTTAATTTAACCTTGATATAACCTTGATGTGTGAAGCTGAAAATTTCCTTAATTTCACAAGTTTAGTTACCTCTATATTCAACATCTACTTGATTAAATGAATTCACTTAGTAATTTTTAAGTGTTAACTGACTGATCTACATTATATATATATAGTAGTTAAGTACTACTTGACCAAAAAGAAATTCTTGCATTGAGTCAAGTATTACTTGACTAAGTTTAATATCCATGCATGAGTCATGTGTCACTTGATCATCATGCTAATCCTCATTATATCATGTGTCACTTTGAATAATTTTGTACTCAAAGGTTTATAAGACATATATTGCTTAGTTGACCCCACTTTTAAAACCATTTAGAACTATATTAGAACCCCATGTAACTATATCAAGTATCCCCTCTTCACATCATTTTCATACTCTTTATTATACCTTAATATTTTTGGTTTCTAATTTCCATGTTATGATAGATATTTATTTTTTGGGTTTAGAGAATAATGCTTTGTTTTGGGTTGGAATGACATATTTAGGTTTATGTTTAAAAGTTTAAGTGAAGTTTAGGGTCTAGGTATATAATTTTAAGTGGTATAGTTTCTAACTTAATAATGAAAAATAAAACATATTCAAAACTAGATTTAATGTTACAATCACAATACCATCATTACAATTTCTAATTATAATTTGATAATTATTTTTTTAAGAGAGAATATATGTTATTATATTGCATCTATGAATTCAATATGGCCAATTATATACAATAAAATTTATTATATTCTTTATTTATCATCTTTGATTTCCAATTCAATACTTACATATAATGTCATATTAGACTTTCTCATTGCAGATAATATTTGAGTTAATAAAATAAATAGGGAACAAGCTATTTCAATACCTAAATCCTAAAAAACAATGCTCGTATTAAACCATATTTATCAAAATATATTTACCAAAATATACCCTAAGTTCATTATAGTGATCTTATTTGACCCATAACATTAATAAGTCATATTTTCCTTACGCCAATCTAACAACCAATATCTAATAGACATAATTTCAAACACAATTTGATTAAAATTTCCAAATCATCCTTGTGTCTATACCTACTCAAGGTATTATCATTAAGAGAGACAATGAGTAATAATGCACATGCCAAATAAAATCTATAATGTATAATCTATGGTTTGTTATGATCTTGTCTAGATTAAATTGGATTTTCAAAATATATCAACATGGTTTAGTAGAATAAAATTATAACTAACTATTATGGATTGTGGACATATCACATTTTTGATAAGTTTTATGATGCAACATATGACCATTATGGACCATATCAAATATCTTATCACAATGTGTAATAACACCAATCCTTTAGACACAATGGAGTTCTTATCCCATTATCACATTTCACCACTCAAAGTATAGTTTTTAAAATATTCCCTAATTGAATTTGAGAATAAGTGATGTCTATGGATTAAGTTTCTAGCTACAATCACATGTTTAATTTAAATTCATATTTGTACATGAATTTACTCTTTATCATCTACACAAGCGACTTTATGGTGGCTCTCATTATTGTTTTTCATGTGAATATATTATCATATGTTAAACTATTTTAATTAGACCCTTGTACTATTTATATCTCATATCTCATATTGAGCCAAGATTGACAAATTTATGAGTGGTTCCTTGGTGTTTATAGGTGGACATCATCAAAAGAATAAATGCCTCAAATTATCTATCTTAAAATTATGTTCTCTCTCATCTCTATTATCTCCCTTATTCTCATTTATGTTCCCCTTTCATCCTCTTCACTATTTTTTCCCTTTTATATGCTAGATTGTATAGGATGTAGTTAGTTTAAATAATTATTTATCCCTTAAATTTAGCTTCAGGTAACTCTATAACCATTTCTATTTAATATTTACTATGTCTCTTGTTAAAACAACATACATTTCACCATTGAACTTGTGAGCAAGATTTTGACCTCAAGCCAACATGATCAACACACAAAAGAATTAGTCAAGTTAGCAAAGACAAATCAAGCTCCCTATGAATTTTTTTGATCACATTATGATAGGAAAACATGATAATAAAATCACACAAAGAAAACATACAAGCATGTAAACCTATCTAAAATAGACCAAACCTCAATCCCATAGGGGGATTGGTGCTCCCTTGATGTGGAGAGAAGCCCTTTTCCAGATCCCTATGATAAGCTTTTGATCTTGATGAGAAGATGACTTTGATGCATACAAAGTAGATAAGATGCAGTGAAAATGAGTGATGAATGTGTCTATAATGAGATTGCTTAGGATTGTGGATCCTTTCTTCATAGAGAAGCTGTCTATAAATAGGGTTGAAGGGTTGAAGAATGAAGATATTGGAGGAATGTGGGACTAAAGGAAAGCCAATGAGATTGTGACACTTGTCACAAGGCTAATGGTTGGAGGTGGAGCACATTTTGGGGAATGTGCATAGTAAAGAGGACGTAAGAGGAATTAATGCATATGGTTGAGAGTGTGAGATGATGTGGGTGAGGATGTAAGCGAGATTAATGCATAGGGTTGAGAGTGTAAGAAGAGTTAATGTTTGGGTAAGAAATTCAAATAAGTAGAGTTATTGAAGGAATATCCCCAAAGGATATGCTTTTGTGAGGGAAAATAGAGTAATTAGTTAATTAAACAAATTATTTTCATTTGCAAATTGGTTAGTTAATCAGGGGTTTAGTTTGACCAAGGTTGAGTCAAAAGCTAGAGAATGGGTAATGAGGATTAGGAGTTAATTAATTTAGAATTAATCAATTTGAAAGGATTAGGAGATTGTGACATATGATTTAAATAATTTGATTTATTAAATTAGATGAGAGGACTTTAGGGGACTTAATTAAGTAATTTGATTTATTTAATTAAATTTGATGAACATTAGTGAATCAATCTAATAAATTTCTTTACTTGATTAATAGAAGAATTTGATGTTAATTAATCCGAATTAGATGCATAATGTTAATTAGGATTATTTGCATGTCTACATTTTTCCCCTGTTTGAAGTAATGTACCAATTGCATTGGTTCAAAGAATGATGCCACCAAGATCGAAATTCAAAAATTTTCCTAATTTTTTTGGATGTCCCGCTATTGCCCCAACAGAAAGAATTAAGTTGGTACATTTCCCCCTCGAGAGATTAGGCAAAAATCCCAATTTTAGGTCGAGCTCATGAAAAATATGCCTTATGGATGTATGGATGTATGTATGGATGCGTTTACATGTGGATGGTTATGCTATGGATACAATGAATGGTTATGTTATGAGATGCTTAGACTAACAAATCTATATTATTGATGACGATGCAAATGATATGTTTTTAAGATGCTTAGAATAACAAATCTATATTAAATCCTAAACAACTTAAATGATGATGCAATGCATGTGAGATGGATGATGTTTCCTATTATCATGATATGTATGAGTATGCAGGATGCTAACGGTTTGTGGATGCAGGATGGATGTGTTGTTGTTTTGGGGTATGACATGATACCATGTTAGCGTGAAAGAGGATAGAAGAATGAGAGGGATCAACCCCTGATTCTAAGAAGATGCAAAAATCCAACAAGTCTATGAGTCGTTGAGACTTTATCATATATGATGATGAATGGTGATGATGTTTTCTTATCAAGGGATTGGGGATATAAATGACACAACTTTTCTTATGTTTGATAACACACATAGATATGATGCATCAAGGTATAGACAACCATAATGGCGTGGAATCTAGTGCAATGGACTTTGACTCAGCAAATAGATAGAAGTACTCTTGTTCACACTACAAAAGCCTTACTAGGATGTACTTTAGACACTTCGAACATCTCAGACCAAAACATAGAAAGGAAAACCTTCCCATGTAATAGTAAACAAGCTATTCAAAATATCCTCCCTATTTACCTAATAAAGCAAGTATTCACCAAGGTTATATTACAAGAATATCCAACAAGCACAACAGACAAAAGATAATGATCAATGCCCCATTCCTTTCTCTCTAAATCATTTTGATTAGACATCATTGAGAGGTCATTGGAATGAATGCAATAAGATAAATCAAAAGAAAATATCAAGTACACAAACAAGCCAATGTTCTTCATACCTCTAGCCAAGACTAATCTATGGTGATGTTTGAGTTTGATGTCCATTGTAGGAAATACGTATCCTAGGACATGATGTTATCAGATGATTGTGAGACTAATGGGATGATGGGCTATTGATACCAAGAGTTAACCAACTTTTTTACCTATTGACCTAGACTTAAGACCTTGACGTTTGAGTTCTCACTTTTAATTTTTCTATACTTGTTTTTGAATGCTTTCTCAAAGATTGAAGATGAGGATTGATTTATTGTGAGTGGATGTTTATTGTAGGTGAAGGTGAAATGGGATGGATGATTTTGGGTTTTTTTGGAATGTTTTTGGTATTTTGAAATGTTTTGAGGCTATTTTGGGATTTTTGAGATGTTTTACAAATGTTTTGATTTTCAAAATTTCTAATGTTTTTTGTGTTTTCTGAGATTTTGACCAAGAACCTAACCTAAAGACCTATCCTAGGTGCCTTGGGGGCTGATCAAAGATTATCCTTGCCTACGTTATACATGCAAATACCACATAGTTCAACTGACATAGACTCGTTTATTGATATATGAACAACATGTGTGGATTGTTAGTTTATTATGGTGGACACCTAAGGAATGACCTAATGCCTCGGGGGTTGATCAATGATTAGCCTTGCCTATGTTCAAGCTCAGAGACATCGTAGCTCAACATGATGAGTATGTTTTTGATTTTTTCTATTTTTGACCTGTTTTTGGATTTTCTGATGTTTTGGATGTTTTCTATATTTTTACGTGATTTCGACAATTTGGATATGGATATGTGATGATATCAATGATCTGTTTGGGATCTTGTCGAAAACCAAGCTAGGGTTGATTGATTAGATTGATGGATTGATGATGATAATATTGTTAAGGATACACAACATTGCAAGGATAGTGTTAAGCAACACGAGGATTGGGAAGGATATCCCAAGATGATGATGGATTGATTGGATTTGATTGATCAAGATTTTGAAGCTCAACTTGGAACAAAAGATGTTTTGAATGATTTGATGTGATGTTGAAGCACACATTAGATGCAACTGATATTGATGATTTGGATTGATGTTCAATAAAATATAATGCTTGATAAGGAACATCTTCTCATCAAAATATACCATGGGCTAGTGATTTGTATTCTTGCTGACAACTACTTTGACCAATTTGATTTCACGTTTGCCAATGTTCGGATCACCACATAAGTTGGAAGAGATAGATTAAGATTTATTCCCAAAGCAAGATGTAAATATCTACCCCCAGTGTCTAGCAATGGAGGGAATTCCATGGGTGGATGCTTGGATAGATGTATGGATGGAGGGATATGGTAAGCACGCAAAGAATGCCATGGATTATCTTGTGATAAGATAAGGTGTTCGAACAAAGGATACTCATTTGGATAATGTTTCATGTCTCATATAATGTTGGGTAGGATCTAGGATTAATGATAATGACGGTCCATGCTAATATGTTTACCATAAGCAAGTGTAAAGTGTACACCAAACTCTTGTCAAGATCAAGATAATTTGGAAGATGGATGTAGACAAATGAAAATAGATTGGATAAAT
Source organism: Sequoia sempervirens (assembly GCA_007258455.2). NCBI lineage: Eukaryota > Viridiplantae > Streptophyta > Pinopsida > Cupressales > Cupressaceae > Sequoia > Sequoia sempervirens. The sequence continues at coordinate 80,134,846 of VDFB02075321.1, read as the reverse complement.
GGTTATGGATGAAGGGATTTATTATGGATAAGATGGATGGAATGTTGGATTTTATTATGGATGAGATAACATAATTTCACCTGAATTAGCGCATGCAGATGCTCGATTCTACACATGAAACCTATTTTTTAGGTTTTCATCATGGTACCTGTCCAAAGCGCCACCATAATGGTTTTCACTAGAGGATGATATTTTTATCTTTAATATTTTCATGATTTTTTGAATTTTTTTTGGTTTTTGTGAAAGATTTATGCTCATGTTGAACCACCTGGTACTACCGATGTTAGTGATTTTGTCATAATGTGCCATCGATACCCTGCATGAAGAAGTTGTTTCGCTAAGATACGTGCACTTGAATGCAACTTTTGATATTCCTGATCTACTTTGTTGATATCAAAGTTAACTCTGTCATTGTGCACACATCATGATAACATGCCTTTTGAATCCATGTGTATTTTATTTGTCCATTATGCTTCACAACTTCTTTTGCTTTGATAACATTCTTCATGCTTTGATCTTCAAATATTTATTTTGATGTTGGTCCCAATTTGTGGATGGGGTGATGGGTGGATGAAGATTCATGATGTGGCTAGTTGTAGTATTGGCGTCTTGGTTTCATCATAAGGATTTTTCATGCTCCCTATGTTGACATTTTTTGGAGATGAAGTTTCCCCCAATATTGTGGAAGTAATACCTTTATGTTTTGATTCTTCCTATTGGGTGTGTATACCTTGATATCTATCCCACTCTAAATGTGCAAAATAACTAAGAAATGTGAATGACAAAATACCAAGGACACCTCAAGATTAGCCAAAAGAGTGATAAACAATAAGGAAAATGGACAAAATAAGACACAAACGATTTCACCTTCCTTGCTGTTGATTTCTCCTTGATTAGACCTTGATTGGGATGATTTGTGTGCTCCTTAGATGATGGATTGAGTGACTAAATGCAAGATTAGATGTGCAAAATGAATAAATGAGATGGCTAAATGATGGCAAAGGATTGAGGATGCAAATTGGCAACATGTAATTAGAAAAATTTTAAGTGTTAAAAATGCCCTTGAGGGGGTATTTATAGAAGAATTTGAATTCTCTAGAGAATTCAACGGTCAAGATTGTTCCAACAAGGCCAAGATGAAGGGCTATGGTGGGTTGAGAACCCACAAGCCCTCACATCTTGACATGTGGAGGGTGAAGTGGACAAGGGGATATGAGGTGTAAGTGAGGTGTCCAGAAGGTACATGAGGTGGAAAAAGGACATGCACCTTGGAGAGTGAGAAGATTTTTACAAAAAGAGATTTCTTGTCCCCAAGTGGGAGTGAAAGGGACACTTGAGGAATTTTGGAATTCCTCAAAAATCTACATGGGAAAAGGAAAGGTGGTTAGGGATATAAATGTGAATTAAATTCACATTCCTAGGAGGATCTAGAGGATAAAAGGTGGGCTCCAAAAAGGTGGGACTTGGTCACATGTGAAGATTGTGACAAGTCCAAGGTTCTAGAAGTCTTGGAAGAATGGAATGTGAATTAAAAATTCACATATAAAGGAGATGAACCTAGGACAAATAAATGTGAATTAAAAATTCACATGGGAAAGGGGGTCAATATCCAAAAAGGAAAAATGGAAGAATTGACCAAAAAGTGGTGTTAAATTTAGCTAATGACCTTGGTTAAGGTTGTGCAAATATTGGATTAGGCTAATTAATGGAAGATTAAAAGCAAGTGGCAAATGTAGGAGGATGTAACATTAATCTCTGATTAAGAGGATGCACATCATAATCATGAATTAATTTAATTAATTCAGATTAGGGTGAGGTTATGGAGGATGTGACAAGGAGAGAGAAAGTGAGGAATTTTAAATTGATTTAAAATCAAAAGGGGAAAATGACTAAATTAAATAAATTAGCGTATTTATTTAATTTAGAGAGGAATAAGGTGAAAGATAAAGTATTAATTATTAAATTAAATAGTTTACCGATATGAGACAAAAGGTGTAATATTAATTTAATAAATTAATATTAACATGATAGACAGAAAGGCAGTAAATTTAATCATATGGAAGTGACTAAATTTAGATGTCTACATTTTGCCCCTCATCGAAATATTTTTAGGATAACAGTGTTTCAAAAAAAATAAAATGCTAATGAGGCAAGAGGTGAAAGATGGTGATGCCCTTGGCGTGAATGGAGGAATGGTAAGAGGGTATGCCCCCTCGAGAGGGCAGTTGGGGAAGGAAAAGAGGGTCCCCGGATGACGTCTCGATAGGAAGGAAAGAATGATACCATTGGATAGAGCTCAGAAAACTAAGCAATTTTGGTTTTTGAACGGAGGTGATCCGACACACGGTTTGCAAATGGCAGCCTCGGGAAGTTTGGGATTAGTTGGAGGAATAAAAAGTTAAATAAAAGGTAAAAAATACCCTTTTGGAGGAAAGGGGGTTAAAAAGGTAATTTGAAAAATTACCATGGTCATTTTCACTATAGCAGTTGAGAGAAAGAGAGGAGAGGAGTGAAGACCAACGAGGAGACACGATGCTGACAGATAATGACACTGCGATCGTGCACCGGGCGGACGGAGTACGGGCAATGTACAGCGAGAGCGCAGACGGACAGCATATGAGTAGCAATAAAAACCCTCATATGTGATTTACGCATTGTTTACGTAAAAAATTCAAATTTGAAAATGTAGGTTTTGTCGGGGAAAAAAAATTAACAAAATGGGTTCAAATTAATTTTTGTTAAAAAAAGCCAAATACCTTGAAAATG
>VDFB02075321.1:80098322-80129769 GCA_007258455.2 Sequoia sempervirens | reverse complement strand
TAGAGATGCAGCAGAGGCTCGGGCACAGGGGGCTGAGAGAGATAGAGATGCAGCAGAGACGCGGATATAGACCCTTCAGGTAGAGAGGGATGCGGCGATGGCTCGTGTTCCGACAGGTCAGGGTGAGGGTGGGATGCCCAGAGCAGATGTGCAGATTGTGGAGAGAGAGAGGGATCGACTACAGGCAGAGCTGGCATAGAGTCGGTTAGCTCAGGAGGCATGGGAGCAGGAGAGGAGGGCTATCACCAGGGACCGAGACAGGTATCGTCTTGAGCGGAATTTCGCTTGGGTCCAGGCTGCGGAGAGAGAGGATAGTACGAGAGAGGCAGGATTTTGGATGGCTGCATACTATCATTCAGTTCCAGACCCGTCTTAGCGGATATTTCGTTATACTAGGCAGACACCTCAGATGCCAGCGCCATCATAGTCATTAGGGACACAGACACATGGTTACAGTGATTCACCAGGTGTTTCACCATGTAGAGGGGCATGACCTGAGTCTCCACAGAGATCAGATGTGGGGAGTTCATTTGGGAGGTGACAGGCTACTGAGTTTTTTTGACAGATGTAGGATGTGGTGTGTAGGATTTATTGACATAGATCAGAGATGTTCTATATCTCTGGATTTTGTATTTTATCATATGATAGATATATGTATGATGGACATGTGACACATGTTATATTATTTTGATATGAGATAGTTCTTATTGGCACCATGTAGTATGTTTCTATTTATGATGGATGATTATATGCATATGTATATGGCATTATATGTTTATGTGGATGGATGCATTGGTTTATTTATATGGATGATTGGAATATGAATAATTTTATATGGATAATCATGCTTATGCTTACGTATGCTTATGCGTTGGTTTTTTGAAATGTTTATGTGGATGATTGGATATATGCACTTATGGAATATGAATAATGTTATTGATGCGTATGGTGATGTGTTATGTGTACCGATGGGAGCTATGATGATTTATATATATGAATGCTTAGTTGACTTATTTATCATGTATGTGTGTATGGTGGACTTTGTATGAATAGTTTATATATGCAGGATGTGATGTATTATGCGGCTAACAGTTTGTGATGCAGGTGATGATGTGTGTATGGACCTAACATGTGGTGATGCAGGTGGCGATGAATGTATGGATAATACCTTTGTAATTTTAAAGGGAATAACACACGGCCATAAGTACCAATAAGAACTGACATGATAACAGGAGGTGGGTATGTAGTAATGGTGAAGATGGATGTCATGTGGCATCTGTCAAAAAGTATCAGTACCCTGAGAAGAATGGGAAAGAATGGGGGAAAGTATTTGCACAACCAAAACCATAGGGTGAGTGTTAATGCAATGATTATGAAAATGCAATTTGAACTCAATTTTCCATCTTTGGAGCACTAGTTTTTACTATAGCATAAGACATGATTCACCAAGGTATGGAGGACCGAGGTAGATTAGTGTCTAATGCATGAGACAAACACGCCAGACAAGAAGGCTATCCTGATACCCCAAAGTCACGGAGACCTTGTTCGGGTCCGGTACTAGGATAACCACAAACACAAAAGGATGTCCCAACATAACACAAGACCTTGAGGATCTTGGTGGGTACTATGTGGGACAACCAAGAAGACACAATCAAAGAAAAGATCAAGATATGCCCCTATGTGGACCAATCAAAACACGTCATAATATGATGGATTATGGCGGCCTTGATAAGTGATGATAGGGAGCTCAAATGATAAACAAAAACCAAAAGCATCAAAAAGATCACAATCAATTTAAAATGTCCATTGCCATAGGATCCAAGGGATAGATGGAATCGATGAGGTCTATTAGGAAGGATATATCTTGTTAAGACCTATGATGGATGCTAAGCGAAAAGATCAGTATGATATAGGATATTCGAAATTGTTTAGATTCATTGGTAAAAATGGGTCTTGCTTGTTAAGAACCAGTGAGATAAAGGCATAGCTTGATGACACAACACAAGGGAGATGAGACACAACCTAAAGACCTAGGGGCTCGGGGGCCGATCAGAGATTAGCCTTGCCTATGTGAAAGCGCAGAGCCCTCGTAGTTCATGGAAAAAGACCATGGATAAAGCGGAAAGAAGAAAATGGTGACTGATGATGAAGGACACAAGACACGACAGACAAATGCCCCGGGGGAGGATCAAACAACCACCCTTGCCTATGTGAAAGCATAGGGGCAACGTAGTTCGATAAAAAGACCATGGATAGAAGCGAAAAGGGACCAGTGAAGATGAAGTGATGGAGGACCAAAAAAAGGTTGATCCAAAAATGCCTTGGGGGTAGACTGAGTGATCAGCCTTGTCTACGTGACAGCGCAGGGGCAACGTAGTTCGACAAAGGAGGAAAATGACGCAGAAGGATGAAACCTAGATGGAGACCGACGCAATGGATGATTCTACTTGATGACATGGGCCGATTGAAAGACATAAGGTCAAAGTGGGATATAAGGAAGCTTAGGATGAGGGATAGGTAAGGTGGGTCGTCCAGTGCTCAATCAACAAATACCAAGCGGCCTAGGCTGATGTGGGTGGGGATGAAAGTGTGGATGAAAGCCCAAAATAACTAGGATGCCAAGTAGATAATGATGAAGCCCTCTATGGATGACGCCTGCTAATAGGTTTTCACCATCCATACTTATCCAAGGCGCCACCAAGAGGTGGTTTTCACCATAGGACGAACTTATTTCTTTTTACTATTTTTGGATTTTTTTGTCACTTTTTTGATTTTATTTTTATTTTTATTTTTTTCTTTGATTTTTTTGATTTTTCAAATTTTTTTTTATTTTTTTGATAGGGTAGGTCAAGCGGATTTCAGCGTAGAACCTTTTCAGATGGAGAATATTAACAGGTTCGTCAAGGGGATCTCCCTCCAGAGTAGTCAACCTATAGGCTCCAGATCCATATTTGGTAGTTATGATATACGGCCCTAGCCAGTTTGCCTCAAATTTGCCTTTCTTGTCGCGGTCTTGTTGAGTATGCTGATTTTCCTTGAGCACAAGTTCACCAACCTGGAATTTCCTGGGGCAGACCTTTTTACTGTAATGATGTTTGAGACAATTCTAGTATACTTGTAGGTGATCATAGGCCCGTATTCTGCGTTCATCCAGTAACTCTAGCTGTGCAAGCCGTGCAATGCGAGCATCTTCTTCGTTGATGAGGTTCTTAAAAGAAATTCTCAATGAGGGGAGCTCAACTTCGATTGGCAAGACGACTTCTGCACCATATACTAAAGAGTAAGGGGTGGCGCCTGTTGGGGTACGGATGGATGTGCGGTATGCCCAGAGGGCGGGATGAATGTGAAGGTGCCAATCTCATCCAGTGTTATTGACCACCTTTTTGAGAATGCGGATAAGGGTTTTGTTGGTCGCTTCTGCCTGGCCATTACCCTGGGGGTAATAAGGCGTAGACCAACGATGCTGAATATGGAAGGTATCGCAGAGGTGTTTCATGGCTTGGTTTTTAAATGGCTTTTCATTGTCAGAAATGATGGTGGATGGGATACCATATCTGCAGAGAATATGGTAGATGATGAATTTAGAAATATGAGTACCGGTGATTTGTGAGAGTGGCATTGCTTCCACCCATTTGGTGAAGTACTCAGTTGCGGTGATGATGAATGTATGGCCGTTGGATGATGGTGGGTGAATCTTGCCAATCAAGTCAAAACCCCATTGAGAGAACGGCCACGGTGCCAGGAGAGGCTAAAGATCTTGCGCTGGAGCGTGGATCAAATCTGCATGCTGTTGGCATGGAAGGCATTTCTTTACAAATTCGCAAGCATCGTATTCCAGTGTAGGCCAATAATATCCAGCCTATAAGATTCTTTTGGCCAGAGCCATACCATTTGAGTGAGTCCCACAAATACCACCATGTACTTCCGTTAGTACCGTTTGGGCCTCGGTCTCATTCAGACATCTCAGGAGGATTCCATCATACCTGCGATGATAAAGTGTATCACCAACGATGATGTATTAGGATGAACGATGGATAAAGGATTTACGTTGGTTGCATGTGAGTTCTGGGGGTATGGTATTATCACAGAGGTAAGTATATATGTCTTGGTACCACGGGGAGGTGGGACCTACAATATCACACACCATGTCAGTGTCAGGAACATCATATGCAGGGATTAATAGTTGTTCGACAAGAAACTCACACTCTGTTCGATCCTTGGGCATGTCAATCAAAGAACCAATAGTGGCCATGGCATCTGCTGCTTTATTCTGCACCTGAGGGATTTGGTCAAACTGTATAGAGGTGAAATATTTCTTGAAATCGTCCACCATGCGTTTATAGGGTAACAGTTTGTCATCTTTTGTGAGGAATTCATCAATAACTTGTCTGATAACTAGCAAGGAATCCCCAAAAACTTTCAAATGTGTAATGTGCCACTGTTTTGCAATTCTAAGACCGGTGAGGAGAGCTTCATATTCTGCCATATTGTTGGTACAAGGAAACGCTATCCTGAATGATTTTGGGATGTAGTCACCTTGAGGGGTGACCAATAGAATTCCTGCCCCAGATCCATTATGGGTGTATGAGCCATCGAAGTATAACATCCAAGTCGGTGCTTCTGTCACTATGTAGATTTCTTCATCCGGGAATTCAGTGTCTAAGGGGTAAGCATCTGCCAATGGTGCTTCGGCCAATTGATCAGCAATAACTTGTCCTTTTATGGCTTTGCGCTCTACATACTCTATGTCAAATTCACTGAGGAGCATGACCCATTTAGCCATGCGGCTAGTCAAAGTGGTTCTAGATAATAGATACTTCAAGGGATCAATTTTAGCGATTAACTTGACTGGGTGACTGAGCATGTAATGGCAGAGTTTCTGTGTACTGAAGACTAGTGCGAGGCACGCTTTTTCCATAGGGAATAATTCAACTCATAACCAACTAATGTTCGGCTGATGTAGTAGATTGCCCTTTCCTTGAGTGACTCATCGTGTTGCACCAATAATGCCCCCAGTGCAACTGAGGTAGCAGAGATATAAAGCAGGAGGGGTTTTCCTGGAATAGGCGGCATCAAAATAGGTGGATGGGCTAAATATTCCTTGATTTTATCAAAACCCATTGGACACTGTGGAGTCCATCGGAAGGTGGAATCTTTCTTCAAAAGATGGGTAAATGGCTGACATTTATCCGCAAGCTGGGCTATGAACCGACAGATGGACTGCATCTTTCCTTGGAGGCTCCTTAACTGCTTTAGATTGCGTGGAGGTGGCATGTCCAGAATAGCCTTTACCTTGGCAGGATCAACTTCAATACCTCTGTAAGAGACTATGAAACCCAACAATTTCCCTGATGTGACCCCAAAGACACACTTTTTCGGGTTCAACCATAACTTATAATGCTCTAACCGCTCAAATATCTTCTTTAGGATGGCGAGATGTTCTGCTCGTGTTTTGGACTTCCCTAATAAGTCATCAACATAGTCTTCCATGATGATATGGATGAGGTCATGGAAGATAACCTTCATGGCTCTCTGATACGTTGCCCCTGCGTTTTTGAGACCGAAGGGCATAACATTGTAACAGAAGGTGCCCCAAGGAGTTGTGAAGGTGGTTTTGTGTTGATCTTCAGGTGCAATTCAGATCTGGTTATAACCGGAGACGCCATCCATGAGGGACAACATCTCATGTCTTGCTGTTAGGTCGACCAACATGTCAATATTAGGAAGAGTGAAATCGTCTTTTGGGTAGGCTTTGTTGAGATCCCTAAAATCCGTGCAGACCCGAATGTCTCCGTTGGGTTTGGCATCTGGAACTATATTGGAGATCCATTTAGAGTAGTCAATTGGTCTGATAAAACCTGCGTCCAGTAACTTCTCCAATTCCTTCTTAACTAACAATGCAACTTGCGGGTGCATCTTTTAGAGTTTTTGCTTGACAGGCTTGGTGTCTGGGCGGATGTCTAAGTGATGAACCACTAAAGCAGGGTCTAAGCCTGGCATGTCTGAATATGACCAGGAAAAAGTGATGATTCCTTCTCGGAGTAGCTGCACAAAGATCAAATACTCTTGTTCGGAGAGTGACTTGGCTACATAGGTGATCTTCGGACTTTCAGCAGTTCCCAAATTAACTTCTTGCGTTTCTTCAATCAGGATAGATGATCTGGCCGATAGCTAAGTTCCCATAAGGGGAAGATGAACATCTCCATCTTTTGGCGCCTCTTCGAGGTTTTCGCCTTCAGATGCGTCCTTTATTTTTACTTTTTCTAGGTCAAGAAGTGCCTCAGGGAGGTTTTCACTAGATGACCTCTTTTTATTTTTCTTACTTTTACTTTTGCGACTAGAGTGTTCATCCTCCCCCAATCCCATAAGGTTGACGTACGTGTCCGCAGACATACTGACAGGTGTGGTGTTGTGTAGGTCCCAATCAATGAGTTCAGGGTGATGAAGGGATAGGCTGATGGTGCAAACGGATAGGCATTCGAACATGGATGATAAGTCAGTGTGATCGACATCATCATACGCATGTATGATGGATTCCTCCTTGGGTATGTCTGCCAATGAGCCCTCGTCCATGGTGATACTATGAGAAGTATTAGATGATGTTGCGGGGCTTTTTTGTTTGCCGTCATACCCAATTCCTACCTTCTTTGATAATTGTGGTGTATCAATGGGTTGCAGTTGCCCTTGTTCCTCTTTACCTAGGCCTCTACCTCGATAGTTATGTTTTTCCACAAACTTTGTTGGCCAAGGATACTTTTCTTGAAAATATTTCTTTAGAGGAGTTTCTGGTTCGGGCTCTTCTTGGTAGACCCATTGACTTATGTCTTCCTCTGGTGCATCGATCTTGACACTCGGAGATCTGAAAGTGGTAGTAGGAATGTTTTTACCACTGAAGGTGATGATCTTGTCTTCCTTTTGTGAAGCATGTGAAGGTTGACCATACTCATGTGGCGATGGTGGCATGGTTGCTATATTAAGAGCAGTGTGCATTTCATACTCGCCACACCCTTTGTCAATGATTTGGACTTTGGTGACTGTAGGATTAGTGGTGGAGGATGGAGTGGTGATCACGGTGGATGATGGATTGGAGGATGACGACTTGGATGCCCCCATTTTGACCCCAGGACAATAATGTAAATGGGGAAAAGATGCTTCCAAAGCTTGACAATACTCAAACGGTTGGGGGTCGGCATAGATGGTGACCTCTTGTCCATTGACTGGGAATTTGAGGCATTGATGGTACATGGATGGGACAGCCTGCATAGCATGGAGCCATGGGCGGCCAAGGAGGAGATTATACGGTAAGTTCAGATCAAGGACATGACAGGTAGTATATTGGAGCACAGGTCCCACTTGGATAGGAAGACTGATGATTCCTTCTGAATTTCTCTCTGCATTGTCATAAGCTTTGATTGTAATTATCTCGTTGCTTAGGTCCGCTTGAGTATACCCTACCTGTTTTATGAATTTTAAAGTGCATAAATTGAGGGCAGAGCCATTATCTACCAAGACCCTTTTTTATTTTATGGCGGGCAACTATGACTTCGATATGTAGAGGGCGGTTGTGATTGGCATCGATGTTGGGCATATCATCTTGGATAAAGTGGAGGTGATGAGACAAAGCCAAGTGTCCCACCAAAGCTTGGAATTGTGTGGGGTCGATGTCATTTGGGACATGGGTTTCCTGCAAGGCTCTATTGAGGATCTCTTGATGTACCGGGGAAGACTTAAGCAAATCTAGAATAGATATATGAGCGGGGGTCTTCCTTAGGTGATCAAGGATGTTATATTGAGAGTTTACAGGAGTGGGTTGGATGGGTGTAGAGGCTACAGGGATGGTGATGCGGGCTCGTCGTGTAGTCACAGCACATTGAGGGTCTTTGGCTTTAACGTGTATCATGGATACTCGGGGTTCCACCTGCTCGATGTAATGAATAACAACTTCATAATTGAAGGGCACATTTTTGTAATTCACATTATTTGTGCTATTATTTTGGGGATTACTATTGGAGGTGCTAGGGCCTTGACTATGGTTCGGGAAGGCGTTTTGATAGATTTGCAGTTGAGCATTGGACGATGAAGGTTGACTGGGGTCAACCTTGATATCTACTCGATCAATGAGATCTTGGACATAATTTTTTAAACCCTAACACTTATTCAAGGAGTGTCCCTTGATTTTATGAAAATCACAATACTCATTTTCTTTAAACCATGCCGGCTTGGGTTTGGACTCATCGAATCGTTTGGTGACAGGGTATGTGATGGGGTAATTGATTTGTAACAATTTATTAAAAACAACACTTAAGGGTTCACCCAATTGGTCGTATTGACATTTGGTGTTCCCCTGATTTCTTTGGTTTGACTGTTGAGGGGGGCAAGGTGCCCCCTGGGGTACCGATATGGCATTGGGTAGAGATTGCTATTGCCTTTGGGATGCATTAGCCACTTGGACATGTTTGGTGTCTGTCACTCCATCATTCACCGCATTTTTGTTCTTATTCCAGAATCGTGGTTTATCTCCAAATGACCTTTCTTTATCATGACTGTGTATTTTGATGTGTCCTTTGGCAATAAGGGCACGTTCAAGGATAGGTCCCTTTTCCACTATCTCGGCGAAAGTGGTGACACAGTGTAGTCTAAAATTGTGGGCCATGTCAGGATGAGAATTTTCCACGAAAAGGGTGACCATGTCTTTTTCTTTCAAAGTATTTTTCATTCGACTGGCCAATGCATGCCACCGTTGGAGGTAGCTGGTAAAGGTCTCTCCATCACATTGTTTCTCTTTTAGGAGATCTAAGGTGTTCGTATCCTTCCGCAAATTGAAAGAGAATTAGGATACACACTTCTCTGATAAGTCTGTGAAAGTTTTTATGGACCCCTTTTTGAAAGTCATGAACCAATCTAGGGCATGGCTTGCTAGGCTTCGTGGGAACAAGCACAAGAGATAGTTATCACTGTACATGACTTCTTGACACTGTGAATAAAACTCCTGCAAATGAGCCTTAGGGTCTTTGTCTCCCTTATATTTGTCAAATTTTGGAATCTCGAAATGCTTAGGAAATGGGACCAATGAGATGGAGGGATCAAATGGATATGGGCATATATCTTCAAATTTGAATGATTATTTTTGTTAGAATTAGGTGTTGTACACCTTGCATAATGTTTGTAATGTTTTATTTATTTATTGTGTGTGTGGTGCACCTAGGGGTTTCTAGGTGAATGTGCATGACAAGGAGTTATAATATTGGGGCCACTTTGTTGTATGTAACATTGGGACATGTAATTTTCAAATGTAATTATTTAATATTGGGGAATAATAATAAAATAATAAAGTACCCAATATTAAATGTGGGGTCACATGATATTGTAGTATTTTGGGCACATGGTTTATGTAATACCACTTGGTGGTTTTGTGGGAGCTTGTTTCTATAAAAGCAACCACAAGGGTAGTTGTTTGGGGTTGGATCAAAAGTTGGTCAAGGGTTGGACAGTTTGTTGCAGGTTAGCAGGTTGAGCTTGTGCATGTGTGAGGGTTTGAAGCATGGCATGGGATGTGTGGATTCATGCTTGGTCACATGGAATGCATGGATAGATTGTGCTTCAGAAGTGTTCATGGAGTCTCTGTAGATGTATTGTAATGGGTTTTTCATTGCTGAATAATACATGGAGTGTGGATGCTTTTGGAGGCTGGGTTTTTCCCTCTTGAGGGTTTTCCCAGGGTATATCTTGTGTCATCTTTGATGGGTATGTTGTCTATTCTCTTGCATGTTGATGTTGAGTATTTTACTTGCATGTTTCAGATTTGGGTTATGTGGAAATTGTCATTTTATGGCTGCATAGTTTCCTTACAAGTGGTATCAGAGCTTTGGTTATTGGATTGGATAACCTTAGATTGCATGAGAGAATGAAAGACAATGGCAAGATATAGGGTTTTGCAGGTGTTTTATTGCAGATCTGTGGGTTTTGGGTTTGCTGTTATGATGGGTTGTTTGCAGATTTGGGGTGAGAAAATTTTGGCAAAATAGGGTTTTCTTGGTCATGCATTTATATGAGGGTTTTGGGGGTAAGCTTTCACAAATGACCTCCTAGGACAAAAAAGACCTCATGGTTGGATTCAGGTTGGCCGAGAGAGAAAAATTGACATATAACATGCCCTATTTTGGTTACAGAAAAAAAAAATGCTTCCCCTATTCGGCCGTACGGGTCGACGGTACAGTCGTCTTAGAAAAAATATTAAAAAATAAAAATCTGAAAATTCCCGTCGAAATTATTTTTTGTACCTGCAAAACGGAAAAACAAAAAAAATAGAAAAATTAAAAACAATTAAAAATCAAAAAAAAAAATTGAAAAAAGGTTTGGGGGGGTCCGCAGACCCCCCCGTACCCCTCCTTGTCAGCCGCACAGTACCGACTGTCGGCGGTACTGACAGTCGGCTGTACCGACTGTCGGCCCGCCGACAGTCGGTACAGGCGTCGGCTCTTGGCCGGCGCTGTCCGCCCACCGCCAGCCCATTAGGGCTTAAAAAATATAAAAATAAAATTTGAAAATTTTCAAAGGTCTGCCAATGAAATTAAAATCCGCCATGTTTTGAAAAATCCGCCCATGGAAATAAATGGTCAGCTGGATGTCAAATATTATAAGCTAGATTTTATAACTGCGTCGGGTCCGTACGCGGGGGGATTTTTTAATTTTGAAAAAATTAAATTGTATTTGAACGGATTTTGGAATCCGCCGCCCACCCACCACCGGAGCGCCGCCCGGGCGCCACCTCAGGGCCACCAGGGGGTGTAATTGGTCCTTTTACAGCATTTTTTTTCAAACGGGCATAACTTTCACCCAACATGTCAGATTTTTGACTTCTTATAGTCGTTGGAAAGCTGGTTCCAAGCACTACGCAGTGGTATAGGTCTTGTTCCGTGTTTTTCCAGTTTTGATAGTGTTTTGCTTGGTTGAAGTCAGATGTTTACTTTGAGCTTTGAGAGGGCATATCGGGTGCATACGGAGTCGAATTTTGGACTTCGAATAGTCAACGGAAAGCTTGTTCAGATCACTACGTAGTGCATCAGGTTTGGAGATATTTTGGCATGGTTTATTTTCTGTTTTCTTTATTTGAGCTGGTTATGGGTCTCTTTGACTATGGTGATATTATGAGCTTATGGATTGTTGGATTTGGGATATTTGATGATGGATTCATTGTATGCTCAGTTGTACATCTCAGTTTATTCTATTTTTGACATGGTTATCAACATGTATGTTGCATTGTTGTATCTACAAGTTGTGCAATGTTGTAGGCGGTCTATACTTACTTGTTGCACCTATGACTTGGATATGGGTTGTCTTTGCCCATTGATATCTCAGTGTTGATGCATGATCAGTTTTAGTGGCTTGGTTTAGTCACTTGGTTTGCTGATTTGGTTGTCATGTTAAGAATATGAGATGGTATTACCAGGTATAGTCATGATATGAGATATATGCAGTTGACTATGATTATGCAGATATGTGGACACGGTTGGGTCGATTTGTTAGTACATTTGGTGGTGATCATGGTGTCATGGATGTTTCTTGTGCATTAGAGACTTTGGCATGTTATGATGGTTTATGCAGGTGCATTGATTGGTGGTATTGGATTGGTTCCTGATTATGGGTTGTGGCAGTGTATCTTCTTGGATTTAGGAGATTGGTATCACGATGTCATGGATAGCTTGGTTACACGGTTCAGTGGGAGCTTGTGACAGTGATGGTTTGGCGGTGATGGATATGATGGTTTGGCGGTGTATCTTCTTGCTTTAGAGGATGGTTATCATGTTGTCATTGAGAGCTTGGATTCACAGGTTTTGTGTGAGCTTATGATAGTGTTGGTTGTGTGCATCATGGTGCCATGGGATTGCTCGGTATCACGGTTCAGTGGGAGCATTTGGCAATGATGTGGATCCATTGGTTATTATGGATGGTTGTCTTTAGGATGTGATCTTTGGTGTCATGGAAGAGCTCTTGGATTCTGTGTGCTACAGTGAGAGTTCTTTGACATCAGGTGTTGGAGATGTTGAGGTATTATTTATGACTTGTTGGTTATGACAGGTGATCCTTGGTTGTAGGATGGTTTTGTTATTATGTCATGGTATACTCTTGATTACTAGTTTAGAGTTGTGGCATGGTACATGTTATGATGATTTGAGCATGTGATCTTTTGAGAGGATGTGAGATCATGGTGTCATGTTTATGTTCCTGATTTTGTAGTTGGAGCTATGATTTTGATCTTGGTTCGTTCTCTTTGTATTGAGTACATTGATCATTTGCTTGGTGTTTAGCATGGGTTGATCAGTTACAGGTGCTCATGGATACTTGGTGTTCTCTTGTGGTTAGAGACATGTTTTTGAGATGGTTACTCTTGATGAGGTTTTAGCAGGAAGTCCGAGGGAACCTACACCTTGGTTGGACGTAAGTCCAACATGGACCGATGAGGAGAGTGTTCTTGGTTTAGTCATGATGACTTGGATATCCTAGAGGAGCATTCTTATTCCCCACTCTTGGTCTACTCGGCAGTTCACTTGAGAGGTATTGCCCATTATTCTTTCAGGTGCATTATGTTTATGCTTTGTCTTCTCATGGATATGGATCTTGAGCCATGGATATTTGGTTTCTGGAGGGTTCATTTGAGGAGTGTTGGCATGCTTATCTCCTTGTACATGTTGAGTTTAGGAGATGGTTTATTGGGTTGATTTCCTTGGTTTGGGAATGATTACTTTGAGTTTGATCTTCTTGTTTTGAGATGCTTACATCCATGTTAGTTGCATATGCTATGTTTGGTCTTGGTGATTGGATGGATGGATGTGGTTATGGATTTTGTTATGGGGTATTATGGAGGAGATCATACTTGACACAGTTGGAATTTAGAGGTGTGTGTAGGAGGACATGCTACAGGTGTTTGGTTTGCAAGTTTTGCTTATCATTGTGGATGTTCCTTGGTACTACATGTTTATTTCTATGAGATGCTAGTAGTAGAGTTAGTATGCCTTTGTGATGGTGCCTTTTTTTGGGATGTTAACGAAGCGACGTGTTGAATGCACTCATTCTAGGTTTGCATTCATCTTGACATTGCCCATGCAGTGGGAGCTCCTGGATGTGTATGTCATTTTTGACAGGTTTGCACATGGAGTTTGTTATTGTGGTTTATGGGTGGATATGTTGTTGGCATAAGTTTACTATGTTATATATGTATACCTTGGAGGTATGGATAGTTGGATGTGTTGGCACTTACTGTGAGTGTCATTTCAGCTATGGTGATTTATTCTTGACAGCTACTGGTGCATATTGGATTCAGTGTTTGTGTTTTGAGATATCAGGTTGAGGCAGGTTTATGCTTCTTTGTGACAGTTAGTGTGACGTCTCTTTGGATGTGTTCTTATCTTAGTGCAGTTGGCATGGTGGAGGATGGGAGCATTCATGGATGAGATGGTGGTCACCTTGGTTCTTGTTATAGGTATCTTGATGGAGCACATGGAGCACTTGGATTCCTGGATGGTACATGTTGCCTATGGAGTTTATTTGTTACCCCCTTATGCAATGTATACAACAAGTGGGAGATTGTTAGAATTAGGTGTTATACACCTTGTATAATGTTTGTAATGTTTTATTTATTTATTGTGTGTGTGGTGCACCTAGGGTTTTCTAGGTGAATGTGCATCACAAGGACCATGAAATGACAATTTCCACATAACCCAAATCTAAAACATGCAAGTAAAATACTCAACATCAACATGCAAGAGAATAGAAAACATACCCATCAAAGATGAGACAAGATATACCCTGGGAAAACCCTCAAGAGGGAAAAACCCAGCCTCCAAAAGCATCCACACTCCATGTATTATTCAGCAATAAAAACCCATTACAATACATCTGCAGAGACTCCATGAACACTTTTGAAGCACAAGCTATCCATGCATTCCATGTGACCAAGCATGAATCCACACATCCCATGCCATGCTTCAAACCCTCACACATGCACAAGCTCAACCTTGACCAACTTTTGATCCAACCACTAAACAACTACCCTTGTGGTTGCTTTTATAGAAACAAGCTCCCACAAAACCGACCAAGTGGTATTACATAAACCATGTGCCCAAAAGCATACAACATGTGACCCCACATTTAATATTGGGTACTTTATTATATTTTATTATTCCCTAATATTAAATAATTACATTTTACAATTATGTCCCAATGTTACATACAACAAAGTGGCCCCAACATTATAACTCCTTGTGATGCACATTCACCTAGAAAACCCCTAGGTGCACCACACACATAATAAATAAATAAAATATTACAAACATTATGCAAGGTGTACAACACCTAATTCTAACAATCTCCCACTTGTTGTATACATTGCATAAGGGGTAACAAATAAACTCCATAGGCAACATGTACCATCCTAGAATCCAAGTGCTCCATGTGCTCCATCAAGATACCTGTAACAAGAACCAAGGTGACCACCATCTCATCCATGAATGCTCCCATCCTCCACCATGCCAACTTCACTAAGATAAGAACACATCCAAAGAGACGTCACACTAACTGTCACAAAGAAGCATAAACCTGCCTCAACCTGATATCTCAAAACACAAACACTAAATCCAATATGCACCGGTAGCTGTCAAGAATAAATCACCATAGCTGAAATGACACCCACAGCAAGTGCCAACACATCCAACTATCCATACCTCCAAGGTATACATAACATAGTAAACTTATGCCAACAACATATCCACCCATAAACCACAATAACGAACTCCATGTGCAAACCTGTCAAAAGTGACATACACATCCAAGAGCTCCCACTGCATGGGCAATGTCAAGATGAATGCAAACCTAGAATGAGCGCATTCAACGCGTCACTTCGTTAACATCCCAAAAAAAGGCACCATCACAAAAGGCATACCAAGTCTACTACCAACATCTCATAGAAGTAAACATGTAGTACCAAGGAACATCCACAATGATAAGCAAAACCTGCAAACCAAACACCTGTAGCATGTCCTCCTACACACACACACACCTCTAAATGCCAACTGTGTCAAGTATGATCTCCTCCATAATACCCCATAACAAAATCCATAACCACATCCATCCATCCAATCACCAAGATCAAACATAGCATATGCAACTAACATGGATGTAAGCATCTCAAACCAAGAAGAACAAACTCAAAGTAATCATTCCTAAACCAAGGAAATCAGCCCAATAAACCATCTCCTAAACCCAACATGTACAAGGAGATAAACATGCCAACACTCCTCAAATGAACCCTCCAGAAACCAAATATCCATGGCTCAAGATCCATATCCATGAGAAGACAAAGCATAAACATAATACACCTGAAAGAATAATGGGCAATACCTCTCAAGTGAACCACCGAGTAGACCAAGAGTGGGGAATGAGAATGCTCCTCCAGGATATCCAAGTCATCATGACTCAACCAAGAACACTCTCCTCTTCGGTCCATGTTGAACTCACATCCAACCAAAGGTGTAGGCTCCCTCAGACTTCCTGCTAAAATCTCATCAAGAGTAACCATCTCAAAAACATGTCTCTAATCACAAGAGAACACCATGCCTCACCTAAGTCTCCAAGTATCCATGAGCACCTGTAACCGATCAATCCATGCTAAACACCAAGCAAATGATCAATGTACTCAATACAAAGAGAA
Organism: Sequoia sempervirens; assembly: GCA_007258455.2. Classification (NCBI taxonomy): domain Eukaryota; kingdom Viridiplantae; phylum Streptophyta; class Pinopsida; order Cupressales; family Cupressaceae; genus Sequoia; species Sequoia sempervirens. Next base: position 80,114,063 of record VDFB02075321.1, on the reverse strand, counting down.
CCAACCAAGATCAAAATCATAGCCCCAACTGCAGAATCAGGAACATAAACATGACACCATGATCTCACATCCTCTCAAAAGAAGATCACATGCTCAAATCATCATAACATATACCATGCCACTACTCTAAACCGGTAATCAAGAGTATACCATGACATAATAACAAAACCATCCTACAACCAAGGATCACCTGTCAAAAACCAACAAGTCATAAATAATACCTCAACATCTCCAACACCTAATGTCAAAGAACTCTCACTGTAGCACACAAAATCCAAGAGCTCCTCCATGACACCAAAGATCACCTGCTGAAGACAACCATCCATAATCAACAATGGATCCACATCATTGCCAAATGCTCCCACTGAACCGTGATACCGAGCAATCCCATGGCACCATGATGCACAAAACCAACACTGTCATAAGCTCACACAAAAACTGTGAATCCAAGCTCTCAATGACAACATGATAACCATCCTCTAAAGCAAGAAGATACACCGCCAAACCATCATATCCATCACCGCCAAACCATCACTGTCACAAGCTCCCACTGAACCGTGTAACCAAGCTATCCATGACATCGTGATACCAATCTCCTAAACCCAAGAAGATACACCGCCACAACCATAATCAAGAACCAATCCAATACCACCAATCAATGCACCTGCATAAAACCATCATAACATGCCAAAGTCTCTAATGCACAAGAAACATCCATGACATCATGATCACCACCAAATATACCAACAAATCAACCCAACCATGTCCACATATCTGCATAATCATAGTCAACTACATAGATCTCATATCATGATTGTACCTGGTAATACCATCTCACCTCCTCAACATGACAACCAAAACAGCAAACCAAGTGACTAAACCAAGCCACTAAAACTGATCATGCATCAACACTGAAATATCAATGGGCAAAGACAACCCATATCCAAGTCATAGGTGCAACAAGTAAGTATAGACCGCCTACAACATTGCACAACTTGTAGATACAACAATGCAACATACATGCTGATAACCATGTCAAAAATATAATAATCTAAGATGTACAACCGAGCATACAATGAATCCAATATCAAATATCCCAAATCCAACAATCCATAAGCTCATAATAACACCATAGTCAAAGAGACCCATAAACAGCTCAGATAAAGAAAACAGCAAATAAACCATGCCAAAATATCTCCAAACCTAATCCACTACGTAGTGATCTGAACAAGCTTTCCGTTGACTATTCGAAGTCCAAAATTTGACTCCGTATGCACCCGATATGCCCTCTCAAAGCTCAAAATAAACATCTGATTTCAACCAAACAAAACACTGTCAAAACTACAAAATCATGGAACAAATCCTATACCACTGCGTAGTACTCAGAACCAGCTTTCCAACAACTATAAGAAGTCAAAAATCTGACACCCTGGGCAAAAGTTATATGCGTTTGAAAAAACTGTTGTATTTTGTCCTCTAGGTGGCTCTCCGGTGGTGCTCGGGCGGCGCTCCGGTGGTGGGTGGGTGGCGGATTCCAAAATCCATTTAAATCCGGTTTAATTTTTCATTTTAAAAAAACTTATCCCCCCTCCTGGCGGACCCGACCAGAATATTAAATCTGGCTCATTGTCATTTGAAATCCGGTGGAATTTTATGTCATTGGCGGATTTGAAAAATTTTCAAATTTCAAATTTTTGTTTTTAACCCCACAAAGGGGTGGGCGGAGTTCCTCCCGCCGGCCGGGCCAGCCATGCCTGGCGGAAGTTGGTTAGCAGTGGGTGTCGGCTGAGCCGACAGTATGGCAGCGGCAGTACCTGCCGCTGGCACCTGCCGGGACGGATAGGGGGGTCCATGACCCCCAAACCTTTTTCAAAATAATTTTTTTGTTTTTCAATTTTTTTGTTTTTGATTTTTAATTTCTAATAATTTTTTGTTTTCATTTTTTTATTTTTTGATTTTTTTTTTGTTTTTCGTTTTGCAGGTACAAAAATAATTTCGACGGGGTTTTAATTTTTCCGGATTTTTTAATATTTTTTTTCTGACGACGACTGTACCGTCGACCCGTACGGCCGAACAGGGGTAGTATTTTTTTTTCTGTAACCAAAATAGGGCATGTTATATGTCAAAATTTCTCTCTCAGCCAACCTAAATCCAACCATGAGGTCCATTTTGAACAAGGAGATCCTCTGTGAAAGCTCACCCCCAAAACCCTCATTTGAATGCACAGCCAAGAAACCCTATTTTGCCAAAATTTTCTTATACCCCAAATCTGCAAACAACCCATCAAACCAGCAAACCCAAAACCCTCAGATCTGCAATAAAACCCTCAGATCTATAATAAAACACCTGCAAAACCCCTATATCTTGCCATTTCCTTTCATTCTCTCATGCAACCTAGGGTTATTCAATCCACATTCAATCCACAACCAAAGCTCTGATACCACTTGTAAGGGTTAGAGATGGCAGATCTAACAATTAAATGCAGATTTAATAAACAAAACAGAGAAACTAAAACATTCACAGAATAAATCATAACACAAAGATTTAACGTGGTTCACCCAATCTGGGCTACATCCACCAAACCGCAGCCATCCAACACTTTTATTATCCAGTGAAAAACCCTATTACAATCTTGCGAATAATCGCATTTTTCATCATACTGAAATACCCATCCGAACCCCCTTTTTACCAAGCTTAGAAGCTTCCAGATTTTTAGGGTTCTACAAAATCGGATTTTTCCTTTTTCATTGATTTTTCCCTTTTTCGGTGATCACGCGAAAAAGTAGGAAGAAAATTTTTCTCGGGGGCGGCACCCCCGCTTTTCGGGGGGCGACACCCTCGCCCGGGGCCCAGCCCGGCCCCGGACCCCGGCAAGGACAGGGGGCCAGGGTGTACAGTATACCATGAGCTATACAGTATAGCATGATCAGTCGCCACATACCAACAATCTCCCACTTGGAGACTGATCAGGCTCCACACTACCATAATCTCCCACTTGGAGACTGATCCTGGATGACACTGCTGCAATTACAGCTCCCACTGGAAATAAGTACCTTGGACCCTGCTGCTCTGTTATACTTGAATTCAACCTTGAAAACCAACCGAAGCTGAAGAAGAGCTCAGCTCCTCCCTTGGCACCACCTTTGTAAACATATCTGCTGGATTTACATCTGTATGTATCTTGTCCAACTTGACCTGTCCATCCTCCAACACTGACCGAATGAAATGGTATCTCAACTGGATGTGTTTTGTTTTAGAATGCAAAGCAGAATTCTTTGCAAGATGTATAGCACTCTGGCTGTCTGTACATGACTTCGTGGGAACAAGCGCAAGAGATAGTTATCACTGTACATGACTTCTTGACACTGTGAATAAAACTCCTGCAAATGAGCCTTAGGGTCTTTGTCTCCCTTATATTTGTCAAATTTTGGAATCTCGAAATGCTTAGGAAATGGGACCAATGAGATGGAGGGATCAAATGGATATGGGCATATATCTTCAAATTTGAATGATTGTTTTGTAGTCCCAGCTTGAAGATCCTTAAGTGCGGCCTTGATTTCCAACAAATCCGAGCTAGCTGGTGGTGGGTTGGGGGGATATGGATGATAGAATGATGAAGGATCTTGCTGGAAGGTTGTCAGATTGTTGAAATACAGGTTTGGGTGATTGGATGATGGCATGGCTTGCTGGTAAGATGGGGGATTTTGTTGATACGAAGGCTATTGTTGTTGTGGGGCATAGTATGAATTTGTTTGGTAAACGTGTGGGGTAGGTTGTTGAGGAACTTGGATAGGACGTTGCGTGTTGGCTTTTTGGTATTGAGGGTATTGTTGTGATGGTTGGGAGGTCGTGTAAAGTGGTTGTTGGGGAAATTGTTGTTGGTTGTGGTAGCAGTAGTGTTGTGGAGGTTGTTGTTGTGGCGTCGAGTGTTGTATGGACTGAGGTGGGATATTATGTTGTGGTTGAACCTTTGGACGCAAAAGGGACGTGAGAAAGGGAGATATGGTTTGGGCATTAGGTTGAGATGGATTGCCTTGTGATTGGTAGGATGACTATTGTGAAGAGGCCAAGGTATTGTGTATAGGTTGTTGCGGATGAGATGGCGGAGGTAGCGTGGGAGTGTTTTGTAAAGGGGGTTGTTGGGTTCCACTCAAAATTTTCAGCTGGGGTGTGCCTTGTGGAGGTAATTGAGGCGGAATGGTAGATTGGTGAACCTGTTGAGGTGGTATATTGGTGGTCCTAGGAGGCGAAAGCGATGTGGCAAAGGAGGTGCCCCCAATGTTGACTGGAGGTTGGTTGGAAGGAAGGGGTGTTGTTAACGTTAATGGAGGAGGTTGCAGAACACTTTGTGGCATGTCGTAAGCAAAAGGATTATTGGGATCAGGAACTTGAGTTCCACCTATAGCTGAGGTCGAAGCATGTGGGGGATAATTAACCTGATAAAGGACATCATTGCCAAATTCAGGTTGATGCCAACCCTCGATTGGAGGAACATTGGAGAAGTATGAACCTTCGGGTGCATTTTGGGACTCTTGGAGTACGTTAGATGGGGCACACCTATATTTGGACAAGTCAACATTGGAGGGGGGTTTAATGCCCTTCTCAATTAGATGGGCCAAGATTTCTTCCCCATGTTTCTCGAGCAAACGGTCAGTCATTTGTACATTGGCAGGATTACTAAAATGTTCCTCAAGTGTGAGTTCAGGTTGATTAACCATACTCTCTTCTCCATGTGGCGAGTTATTCTGATTCTCAGTGTTGGAGTGCAATGAAGTACCATTATGGGGATCATGAGTGATGTTGGTACCCTTGTTAGGATATGATGAGGTGTTTTTAGGATCTTGAGGGTTGTTTGATTGGGCATTCGGAGCTTGACGGTCGGCCATTTTCTTTGCCTGTGAATGAGTCTGAACGGGCATGCAAATGTGGGATGAGCAGATTAATGACTTTGTCAAATGATTTGATTATGATTGGATAAGGTGTGATTTAGATGGGGTTTGGATTTGGATCAGATTTTGTTGGGATATATTGGATTGGATTGGATTACGATTGGATTGGATTTGATTAGATTAGGATTTGGATTGGGTTGGATTTGATTTTGATTGGATTTGGATTTGGATTGGATTTGGATTGGATTTGGATTGGATTTGATTTTGATTGGATTTGATTTTGATTGGATTTGGATTTGGATTTGATTTTGATTGGATTTGATTTTGATTGGATTTGGATTCGGATTTGATTGGATTGGATTGGATTGGATTGGATTGGATTAGATTTGGATTTGGATTGGATTGGATTTGGATTGGATTGGATTGGATTTGATTGGATTTGATTGGATTTGGATTTGGATTTGGATTTAGACTATTGGATGGTAAGAGATGAGAGGGAGACCTTGAGTTTGATCAAAGGAAGTTAAACTACCCTTAACAACCAAGAGCTTTAATTGATTAAGAGGGTGATTACGACACCGAATCCACCTTAAGGTAGGAATGGATTGATTGGGTCGAAGATGATAACTTACGCCACCGAATTCGCCTCAAGATGGAGGCAAATTGATTGGGGTCGAAGTTAAAGACCAATAATCAAGTTCAAGCGCTATGGTCAATTTGGGTAACTGCTTTGTAATACAAGGTTAGGATGGTCTGGTTATGGGTGATGTTTGGAGATGCAAATGGTAAGAAATTATTGGTGGATTAGGGGGAAATTAGAATGAGTGGGGGATTAAGGATAATTGTGGAGAATGTATGGGGATTTAGAATGGTTGAACGAAAGTTTGGAATAATGAGATGGCAATTTAAAATGGTCAAATGGGGGTTTTTGAAGGTTTAAAGTGACAAAACAAAGGCTTGGGATGATGAGGTAATGGTTGGGAATGGTTAAATGAGGGTTTAGAGGCTAAATTCACCTCCGCAGCAAAGATCGTATGCTTGACAACAAAAATCGTGGGGTATAGACAAATTTTCTCGTAGGTAAACTGTGGGTGTGACCAATAAAATCAAAGGAGACAGCTTTCATAAAGAATCAGGGGCGGACAACTTTCTCTGCAAGAATCAAGAGCTGCACAAGAAATCGGGCGACAACTCTCCGCAGAAATCAGGGGCGGGCTAGCAAAACTGGGCGAGACGCTCGCAGAAATCAAGGGCGCCGGATAACTGGGTAGTAAACTGGGGCATTGGCAGCAAAATCAAGGGTAGATACCGCAAGAAATCGTAATGCTACGCCTACCCGGGTGCTACCGCTCGTTAGAAGGCCGCTCTACAAGAATTAGGGCGCCTACTTTTCCGCAAAGAAGGCGTAGTTGGGTTTTGATGGCAATGGCCATTGCTGAAAGGACATGATAAAGTAAGGCCCAAGTATCAAAAATTTGACAGATTTTTCTAATAAGAACACTCCCAAGCAAGCACAATCCTATGATTAATATTACTGCATGGCAAGGCCAGTCTTAATCTAGGATGCACAAGGCTTCTAGGGAGTCCTCGATATACTCTCGGTACATGAGGCACAACCGTGAACACCAGTCCGTCACAAGCGTGAGTCGGGAACCCCAGCGAGATACTGAAAGGCTCAGACCAACTCTTCACGTCTATCTAGGTATTACCCTAGCTTCGACGCTCCGCTAATTACAACGCAACTGGATTGGGGTACAACTTTCATTCTCCCCCCTTTATATACCCCGCCGGTACGCGTGGTTGGAATCGTCCCTTGAGGTGATGAAATCTCCAAGCAGGTCCCACTAAAAAGAAGACACTAATTGTTTCCAACTACTCCCTAGGCTCACACGAAGTGCAAGGGGAAAGTGAAAACAAATCAATGCCCCCTTGGGTAACAAAAAAATAAACAATTACAACAAACAATGCAGTTTTAATCCCCCTAATTAGACTATATTCTAAAATAGCAAAGATAGTTTTTTAAAAATCTGATCAAATGGATGGTCCTGCAAGCAAATGTTAGCTATCTTCTTCTTCGCTCTTTGATCAATAACGCCCTAACACGCTGCAAAACATTAGTGAAAAACAACAATATTCTTTCCAAAACAACGTTAGAGAGTTATCACGTGAAAATAGCAAAAAACTAGAGCAAAAACAAAGCCAAAATGCCTATTTTACCTTCCAAACTGTGCTGTTTTGGGGCGTTGCCGTCTTTCTGCGGGGGCGCTACCGCCTTTCTGCAGGGGCGCTGCTGCCTTTCTGCAGGGGCGCTGCTGCCTTTCTGCAGGGGCGCTGCTGCCTTTCTGCAACAAACTTTGTCAGATTTAAAAATGGAAAGTTGCGCCCCTCCCATTGCAAGAAAAGTGTTAGTAAAACCTTCTAAATGTATCCCTAATTGCAGCAATCGTGTTAGAGAGAATAAAACTTTCAGGTGGCCAAGAGGGCGCTGCCGCCTTTCTGCGGGGGCGCTACCGCCTTTCTGCAGGGGCGCTGCCGCCTTTCTGCGAGGGCGCTACTGCCTTTCTGTGGTAAAGTAGAGGGCGCTACCACCTTTCTGCGAGCTTTTCCTGCAAAATTCTTAACCAAAAGAGACGTTAAATGCAAGACCCGTATGTGGGTCCCACCGGGCATGCCAGAAATGTATACCTTGATATCTATCCCACTCTAAATGTGCAAAATAACTAAGAAATGTGAATGACAAAATACCAAGGACACCTCAAGATTAGCCAAAATAGTGATAAATAATAAGGAAAATGGACAAAATAAGACACAAACGGTTTCACCTTCCTTGCTGTTGATTTCTCCTTGATTGGCCCTTGATTGGGATGATTTGTGTGCTCCTTAGATGATGGATTGAGTGACTAAATGCAAGATTAGATGTGCAAAATGACTAAATGAGATGGTTAAATGATGGCAAAGGATTGAGGATGCAAATTGGCAGCATGTAATTAGGAAAATTCTAAGTGTTAAAAATGCCCTTGAGGAGGGGGTATTTATAGAAGAATTTGAATTCTCTAGAGAATTCAACGGTCAAGATTGTTCCAACAAGGCCAAGATGAAGGGCTATGGTGGGTTGAGAACCCACAAGCCCTCACATCTTGACATGTGGAGGGTGAAGTGGACAAAGGGATATGAAGTGTAAGTGAGGTGTCCAGAAGGTACATGAGGTGGAAAAAGGACATGCACCTTGGAGAGTGAGAAGATTTCCACAAAAAGAGATTTCTTGTCCCCAAGTGGGAGTGAAAGGGACACTTGAGGAATTTTGGAATTCCTCAAAAATCTACATGGGAAAAGGAAAGGTGGTTAGGGATATAAATGTGAATTAAAATTAATTCCTAGGAGGATCTAGAGGATAAAAGGTGGGCTCCAAAAAGGTGGGACTTGGTCACATATGGAGATTGTGACAATTCCAAGGTTCTAGAAGCCTTGAAAGAATGGAATGTGAATTAAAAATTCACATATAAAGGAGATGAATCTAGGACAAATAAATGTGAATTAAAAATTCACATGGGAAAGGGGGTCAATATCCAAAAAGGAAAAATGGAAGAATTGACCAAAAAATGGTGTTAAATTTAACTAATGACTTTGATTAAGGTTGTACAAACATTGGATTAGGCTAATTAATAGAAGATTAGAAGCAAGTGGCAAATATAGGAGGATGTGACATTAATCTCTGATTAAGAGGATGCACATCATAATCATGAATTAATTTAATTAATTCAGATTAGGGTGAGGTTATGGAGGATGTGACAAGGAGAGAGAAAGTGAGGAATTTTAAATTGATTTAAAATCAAAAGGGGAAAATGACTAAATTAAATAAATTAGCATATTTATTTAATTTAGAGAGGAATAAGGTGAAAGATAAAGTATTAATTATTAAATTAAATACTTTACCGATATGAGACAAAAAGTGTAATATTAATTTAATAAATTAATATTAACATGATAGACAGAAAGGCAGTAAATTTAATCATATGGAAGTGACTAAATTTAGATGTCTACAGGGTGATCCCACAATAATGGGTTACAGTTTTTGGCCAAACTTGACATTAAAATCAGGATTTTTCACTAGACATTCAATTTCTTACACCTATAGTAGCTAAACCATTAAGGTTTTGAAGATGAATCAAACTAGTTATTTTTGAGATATTTTGTGTAGATTCTAATTATATATATATTTTTTAAATAAAAAATAAATTGTAAATCATTTTATGTAATTTTTAATAATTTATTTTTTCTACTAATCAACATTTTTAAAAAGTGATGTTTGCTTCGGCCCACATAATTTTTTTTATAGATTGGATACAATTCTATTTTTAAAATACAAAATTTTCACACCAATATCTAGGGAATGGATATTTTTTTACAATTTTTTGTTACATATATATTTTTTAATTAATTTTTCAAGTCAGTGTAATTATAATTTGGACAAAGGTGTACTTCGGCCCACATAACTTTTTTTGTATTCATTTGAATTAACTTATTTTTTTTTTTGGAATAAGGACATCAATACCTAGTGGACATGTATTTTTAGAATTTTTTTTCCATTTTTCTATTTTTTCGTATGTAATGAAATAAAGAACTTGATGTTCATTGAAAATCCTACATTCACAAGAAATAAAAATAAATATAATAATCAAATTAAACATATTTAAAATTATACTTTTGGGAAGCTTATAATAAGGCTTAAATAGTTACAAAAAATAAATTTTAATGAATTCATTTGATCATAAAAGTAAATCAAAAGTGGTTTTTATCAACATTTTGATAGGTGTAAGGGCTCCAATAATCTAGGTATGACCTAAGGGGGTTTGATAACTCTTTAATTAAAAAAGGACTTAAATGGAAAACTCAGTTGCAAAATCATTGTATTTTCTAAAAATATGGGATTTTAGGAAAAATCAGGATGTCCCAAAAGTAACTCATTATTGTAAGGCACCTTATTTCATATCTTGCTTAGTACATTCTAATAAATGATCGAATACGCGTTATTTCAATTTTCTACTTAGTTGACTTTGGAATATTCTTTTTGGTTTGACCTGTTTCCTTGATTGTATAATGCTGGATATCTTCATAGATGATGTCCTTAATATGAATTTGGGATATATCTAATCCTGATGTTGACAAAACAGCTTGACTGTAGGAATCAATAGCCTCCTATTCTTGTGCAATAATGTGAAGAGTAAAGGAATCTTGTTCTGAATGAAGATAATCTAGTGTCCATCCAAAGAAAGATCCAGGATCAGAGGAGAAGAGACATGGATATGACTATCATTTGTGACATCTTTGTATACATTAGTATCTAGATCATTGTAGCATCTTGGAGATAAAGATTATTGATCTTGATTAATTTTGGAATTGTTTTCAATGTTCCTTGGATCAAGTTCTTGACATGGGTCCATTTCAAAGGATGGATTGCTTATAAAGGGTTCTTGGATGTCTTTATTAGGCATGTGAAGTGGCTCAATATCCTCTTGAACTTTGAGTGGATTTGGATCAAGTGTTGAGTTGAGGATTCCTTCAATATCTGTAACCATGAGGTGAAAGGATGTCAATATGTCTTGGAAAGGACCATTGCTAGACTTTGGTGAAAGATGTTGATCATGCTTTGGAATAAATTCTTGAGATTTGTCCTCTAACTCATTGGGTGATGTAGAGGCCTTATCAACATGATCATTGGTGGATGAATCTTGATCATTGTCCTCAAAAATTGTGGTAGAGATATTATCAATGTTTTCAACCATAGGATCAAATGATGTTAACATTTCTTGAATTGGATCATTGTTGGATATTGTTGGTGGATTTTGATCATGATTGAAAAGTGAATCTTGGTGTATGTTGATTTGATTGTTGGATGAGGTAGAAACATCTTCAAGGTGCTCATTGATGGATAGATCTTGATCATTGTTTTCAACAATTGTGGTGGAGAGATTGTCACTACTATCACTAGTGGTTGAATCCTGATCGTTGTCCTCAACAATTATTTGTCTTTTATCAAGAAGGTCTTGGATGAGATTTTTGAGTCAAATACAATTTGATGTTTTATCAATATTTTCTCTATGATACTCATAATAATCTCTACCCTTATTCCAAGGGAAGTTTATGATAGCTAGAGTTGAAAGCACTTACTTTTGGAAGAGTGATAAGTTTTTCATTAACTAGCTTTTTTAATGCTGATTCAATTGGCTCTCCCAAAGGAGTGTATTCACGTTTTTTACCTTGTGAGATTTGTACTTGTTGAAATTGACCTTGTGGTGATTGATTTTGGAGATGTGGTGATTGGGCTCATTGTTGATGATATTTATATCCAACCTCTTGACATTGGGGATATTCTTCTTGATGAGGTTGTGGAGACAACTCAATGTTTTGATGACATGGTTTAACCCAAGGGGAAGTGTGTAGATTTTGGGGTGGAGATGTCTCTTGGCGCAATGAATTAACTATTTTGGTAAGTGAAGCAATTTTATGTTGCAAAATTTTCAATCTTGATTTTGATTTTGACACACTTGATATAGTTGATTTGGTTGTTGGTCAAGCATATTTGGTATATATACACTTGTGGTATTTGTATGGAATCATGCACAAATTGAATTTGTACAATGTTTTGATTTGGGATGATCTTTATATTTTGTATTATAGGTTGACATTGAACATTTTTTTGGTTGGGAATCACATTGCTTTGATTTAGGTAACCTTGATTTTGCATGGTGTGTCCTTGACTTGGATCAATACATTGAGTTGTTAACATATTGTTTGGACTTTGAACAACATTGGTATGATTCAAAAACATCTATCCCATAGTTTAGCAAGTGTGGATTTGATATGTTCATGTTTGGTAAGCTTTTACTTGGTATATTCACATGTGGCATGTATTGATTTGGTGGGATAATGTTGTTTTGTTGAAGACTCATGTATTGATCATTTGGTTGATAGATTTGTAGGTTTTGACTTTGATATAAATCTACCATAGGGAAAGGTGTTCCAAAATTTAGATTGGGCATACTCACATTTGTTGTATCATTGAGGTTTATAGGAGATAATGATCCCATGTATGGATTGTATAAATGTGATTTTTGATAATCAATTAGTATTGTAAGGATTTTATAGTTTGGTTGAATTAGATCACTCCTGATGTATGAATCAAGTTTACATTCCATGTTTTTCTTGTGCTTTGACTCTGCTGACCTCTAAGGAATTTAGGACCAATGATGAGATGAAATATGAAAAGGTGAGTGATATGGGTGTTTGAACTTTGGTTAATACTAGACTTAGGTTTTGATTTTGATTGTTTTGATTAGATAATGAACTTGTGAATCCTTAGATGGAAATATGATCTTAGGAAATTTTTTTTCAAAGGGGTGCTAATTTATCTAGAGGTATGAGAAAGGATGCATTCTCACACTCTTAACTAAACAAGGTGATTTTGATGTGTTTTAAGGATTAACCCAAGTCTAGAATTTTTATTTTTTCCAAAGCTCTAAAAGTTGTTTGTGAGATGGAGATGATAAATGTTTGGGATGGACAAAGTGTTTGATTTGATCCTAAATGAACCTAAGAGGTACCTTGTTTACAAGACTAAGATAGGGAAGAACATGCTTTACCCTATGAGTAGTTCAAACCAAAAGACCAATGTTTTGCTTGGAAGACCATAAGACAAAAGATCGCAAGCGCATGTGTGGGGTTCAATTGATTTAATCTTGGTTAATAATTTATTTTACCACATCCACTTGTATTGCTTAAATTTCAAACTAAATGTCTATGTCTAAGCTCCTTTTCATTCCACATGGTCCATTATGTGAAAATCAAAGAGCCAAGGCCATAGTTTCCCTAGGTTGACTTTGAAGAGAGTGAATTGAGATATGAACCTAAGTATTTAGAAGCCTCTAAGGATTAAATCCCTAGGGACAAGCAATAATAAGTGGACTCTTCAAAGGTATTCACTCTTTCCAAAGGGTTTGAAATTTTGATGATTTGTTGATGTTTGTTTCAATGTTTGAGATCCAAGCAATGTGTTTGACTTGAAAAATCCACAATCCTAGGATTCAAAGATACTACTTGTTGAGTCCCTAGTCAAATTTCTCCAAAAACTAATACAAAGTGAACAGTTAGGGATTTGGCGACACTGGCTCTGCTCCATGGAACACACTTCTCGAGACCACCAAATCTCAAAATATTGAGGACCTAGAGATCCCAAGGATTTTTCTATTTCAACTTTGAATAGTACAAATATGGGGTGACTTCAGAATGACCGTTCCTGCACCAACAAGCATAAAGGTTTTTGGTCACTAAACAAGTTGGTTCTTAGTTCAGATACTCAAAGACATGGCACCTTGCGAGCATCCAACAAGCCACTAAAGGCTTCTATCAATTCTACTTGCGGCTCTTATACTTTTTACGGTAGTACCCCATTCTGAATGACACTATACGACTAAGGTCTACATACCATGAAGATTCAAGACAGTTTAATCTTATCCATTTATATACTGGCCCGAGCGAAAAATTGGTTGGAGTCACCTTCGAGTTCTCCTTTTGGATGTGTCTCTTAGGAAAGCCCCTCTAAAGGTGACAATTTGATTTGAAAACAGATGTGCAAAAAGAAACAAGGTGTTTTTCGTCACCCAAGATCACCAAACGGTGTGAGGGGAGAGGATACACACCTCAAATGCACAAAAGCAAGAAAAATACTCCTTGATTGTTTAGAACTCTTCACACAAGATCGCATGAAACAAAAGGCAAGAGGATGCATACTCAAAGTGCATCAAAGACAAGATCACACAATTCAAGCACTTATTCATTTTAGCCTTCAAATAAATGATGAATTCATTTTAATGCACCAAGCTAAGTGTGAGTTTGTCTTGTTCAATTTTAGCCCAAATAACAATGTCTAGTAAATTTCTAAGTTCAATTTTAACCAACTTGAAAAGATCAAATCAATAGTTAATTTTAAACCTAGAAATGAAGTGAATTGTCCTAAAATAGAAAACAAAAGTAGGAATGAATTCCCTAGGCTATTACAATAAGCATTTAAAAATTATTTTTCAAGTTTAATGCCCACTTTTCCAACACAAATCTGCTTGTTATTTTTTTGGATTTCTATGCCTTGTGTACACCATCATCTTAAAAAAAAACCCTCTCAAGCTCTGATTTTTTAATCCTCTATGATGAACCACCAAGATGTTAGTTTCTTGTAAATTTGCATATTCTTAGTATATAAGCTGCACAAAAAAATTTCAAGCGCAAAAAAACAAATGATATTAAATACAACCCAGTGACCCTAGGACCATCTGATATCATAACTATTGTGCACAATACCTGCCAAGTGAGACAATTATTGTAGTAGTTGATATGAAAAAGATAAAGAATGAAAGAGCTCAAGCAATTGACACTACGAGGGACTATTTTCTTTTGGTCGATCAGAGAATAAGATGACACATTTAATGATGTTGATAGAATGAGAATTCAGATTTTTGAGTAAAGGGCAGTATTATTAGCATCAAAAAAATAAGTGGTGGCATTAAGATTGTAGGTAAACCTAAACATTTGTGTGGAGGATTAAGTGTTAAGGACAATATTATCAGCAACCCCAAGATCACATTCAATATCGAGATTGAACAACAATATGATATTGTCAGCAATATTAAATACAAAGACTTTTAACCACATTCAATATCAAGATGGAACATCAATATGATATTTTCAACAATATGATATTATAAACCTACTCCACTATGATTGTAAATGACTTTCAATACAATCACAATGATAAAATTTGAATCAAATCAAAAAAATTGTAAAGATTTATTTAGTGATTGCACAGATTACCTCTTCCCAAAATGATGGCTTTAATTTTGTGATTAGACATTTGAAGTGATCCTTCACAACAATGCATTCTAGTAATCAATTTGGTAGCTGCAACAAGGTCATAAATAAGGCTTACAAAGCTTTGTTTTGAATTTAAACTCCAAGAACAAGGCCACAAGTGTGAAATTTCAATATCCACTTGTATTATATTCTAATTTTTTTAAGTGTATAAGCTATGCCTAAAAGGTGATTAGCAGAGAGGATTGGCAGAGAGTATAGCAGCAATTGTTAGCTAGGTGATAGAGAAAAAGATGTTGTAGATGCAACTTCCCTTCAGTCTCTACAAACTTAGTTCTGCAAAAATCATCACAACAAAATATATAGTAAAGAAGCTCTCAAGATTAGTGCCAGTCTCACTGAAATCAACCCCTACAAAGCGCCTTCGAGGCAGTGATCTCCTCCTTATCATTCAAATCCTCTTTATTGGATAGTAAAAGAAATGTTCTACCCACAGTATTTCAGAAAACTTTATCTGTGCTTTATATTAGCAGATTATGGCTATTTCAAAACTACAGTGGAAGTTTTGACTACTATTCATCTTCTGAATGGTAGTTGTAGAGAATGATTCATCATGCATTAATTAGATCTATTCAATGGCGTAACATGGTAGTTAAAAAACAATCTTACAACCCTTCTCAACAATGATAAATACATAAATTTCATGAAAAAAATTGCCCTCAGATACTGACCAACTAACAATGACACCTGACAGTTGGGCTAAACTGTAAATTTTGTAATCAACAGGATGAGATTGAAATCTAGGAGAAGATGGATGGTGCCTTATGCTAGTAAGTCCAACTCTCAAACCAATATCTAATCCTGTTTTAGTGGTTATTTTATGTCATAACATTTCTACTACTTGCAAATTGGGATTCTTCAATTTGTCCCATACATCTGTTATTTATCGAAAGTAAAATAGAAAACTGCGTGCTCTAAATAATAGCAAAGTGTG
>VDFB02075321.1:80041420-80098222 GCA_007258455.2 Sequoia sempervirens | reverse complement strand
AGTTTGCATTAAAGAACCACATCTAGATTTGAAGTAAAAGGTAAAGAGAGTCATGTTAATAAATTAAGAGAAGCTATCTAGAAGCTTAAGAAAGAACTAAGCTCACATGGTTCGACTAATTTGATGATTAGTTTGCTACCAATGGTTTTAAGAAACTATCAAAATAGAAATTCTAACCTTTTACATTATTAGAAGTTAAGATAACTTTGTTCTTATTATTCAATATGTTTATGATTTGATATTGACATGAAATAATGAGATCTTGATTTTTTAGTTAAAATATAAAATTGCAAAGAGATTGAAATGAATGATTAGGGTTAACTTTATTATTATTTGGGAATGAAGGTGAGACATTCGGTTGATATATTAGTGGTTTTAAGGTTCAATTATGCTCATGAAGTTTGAAGGAATTATTGAAATAGAATATTTTAAGTTTGTATCTACTTCCATGAATCCTTTGTAAAAATTAAGAGTAGATGATATTGGTAAGGAAATCAATGATCCTTTTTAGACAATTGATTAGGTAACTTCTTTGCTTATATCATATTTTTCCTCATATTTCTTTTACAGTGGACACACTATGTTTATGTAGTATCCCAAATATTTTCTTGGGAATATGAGAAAAAATAATCCTTAGAAACCTTCATGGGCTATTATTTATCTTATGTTAAAACTAGTGATCCATGTTTGATTTGATTTGTTGATTTAACTTGGGTAGGAAATGGTAACTCTAGAAAATCCAGTGGGCTATTTTTCTTGACTTCACCGTAAAAGGTTACAAACTATTTTAAAACTAAATTTAATAAAAGAAAAGAAGTTATAATAGAAGGAAATCTTAATATTCTAAAAATATAGTTTATTCCTCATTATAAATATGCTTGAATTTCTTAGATGTATACATGCATATGTATAAATATATATACATACATACATATGCATTTATATGTGTATATATTATATATGCTCATAACTTTTAAATCGTGTAATTTTTTCCAAGTCCAAAGTTTGTGTCATATTCTGGTGCACATAAATCCCTCACTTTTACAAACCAAACTCTTGCACAAACTCACCAATTTCAAAATTCCACAAGTTCGCAACTGACACCAACTCAAATTAACAATTTCATTTGTCAATTAATATTCAATTTAAAGTCTAGTAAAATAATGATGATCATTCACTTAAATTCAATCCATCAAAGATCACATGCATATAACTTCTAATTTTATTCAATTTAATTGAAAATCAAAATTATGAATGGAATTCAAAGATTTTATGGATTTAACTATCCTCAATCATAGGCAAACACATTTTACAAATTGTCAATTCAAATTGAGTTCATTGTTTACATTCATCTCAGCCAAAAAAAATTTAAATTCAATTTAATTTCAAACTGCCTGATCAGGAGGCAATCAAAAGTCAATTCCTAAGGTTCTACAAGAACCTCTTCTCCTCTGAAAGTGGTGGGGTAGACTGTGATCGTGCAAGGAGGTTAATCAAGAGTGTCATCCCTAAGAAGCTTGATGGAAATGGTGTGGAGGAACTAGGCCGTGAGCTATCTAAGAATGAAATCAAAAGGGCAATTGAATCCTTGCAAAATAACAAGTCTCTTGGAGCGGATGGCTTGCCTACAAAATTTTATAAAGCCTTCAAGGAGTGGATTGTGGATGATATATTCTTAGTGTATAAAGAGGCCTTGGATGTTGGTTCCCTAGGGAGAGACATAAACAAAGGTATTATTAAGCTTCTCCCAAAAGAAGGTGACAAAACCCAAATAAGGAATTGGAGACCCATAACTCTGCTAAATGTATCATACAAAATTCTAGCTAAGGTCCTGGAAAGGAGGTTGATCAACACTCTACCCAAAATTATCAGCTCAACTCAAATTGGGTTCATCTTGAAGGTAGATATATATCTCAAGGAGAATCTGATTACTAGTTGGGAGGCACTAGAATGGGGTAGAGTCTCTAAGAAGAAGGCAACCATCCCGCTCCTGGATTTTGAAAAGGCATATGACAGTGTGGATTGGTATTTCATTAGACTAACCCTTGAGGCTTTTGGCTTCCCACAGGGCTTTTGCAACATGACAGTCACCTTGTTCAAGGATACAGTGGCCCAAGTTGATGTTAACGGTTCACTCACAAAAGAATTTGCTCTAGAAAGATCAATTAGACAAGGCTGTCCACTGGCTCTGGCACTATTTGTAATTGCCTCAGATGCCTTATACTACATCCTCATGACAAATGAACCCTCACCAAGGGTCAAAGGTATTTTTCTCCCCAATAATGATGAACTTTTGAATGTATTGTTTGCGAATGACACATCACTTTTCCCTTTGTTGGAAGAAGATAATGTTGTCAATCTTATGAGAAAATTAAACACCTTTTGTGCAACCTCTGGTGCAAAGATCTCCCTCTCTAAGTCAATTCTCCTAGGATGGCAGGACAGTCCCCCAGAGTGGGTGAGCAGATATGGAATTCAATAGGAAGGACCAAGCCATCAAGTCAGGTATTTAGGAATACCATTTGTTGTATGCCCAAACCTTAAAGAAATGTGGAACTGGATAAGAATAGAATTGAGAAGAATCTTGGAAAATGGAATCGGTACTACCTCTCAATGGTTGGGAGAGTTTAGGTCTGCCAATTTTTTTTGTCTTCCTACAGCCTGTACTTTACATCAGTTTGGCTATTCTACAGTTATCAAGTTGAGGAGATCCAAAAATGAATCTGGAACTTTCTTTGGTCTGACGGGAAGGGCAATAGGAAGAGGCATGCAGTCAATTGGAAATGGTGCCGTGTTAGTAAATATGAGGGGGGGATTGGGCTTAAAGACTTGAGATCCCAAGGTATTGCCTTGGCTGCCAAGTGGATTTTCAGGGCCCTAGTTGGAAATGAACCTTGGAAAGTTTTGATCAGAAGCAACATACAAAGAGCCTCCCCAAAGCATGTGAAAAGTTGGAAAAACCTCCCCCTGAGTGACCTTCTTAGCTGCCATCACCCCATATCCCCTGAAGGCTCAATGGTCTTCAAAAGTATTTGGAAGGCATGGTAATTTGTTAAAGAACACATAAGAAACTCATATTTCCTTTAGGGCAGCACCTTATTCTCACATAGGTCTATGTGATGGAACCTCAAACACTAGGACAAACCCTTGGCTTTGCTACAAGGTTGCTCAACTAAGAACTGGAATAGTAAAGGGATCAAAATTTTTGCAGACATCCTATAGGGTGGGCTGCTAAAAGATCAAGGAATTGACTGAAAGTTGAGTTTCACATTCCAGATACCTAGTGGAGAACTTACTCCATGGTTAGAGAGGCCTACAAGGAGTTGGAATGGCTGGTGAACTATAAATCTAACCTAGAACAATTCAAAGAGTTTTTATGGGCTGATGGGTCTAGTATAATCAAATTCAGTGCTAAAACTATCTATAACACTCTCTCTAAGTAGTAGGATATCTATGTTTTTTTGAATAATAAATGGAATACAAACCTCAATGGCAATGAATGGTCAAAAGTTTTCTCAAATAACTAGTCCAAAAAAATTGAACCAAGGAAATCATGTTTTAGATGGCTCTTTCTCTTCCACAGATTGGCCTTTAAAACAAACTCAAATGAATTGGAAATCTGTAGATTGTGTAGGGTACCAAAAAAAATAAAACACATATTCTTTGAATGTATATTTGCAAAGGAAATTTGGAAACTCTGTTGTAAAAAACTGGACATTTGGAATAATAATGAAACACTTAGAATGGATAGGGTCATTTTATTCAAGAATAATAGGTTTGGCAAGGAACAAACATTGTTTTGGTCTTGTGTTTGAATTGAAATATTATGGCACACCTGGAAAGCACAGAATGATGAAAGATTTAATGGGAACTTGAGGGTACTTACTGAGTCTTCAAGAAGATTCACTCTTAATAAAATTGCAATGTAGGTAGCTATGGTTGTGAAGGTGTCAAAGTTCAAGTTCCTCAAACTATTAGAGGATGGTTTTTTGCAAATTCACCTATGGGAGGTTAGGTTCAGTCACACTTGGCAGGTTGGGAAACCAAGCTCAAAGATATTCCTTTAAGCACTGGAAATCTTCCAAAAGGGTTTTAATGAAAAAGCGGCAAGAGAGGCTCAGTTGGAGAACCCACCACCATTGCTTTGACTTGAAGACCTTACCAAAGAAGAACTTGAGGCAGCTAAGACTCTTCTAGGCATGGAACGACCAACTGGAAGTGAGGGGTCAACTATCTAAACTAGAATATGGCTTGGCTTTTTTGATCAGGGGCACCTTTTTGGAAGTAAATTACAGACTATGTATGGAGTAGATGATACAGTTTGGTGGAATGATATGGTTTTTTGGCAGGATAGCAATAATTGACATGTACAAGGATGTGGTTTTTTGACAGGGACAACAACGATCAGAAGATCTACAAGTCTTGGTTTGCAGAACCATGAAGATGAAGACCCCTAGCCAAACCTTACATCAAGGTAGTTTGATATATTGTGGTAAATGATTGATAATTCTATGGAACTTTATGTAATCCCTGTATATGTAAACCACATGTAACAGGTGCCTTTTAATAAGCAATAGTACTACTATCTAATACATGTATATATTGCTCCATCTATATATAATACAAAAAATTATGCTCATGAAGTTTGAAGGAATTATTAAAATGGAATATTTTAAGTTTATATCTACTTCCATGAATCCTTTGTAAAAATTAAGAGTAGATGATATTGGTAAGGAAATCAATGGTCCTTTTTAGATAATTGATTAGGTACCTTCTTTACTTATATCATATTTGTCCTCATATTGATTTTACAATGGACACACTATGTTTATGTAGTATCCCAAATATTTTCTTGGGAATATGAGAAAAATAATCCTTAGAAACCTTCATGGGCTATTATTTATCTTATGTTAGAATCAGTGATCCATGTTTGGTTTGATTTGTTGATTTAACTTGGATAGGAAATGGTAACTCTAGAAAATCCACTGTTCATTTATGTTTTTCTCTTGGTTCTATTATTATTTCATGGATTAGTAAAAGGAAAATTTGTGTTTACTTATCATTTATGTAGGTTGAATATGTCTTTGACTAAGGGTAAAAATCAAGTTTTGATAGGGTCTGAAACTCATTATAGTGGAAGAACAAGCACAACATGCAATGAAACCATAACAAACAAAGGCACTCAAAATGATTTCCACACGAGATCAAACACACAAATAGATAGAGATAAAAGAAAAAAATAGGATTACTAAAAAATAAATAAATAAAAGAGTAAGTCTAGACAATGCTAGACCTAGTTCAAGACAACTACATGCCCTTTACCATTATGTGTGCTCGTGAGATACAAAATTGAGAAAAATTTATTCCTCCTTTGAATAATAGTCCATGAAACACCATCAACATAGTCTTCAAATAGAGGAGAAGGGGGGAGGAAACCTCCACAACCAACTCAACCACAAGTGTTGAGTAGGGAGAATAATGCTTAGACGGAGAGGTCAAACATTGACAATTTAGTTAGTAGGATCATAAAGTTGATGCACCGACATTGAGGGAGTCTCAAGTGAAATAAAATTAGACAACAAGGCTACCAAGTTGGGAACAAACAAAGATCCACCACTAGGAGATGAGAGTGATAGAGAAGCCGAGATAGACTAGACATGAACAATTATAGTGGTCAAAATCAACAAAATAAGCATAGAATGAATCGAAGCCTATGTAATATAATTAAAAAACCTAGGAAATAATATAAGGTGGTCATGGAGAATATTCTACCACCATGCAGGACAAGATGACTTGTGGATAACACGAAAACAATCAAAAAGAAAATTCCTTGTGGCTACTTTACCCACTTATTTGAATAGTTATTATATGAGTTGTAGATCTTGGATGAAATTCATATTCTATTGTTAAGTGATAAAAGACTTTGCATGAAGGTCAATGCAATATCATGATGGGCCAAACAATAAAAATTGGAAAAAAATTGTTGGATGGGAAGGCATAACATTTAGATTTGGATAAAAAGAGTGCTACATTTCTTGCCCAAATTTGGATTATCTTAAAAAATGCTTAAATAGGATTTCCTTCTATTTAGGAAAAATTGAGATTCCCAAACTTGCTAAAACCTTACAAAATCATACACATAACGTCATTCTAAAATTTGTCTCGACTTTACCCTAAAAGGTTACAAACTCTTTTAAAACTAAATTTAATAAAAGAAAAAAAAGTTATAATAGAGGAAACTCTTAATATTCTAAAAATATAATTTATTCCTCATTATAAATATACTTATAGGAAATATACTTGAATTTCTTAGAGGTATACATGCATATGTAAAATATACATACATACATATGCATGTATATGTGTATATATTACATATGCTCATAATTTTTAAACTGTATAATTTTTTCCAAATCCAAAGTTTGTGTCATACTCTTGGTGCAAACAAATCCCTCTCACTTTTACAAACCAAACTCTTGCATAAACTCACGGATTACAAAAATTCCACAAATTTGCAACTCACACCAACTCAAATTAACAATTTCATTTGTCAATTAATATTCGATTTAAAATCCAGTAAAATAATCTTCTAAATCATCTTTGTATTTTAATATCATTTTTTTTTTGAAACTATTTTTATTAAATAAAATTTGAAAAATGACACTTATTTCAAAAAAGAAAACCCTACAAAATAGCCATTCTATTACAGTTACCGATAATCCCCAAATCTTAGCAATTTGCTCGGCCGGCCGAGAACAATTAGCACGATATTTTATTAATGCCAGAGACCCCGCCCAAGCCCATGCCAGTGGACCTTCCAAAATGTCGCCAAATTTATCACCTCCTTCCAAATTGAGCGTACATTATTTTCCAAGTCAATTCTAACGACGTACTGACCACCACTCGACTCTTTCCCTATCCTCAACGTCAGTCAACATCAAAAAAACAAAAACAAAAAAAATCCATGGTCTGAACAAATTTAGAAACTGTGTAGCAATTCCAAGGCCACCACCATCTACGGTGTTTCAAATTAGGTAGAACAAATTTAGAAACTGTGTAGCAATTATATTCTCTAAATATGGCGGTTTCCCACATTGAATGTTGCGGTTTCGTTCTTATTAGGAAAACGGTCAGATTTTCAAAAAAAAGGAGACAATAAACAAAAATAAATCTCATGAAAGGAAATTAGGTAAACACCTCATTCAACCACAGCATAAAATCAGCCGCACCTATAAATTAACGGCGGCAGGCCCTGGCGTTGACAATGTTGCATATTATATAACACACAACCTCCAAGGATAGCACACCAGAAATTTCTTGCAGGAGATCTTTGTTTGGAAAATTGCCAGAAAATGGCGAATTCACAGTCAAAGGAGATGTTAATTTCATTCTTACAATTTCTTAGTTTTTTGTCGTTACTTGTATGCATATTAGGAGGGTTTTTGTCCCTTCCTCTGGCTTTGCTCGTTTTCATCATGGCTTTTCTCTCAGAGATGGAAGACATGACACCCAATTACCCAAGACACCATATTATGAAACATGGATGCAAATTATGAGGAGATATTGCAAGATTGGAATTGCTCAGAAGAAGAAGTTGAACGTTTGAAATGTAATGAGAGGGATTCAGATGAATTGGAGGCTATGCATTCCTCTTCTTCTTCTTCTTCGACAACTCCATTTACTTGTGAGGGAGTCGCTAAGCACGAAGCGGCCTCTCAGCAATTTGAGGACTGTAATTCTTCTGTGGATATAATTCTGTTGAAGAAGACGGGCAGTTGGGTTTGTACGGAATCGATGAGTTTGAGGGAGAATTATAAAGCATTGAGACACCGAACTGTCTCAGAATACCGAAAAGATACGGCCGAGAATATTGAGTGGCAGCCGACAAAGGTAATATATCTCTAGTTTATTTTAATGTTAAAATAAATAATAATAGTTTTAAAGTGTTTCTTTTTTTAATTATAAATATTTAATCTTTTTTAAAATAATTTTTTTTTCTTAAAATTATAAGATAGTAAAAGAATATATGTTAAATTTGATGAACTTTTTCAATTGAAGATATAATTAAAAAAGAACGACCTTTGAGAATGTTAATAGTTTATTCTTATTTTTTTAAAGTATATTATTTGTAAATTTTAATTTTGTTTTTTTAATATTTTGCAGTTTAACGAATTGTTAGAGCTTTGGCGAAAGAAAGAGAGGATTTATTCATAATCCAAAATTTCTTATTTATCTTAGATAAATAAAAATAAATCTTATTTGATGATTGTTATCATCAAAGATTTAATTATTAATAGTGATGATTATTGCTATGTAGAAGTATGTAAATATAAGTATAACTTTCAAATCTCATTGTATTAGATGAATATATTTTTGTTGTGTTTTCTATTTCATTTTTTTTAAAATATTATTAATATTTTTTTTTTGTGATTTTTAAATTATCTATTAAGATCTTCACAATCATTCAATCTTTAATTATTATTAGTTTAATAAATTTTATAATTTTTAAAAATTAATTTAATAATTTGCTTATTAATCTATTTTAATATAGTTAAATAAATTTTTTTATATATAACAAATTTAAAGGTTTCTAAAATTATTTCTCATGAAAAATTAAAAAAATTAGATATCTAATTTAAAATATATAATTCAATTTTAGATAAATGTTTTAAGAGTTCTAAAATTATTCTTCATGAATAAATATATAATTTAAAACATGTATTTCTATTTCAAAATTATATTATATAAATTTGAAGGTCTTTTAATTTTCTATTATTTTATAAAAATATTATTTAAATATAATTATTTTAACTTAAAAATCAGATTATATTCATTTTTAATTATTATTAAAATTAAAAAAAAAAACTAAAACAAATAAATAAAATAGCTCTTCAAATAAAAATTAAGTAAATAATATTACTAGCACTTGCACCTAAAGGAGGTTCAAGGATTTGATATAAAACTATATGTATGTTAATATGTTAGAGAGTATGCTTGTGCATGGATGTGTCGCAACCCTAGTTGCATGTGAGTTGGATTAAACAATTAATAATAAGTGCTAAATAATGGAATGAAATAAACTTAGGAAAAATTAGATGAGAAATTAAGTATTATCCGACAGGGAAATATAATGTTCCATTCAATTGTCAAATAAATATTTATCTTGCTTTTATGTCATAAGTGAGATGTTGGAGGTTTTACATAATTTTAGAGTTTACCATTAAACGATAGCTCAAACTTGTTTTCCAATGACTCAATAGTGATTTGCAAGCGTGAGACTTGTTTTAGACCCAAATCTCACACTATATGTAGCATATCGTCTATATATATATAAATTTATGTAATAATTTTATTTAAATCTAACATATTAATTTATAAAATTCATTTAATTTTTCTATAGATATTTAAAATAATCTATATCAATGATTGTATTTAAATATATTTTAATGCACTTTTTACATTTATTATGCTATATTTTAAAAATATATATATAAAAAATAGAGTTCATATTATATTGAATTTGTATATTTCAAAACATGTTATTTTAAATTTTTTTAAAGTGTTTTAAAAATATTATATTATTTAAAAAATGATATAGTGCATGTTTTAATTAAGATATTTAAAGAGGATGTATTTATATATTTTTAATTTTGTATCACTTATAAAGGTTTGCATTTTTTAAAAATTATATATTTTTTTTTATTAGGAAGTTTGTAGGTTCTAAGGGGAAATTTTGTTATGTTGGAACAACATTTATTTCATGAACATCTTATTGGTTCTTATGTAAGATATTTTGTAGTGTATTTAGCTTATAAAAGCTTGTCAACAAAGCCTTTCTCATTCATAAATGTTAGCATATGTTATGGTTTATTATATGTACCTTTTACATAAGTTATTGTTAATTTATGCAACCCACATGACTCACACACAAGTTGATTATGTTACACAATTAAATGATGCACAATATTGAGGAAAGGTCATTGTATGTCATGTGTTAAGAAAACATGGATAAGTTGTTAGGGTGGTTTCTAACAAAAACAAAATTACTCCATAGGAACATTTATTGCACAATTAGTTTGCCTGCAAAATTTTATCATTTACAAGAGACAAGTATTCTATTACATATGGATTGTTAGAAAAGTGTTAGATTTTAGATTTAATGAGGAGTGACATGAATGTTTTAATTTATAAAGTTGAGATTATATTTTCTTCTAAGCAAATTTAATGAGGGTATGGATGCTTTGAGGTATTGGAGTCCTAACACATTAAGTATTTTAAGTCTTGATGTCTATTTATATCAAATTATATAAGTGGAGAAGGGGTTGTTGGTGGTATAAGGATAATCAAAGGGTAGTTGTAAGGTTTTGAGTAGAGCTTTGAAAAAATGTAACAAGTTGACATTAGGTAGATTGAAAGTGTAGAAAGTATCTTCTTAAATGATATATTTCTCATTAGTTTGGGTCTAGAATGGAGTGATGAATTTCACTATATAATGTGGATCATGTTGAATTTATTTCCTTCTACAATTTAATAAACTTGTTATGTACCATTTCTTCCATTTTCTTCCTTTTTGTTTTTATGTTGTAGGAAATTGTTCACTAGTTTTTCATTCAAATTCCAATCATTTGTTGCATCAATCGGTATTAGAGTGTGTGTTATGAGTCCTAAAGATGAGTTTATGTGAGAAATACAATTATAAGTATTTTTTGGTTTGTTACATTATAAGAAAACTAGAAAATAATGGCTTAAAATGTTAGAAGAGGAGATGAGTGATGATGTTCTAGTTGATATTATCATATCCATTATGCAATGTCCCTAAAATTAAACCCTCAATTTTTTAAGGGGTGAAACTTGTGAACAAAACACATGCTATACCTCACAAATTGAGTTTATGTCTAAAGAACTCTAGAGATACATATATATATATATGTCCAAAGAAACAAATTAAATCTCATTATTCTTTCTAATCACATGCTTATCTATATGTATGGTTAGATATAACCTTGATGTGTGAAACTCAAAATTTCCTTAATTTCACAAGTTTAGTTAACCAACACACTACCTCTATATTCAACATCTACCAAATCTTACTTGATTAAATGAATTCATTTAGTAATTTTTAAGTGTTAATTGACCAATCTACATTATATATAGTAGTGAAGTACTACTTGACAAAAAAATAATTCTTGCATTGAGTCAAGTATTACTTGACTAAGTTCAATATCCATGTATGAGTCATGCATCACTTGATCATCATTCTAATCCTCATTATATCATGTGTCACTTGAATAATTTTGTACTCAAAGGTTTATAAGACATATATTGCTTAGTTGACCCCACTTTTAAAACCATTTAAAACTATATTACAACCCCCTATGACTATATCAAATATCCCCTCTTCACATCATTTTCATACTCTTTATTATACCTTAATATTTTTAGTTTCCAATTTCCATGTTACGATAGATATTTATTTTTTGGGTTTAGAGAATAATGCTTTGTTTCAGGTTGGAATGACATATTTAGGTTTATGTTTAAGTTTAAGTTTAAGTGCAAGTTTAGGGTCTAGGGTTATAATTTTAAGTGCTATAGTTTATAATTTAATAATGAAAAATAAAACATATTCAAAACTAGATTTAATGTTACAATCACAATAATGTTCATCACTACAATTTCCAATTATAATATTATAATTATTTCTTTAAGAGAGAATATATGTTATTATATTGCATCTATGAATTCAATATAGCCAATTATATACAATAAAATTTATTATATTCTCTATTTATCATCTTTGATTTCCAATTCAATACTTTCATATAATGTCATATTAGACTTTCTCATTGCAGATAATATTTGAGTTAATCAAATAAATAGGAAACAAGATATTTCAATACCTAAATCCTAAAAAATAATACTCGTATTAAACCATCTTTATCAAAGGGTGCTGCCACAATAATGGGTTACACTTTTTGGGACATCCTGATTTTTGCCTGAAATCACATATTTTTAGAAAATACAATGATTTATAACTTTAAAGGTTCCATTTAAATTAGTTTAATTAAAGAGGGATTGATCAAACCCCCTTAGATCAAACCCCCTTAGATACAACCTTGTTAGATTTAAACCATACCTATAATCGAGTCTCCTCTACACCTATCAAAATGCTGATAAAAAACCACTTTTGATTTACCTTTTGAGTGATCAAATGAATTCATTTAAAATTTATGCTTTGTAAGCCTATAGCCCTTATTATAAGCTTCTTAAAAAGTATAAATTTAAATATGTTTAATTTGATTATTTTATTTATTTCTTATTTCTTGTGAATGTAGGATTTTCAATGAACATCAAGTTCTTTATTTCACACATACGAAAAAATAGAAAAATAGAGAAAAAAAATTCTAAAAAATTGCATGTGCCCTAGGTATTGATGTCCTTATTCCAACAAAAAAAGAATAAGTTAATTCAAATGAATTCAAAAAAATTTATGCGTGTCGAAGTACACCTCTGTCCAAATTATAATTACACTGACTTAGAAAATTAATTAAAAAAAAATTATGTAACAAAAAATTATGAAAAAATACCCATCCCCTAGATATTGGTGTGAAAAAATTGCATTTTAAAAATCATAATTGTATCCTATCTATAAAAAAAGTTATGTGCACCGAAGTGAACATCACTTTTTAAAAATGTTGATTAGTAGAAAAAATAAGTTATTAAAAATTACATAAAATGATTCACAATTTTTTTTTAAATTTTTTTTTTTTAAATATAATTAGAATCTACACAAAATATCTAACAAATAACTAGTTTGATTCATCTTCAAAACCTTAATGGTTTAGCTGCTATAGGTGTAAGAAAGTGAATGTCTGGTGAAAAATCCTGATTTTAATGTCAAGTTTGGCCAAAAATTGTAACCCATTATTGTGGGATCACCCCAAAATATATTTACCAAAATATACCCTAAGTCCATTATAGTGATCTTATTTGACCCATAACATTAATAAGTCATATTTTCCTTAAGTCAATCTGACAACCAATTATATCTAATATACATTTCAAACACAATTTGATTAACATTTCTGAATCATCCTTGGGTCTATACCTACTCTTGAGGTATTATCATTAAGAGAGAGACAATAAGTAATAATGCACGTGCCAAAAAAAATCTATAATGTATACTCTATGGTTTGTTATAATTTTTTCTATCTATTAAATTGAATTTTCAAAATATATCAACATGGTTTAGTTGAATAAAATTATAACTAACTATTCATTTTTGATACTTTATGATGCAACATATGACTAGTATGGACCATATCAAATATCTTATCACAATGTGTAATAATACCACTCCTTTAGACAGAATGGAGTTCTTATGCCATTATCACACTTCACCACTCAAAGTATAGTTTTTAAAAAATCCCCTAGTTGAATTTGAGAATAAGTGATGTATATGGATCAAGTTTCTAGGTACAATCACATGTTTAATTTAAATTCATATTTGTACACGAATTTACTCTTTATCATCTACATAGGTGACTTTATGGTGGCTTTCATTGTTATTTTTCATGTGAATATATTATCACATGTTAAACTATTGGTCTTCTTGGTCTTGCGTCTAGTCCTCTTAAACTCCCATGCACCTCTCCACATTTCTCTTGGCTACAAGTGCTTTGTCTTCCATTTTTTAAAAATTTCTCTCCCTCTAACAGAAGTCGTTCCACTTCATATTCTTTGCCTGGTGACTTCTAATCTTCTCTTATGCTATGACTATCTCGTTCCATATCATCTGCAATTTTTATTTCTTTTGGATTTCTTTTTATGACCTCTCTGAGTCCCTCCTTGAAATCAATTCAAACTCGTGAAATAGTTCAATAAAATAAATATATGAGTACATTGTTATAATCAAATAATTGAATCCATAAAATATTGAAAAATCAAAATGTCTGATCAATGTTAAAATCATAACATGACATTTTGTCAATCAATGACAATAATGTCACTCAACTTCCGCTAGAATTGACCACCAACACCGAGTTAAAATTTAACGCTAAAAACCATCTATTAATTCTAAAAATGTAATGCTAGACTGAAATCAAATAAAAATAGATAAAAATCAAACAAAATTATATTTTTGGGTGTTGCGGATCACCAATCTACTCAGATGCTCCCACATCTGATACAATAGGTAGGAAGTTTGTGAGCATACACTCACAAACATGGATTTGAATGGTAGAACCATTCTTTCAGATTGCAAGGAATCTACAACGAGCTCTATCACAATCCAAAGTGCACATGAAATGATTTCTTCTTCCTCTTCTTCCAACATCTTGTCGGAACAAGTTTCACACTCCAAAAAATTTGCAAGTTCCATTCTTCTCTCCTATTGTGGACTTACATCCATCACATGTGTACCGTCCTCCTCCTCTAATGTTTCTTTTCATTCCTGTCCTCCTTTGTGGGATCTAACACACCATCATCAATTGACCACCTCCACCAAACAATCTCATTATTCTTCTCAACTTTTGTGGGTTTTGACCCACCAAAATCTAAACACCTCCACCAAATTCCCTCATCATACACATCAACACCTGCAACATATACACACAAATTTGACTATCCAACTTCATGGAAATCAATAATTTCCATTTCTTCTTCTTCATACTCCTCAACCCTCAACATTACAAATGAATGCAAAACAATATCATCATAAAATGAAAACAAATTTACCTCCCCTTTCTTTGCTACAATGTTTCCAATGTCATCTTATGTTGCAACCTTCATCTCATCCTTTGCTATGAGGTTTTCATCTACACCATCTACTCTCATCATCATCTTCATGTTTTCAATTGTTGTATCAAATCTCCCAATTGTAGCATCTTCAACAACTTCTTCACACAAACATGCTACATACAAATCTGCATCTTCATTTATTTTCTTCCCCTCTATTTGCAACTCCTTATCCACCTCAACAACAAAAAAATCCCCATCTATTTCCTTCATCTTCTTATCACTTTTAACCAATATTTTCCTTTCAAATAAACTATCAATTATTCTCATCTTTTCTTCCAACAAGAGATCATCCTTACCTTCACCAATTTTCTCATCGAATTTAAGACTCTTCAGGTCCATAATATTATTTTCTTCATTTCCTCTCTTCTTTTCTTCTTCATTTACATCTATAGTGGTTGCTCTCACATCTTTCTTCTTCAATCTTGAGCCATAAAAATCAAGTTTCCTCTACTCTTCCTTTCGCTATCCTCTTTCAAGAGAAAATTCTTCTTCTCAATTCTATTTTCCAATCTTCTCTCTTCTTTTTCAAAACTCTTTTCCAATACATCTAACCTATCCTTGATCTTTCCTGTTTCTTCATGGATTATCTTTCCCAATTCTTCATGGAGATTTTTATTTTCCACTTCTTCCCAATATTGTTCTCAGAACAAAATTCTCATGAGTCTCCTCATGACCCATCTCATCCTCTCTTTTGAATTTATCTTCTTCCTCTTTGTCAATTCTCTTAGAGACTCACTTGTCCCCATCTCACATCTTGTGCTTTGTATCTTCATAGCTTCTTCACTGTGCATCCTCTACAGGATGCCTCACATTCATCACTTTGTCAATATACTCAAAACTCTTCTAACTTCACTCTCCATCTGCAAGTCCCGACATATGCTGCCTCATGTTCGACAATCTTCCTATACTCTCAGAACCCCTTGCTCTAATACCATTTGGTGAAAAAGAAGAAAAAAAAACTCTCTCCCAAAATAATACTAATTAATGATAACCAACAACCCTCACTATTCATAGCCAATTCAAACTTATTTTGAAAATTTCATTTGCCAAATCAAACTCAGTCTAAAATTGATAAAAATAGATGGAAGCAACTCAATTTCATTAGATTGGTTAATTTTACAATCTTACATTGTTTGTGCAAACTGCACTTCCTCAATTTCTCTGTTTAGGCACTCTAGCTATACCTCTTATTTCCAACTATCTAACTTAGTCTGTCTTCTTCTTCCTACTAGATGAACTTTGCTCCAGATGGAATGTGTGCCACTCTTTAATCTCTTACTTATCTCTTCCTTTACTGCGAAGCCTTACCTTCTTCTCTGATCGACATTCTCTATCATATGCATTTAATGGTTGGAATCAACTCATTGTTTTCCATGCCATGACTCCTTCCTTATCTCCCCTCCAATCTAATATTCTTTTCCCAACTCGACGTCTTCCCTGAAACTCCTGTTCTGTCTACATTAAATCAACTTCTCTCTTTTCCTAATGCTGCGACCTTCCTCTCTATACTGCGTGCCTATTCTTTCGGCATTCATTTATTTTATATTTTAATTGCTCTTAAAAAACAGACGCCTCTATCTCTCTTTAGATGGCTACGTTCTCTCCTTCATTCATGGGGCTAATTTTCTTCTCATAGCCCTCGAACCCCTTTCTCAACTTTTCTTATTATTCTCTCTCTTTTTTTTTGTTAGTTCATATACCTCGATCCATGATAAGGAACAACCTCTTTAGCTTCTCCATGATTAAAACTTGTATTTTCTTCACCTTTTCTCGACCTATCCTCTTCTTCTTACCTAGCTGTGTGGTGGTCTTCCTGGTCTTGCGCCTAATCCTCTTAAACTCCCATGCATCTTCCATTTTTGTTCTCTTGGCTACGAGTGCTTTGTCTTCCATTTTTTTAATTTTCTCTGCCTCTCCACATATGTTGTTCCCCTTCATATTCTTTGCTTGGTGACTTCTATTCTTCTCTTATGCTATGACTATCTTGTTCCATATCATCTGCAATTTTTATTTCTTTTGGATTTCTTTTTATGACCTCTCTAATTCCCTCCTTGAAATCAATTCAAACTCATGTGAAAGTATGATAAAATAAATATATGATTACATGGTTATAATCGAATAATTGAATCCATTAAATATTGAAAAATCAAAATGATTGATCAATGTTAAAATCGTAACATGGCATTTTATGAATAATGAGAACAATGTCATTCAACTTTTGCCAAAATTTACCACCAACACCAAATTAAAATTTAAC
Source organism: Sequoia sempervirens (assembly GCA_007258455.2). NCBI lineage: Eukaryota > Viridiplantae > Streptophyta > Pinopsida > Cupressales > Cupressaceae > Sequoia > Sequoia sempervirens. The sequence continues at coordinate 80,081,169 of VDFB02075321.1, read as the reverse complement.
TCTAAAAACCATCTATAAATTCCAAAAATGTAACGCTAGGCCGAAATCAAACAAAAATTGTAGATAAAAATCAAATCGAACTATTTTTAATGGGTGATGTGGATCACCAATCTGCCTGGATGCTTCTGCATCAGATAGTGACATTAGATTTTGGGAGATTAGAGTAATCAAATTGAATAAAGTTCAAATTATTTTTCAAACTATATCCATTATCTACCAAGCCTTTGTTTTTGTTCCAAGAACCCTATACCTAACCATGATATATAATAGTCTATATGTTCTTGAATATGATAACATTATACAAAACCAATTATGGGAATTGAATTAATGAGCTCAAATGAGAATATTTAGTTATTAGTAATAGATGGTTGTACAAGATTAAACACAAATAAGATGGGTCTATTGATAAGTTTGAATCTAGATTGTTCAAGGTTTTTGTCAAAAGGAATGTGTTGCCTATGCAAACACATTTATACATATATCTAGATATAGTATTATTAATGTTATTATTACTTTATTTGGAGTCTTAATGTGGTCTCCTTATCAAATATATGTTTAGACAATGTTTTTAAACATGTTCCTTGAAGAAGAAGTTTGCATTAAAGAACCACATAGATTTGAAGTAAAAGGTAAAGAGAATCATGTTAGTAAATTAAGAAAAGCTATCTAGAAGCTTAAGAAAGAACTAAGCTCACATGGTCCAACTAATTTGATGATTAGTTTGCTACCAATGGTTTTAAGAGATTATCAAAATAGAAATTCTAACTTAGAAGTTAAGATAACTTTGTTCTTACTATTCAATATGTTTATGATTAGATATTGACATGAAATAATGAGATCTTAATTTCTTAGTTAAAATATAAAATTGCGAAGATATGGAAATGAATGATTATGGTTAACTTTGTTATTATTTGAGAATGAAGGTGAGACATTCGGTTGATATATTAGTGGTTTCAAGGGTCAATTATGCTCATGAAGTTTGAAGGAATTTTTGAAATAGAATATTTTAAGTTCGTATCTACTTCCATGAATCCTTTGTAAAAATTAAGAGTAGATGATATTGGTAAGGAAATCAATGATCCTTTTTAGACAATTGATTAGGTACCTTCTTTACTTATATCATATTTGTCTGCATATGGACACACTATGTTTATATGTAGTATCCCAAAGATTTTCTTGGGAATATGAGAAAAATAATCCTTAGAAACCTTCATAGGCTATTAGTTATCTTATGTTAAAACTAGTGATCCACGTTTGGTTTGATTTGTTGATTTAACTTGGGTAGGAAATGGTAACTCTAGAAAATCCAGTGTTCGTTTATGTTTTTCTCTTGGTTCTATTATTATTTCATGGATTAGTAAAATGAAAATTTATGTTTACTTATCATCTATATAGGTTGAATATGTCTTCAAGAATAAGGGTAATAATCAAGTTTTGATAGGGTCTGAAACTCATTATAGTGGAACAAAAAGCACAACATGTAGTGAAACTATAACAAACAAAGGCATTGAAAATGAGTTCCACAAGAGATCGAACACACAAATCAGATAAAGATAAAACAAAAAAAATAGTATTACAAAAAAATGAATAAATAAAAGAGCAAGTCTAGATAATGCTAGACCTAGTTCAAGACAACTACACGCCCTTTACCATTATGTACGAGTGAGATACAAAATCGAGAAAACTTTATTCCTCCTTTGAACAATAGTCCATGAAACACCATCAACATAGTCATCAAATAGAGGAAGGGGGAGGAAACCTCCACAACTAACTCGACCACAAGTGTTGACTAGGGAGAATAATGCTTAGATGAAGAGGTCAAACATTGATGATTTAGTTAGGAGGACCATAAATTTGATGCACCCACATTGAGGGAGTCTCAAGAGAAATAAAATTAGACAATAGAGCTACCAAGTTGGCAACAAACAAAGATCCACCACTAGGAGATGAGATTGTTAGAGAAACCAAGATAGACTAGACATGAACAATTATAGTGGTCAAAATCAACAAACTAAGCATAGAATGAATTGAAGCCTATGTAATATAATTAAAAAACCTAGGAAATAATATAAGGTGGTTCGGGAGAGTATTCTACCACCATGCAAGACAAGATGACTTGTGGATAACACGAAGGAAATTAGAACCAAATCCGTTGTGGCTACTTTATCCGCGACTTATTTGAATAGTTATTATATGAGTTGTAGATCATGGATGAAATTCATATTCTATTGTTAAGTGACAAAAAACTTTGCATGAGGATCAATGCAATATCATGATGGACCAAACAATGACAATGGGAAAAAAATTCTTGGATGGGAAGACATAATATTTAGATTTGGATAGAAAGAGTGCTAACATTTCTTGCCCAAATTTGGATTATCTTAAAAAATGCCTTAGGATTTCATTCTATTTAGACAACTGAGATTCCCAAATTCAATTCACTGTTTACATTCATCACAACCAACAACATTTTAAATTCAATTTAATTTCAAACTTCCTGGTGCAGCCTCTCTTCACTCTCTACCTGTGATTTCTAGCAGCTTATATCTTTTTACAAGGCTGCGACCTCTCTCTCTATCTGCACTCCCAACTCATAGTAGTCACACCCCTTTCATATGTTCATATGGTGTGTGCCTTAGTATTTGTCAATAATATTGAATATTCTAAAATTATATCCTTAATAAAAATCATACACATACAACTCAAACCATTTAACATATACACCAATGCATAAAGACCCAAAAAAAACAGAAATTCAAATTAGGTAGAACTAAACTGCCACTCTGGAGTCTAGAATGGAAATTCCAAGGCTACCATCTGCATTGTTTCCTTTTTAAGTGGGAGTCTAGAATGGCAATTCCAAGGCCACCATCTGAACAAATTTAGAAACTGTATGCCATTTACAATTACCACATTGAATATTGTGGTTTCGTCCTTCTTACAAAAAGGGGCAATTTTGAAAAGATGGAGACAATAAATAGAAATCGACCATGAAATCAACCACAACATAACATCAGTTGCAGCTCCAAATCAGTCGCGGCTCTAAATTAAGGGTGACAGCTTTAAATTTATACTGTGAATTCGCCATTTTCTGGCAATTTTCCAAACAAAATCTCACATACCCGATCAAAGATTTGGGAAATTGCCAGAAATGGCGAATTCACAGTATAAATTTCAAAGTCCATCGGTGAGCATAAACTTGTCAAAGGAGATATTAATTTCGTTCTTACAATTTCTTAGTTTTTTTTGTCGTTGCTTGTATTCATATTAGGAGGGTTTTTGTCTCTTCCTCTGGCTGTGCTCGTTTTCATCATGGCTTTTGTTTCGGAGATGGAAGACATGACACCCCAGGTTATCAGAACTTTAATTGGGTTTTCAAATTACGTGTTTCTGAGTATTGTCTACAAGATCTCAAGACAGCAGCTTTTGGATCAGCAGAATCGGGGAAATATGGATGCAAATTATGAGGAGATATTACAAGATTGGAATTGCAGTGAGAGAGCCTCAGAAGAAGAAGAAGAATTGGAGGCTATGCATTCCTCTTCTTCGACAACTCCATTTACTTCTAAACAGAATTATGACGAAGCGGCCTCAGCAATTTGAGGACTGTAATTCTGTACATTTAATTTCGGGAATTGTCTATGCAGCATACAAAACGGTCATTTGATCCTATTTATTAATTAATTAAAAATAAAGAAACAATGCATTTCTTATTTTTAATTAATTAATAAATACCGTCAAATAGCCATTTTGTATGCTATAATTCCGTGGGAAGGGAATATGTGTAAAATCGATGAATTTGAGGCAGAATTATTATGCATTGAGACACCGAACTGTTTCAGAATACCCAAAGGATACCGCCGAGGAGGTTGAAATAAACAATAATAATTTTTAAGTGTTTTTTTTTGTTAATTATAAATATTTAGTTTTTTTTCTTAAAATTATAAGGTAGTAAAATAATATAAGTATAAATTTCAAATCTTATTGTATTAGGTGAATATATTTTTCTTGTGTTTTCTATTTCATTATTGTTAAAATATTATTATTTTATTTTTTAATTAATTTTTATATTTAAATTAAATAATAAACAAAATTATCTTAAAGATCTTCACAATCATTCAATCTTTAATTATTTTTAATTTATTAAATTTTATAATTTTTAAAAATTAATTTAATAATTTGTTTATTAATCTATTTTAATATAGTTAAATAAAATATATATATATAACAAATTTAAAGGTTTCTAAAATTATTTCTTATAAAAAATTAAAAAATAGATATCTAATTTAAAATATATAATTCAATTTTAAATAAATGTTTTAAGAGTTCTAAAATTATTTCTCATGAATAAATAAATATATAATTTCAAATATATATTTCTATTTCAAAATTATATTGTATAAATTTGAAGGTCTTAATTTTTTATTATTTTATAAACATATTATTTAAATATAATTATTTTAATTTAACCTTGATATAACCTTGATGTGTGAAGCTGAAAATTTCCTTAATTTCACAAGTTTAGTTACCTCTATATTCAACATCTACTTGATTAAATGAATTCACTTAGTAATTTTTAAGTGTTAACTGACTGATCTACATTATATATATATAGTAGTTAAGTACTACTTGACCAAAAAGAAATTCTTGCATTGAGTCAAGTATTACTTGACTAAGTTTAATATCCATGCATGAGTCATGTGTCACTTGATCATCATGCTAATCCTCATTATATCATGTGTCACTTTGAATAATTTTGTACTCAAAGGTTTATAAGACATATATTGCTTAGTTGACCCCACTTTTAAAACCATTTAGAACTATATTAGAACCCCATGTAACTATATCAAGTATCCCCTCTTCACATCATTTTCATACTCTTTATTATACCTTAATATTTTTGGTTTCTAATTTCCATGTTATGATAGATATTTATTTTTTGGGTTTAGAGAATAATGCTTTGTTTTGGGTTGGAATGACATATTTAGGTTTATGTTTAAAAGTTTAAGTGAAGTTTAGGGTCTAGGTATATAATTTTAAGTGGTATAGTTTCTAACTTAATAATGAAAAATAAAACATATTCAAAACTAGATTTAATGTTACAATCACAATACCATCATTACAATTTCTAATTATAATTTGATAATTATTTTTTTAAGAGAGAATATATGTTATTATATTGCATCTATGAATTCAATATGGCCAATTATATACAATAAAATTTATTATATTCTTTATTTATCATCTTTGATTTCCAATTCAATACTTACATATAATGTCATATTAGACTTTCTCATTGCAGATAATATTTGAGTTAATAAAATAAATAGGGAACAAGCTATTTCAATACCTAAATCCTAAAAAACAATGCTCGTATTAAACCATATTTATCAAAATATATTTACCAAAATATACCCTAAGTTCATTATAGTGATCTTATTTGACCCATAACATTAATAAGTCATATTTTCCTTACGCCAATCTAACAACCAATATCTAATAGACATAATTTCAAACACAATTTGATTAAAATTTCCAAATCATCCTTGTGTCTATACCTACTCAAGGTATTATCATTAAGAGAGACAATGAGTAATAATGCACATGCCAAATAAAATCTATAATGTATAATCTATGGTTTGTTATGATCTTGTCTAGATTAAATTGGATTTTCAAAATATATCAACATGGTTTAGTAGAATAAAATTATAACTAACTATTATGGATTGTGGACATATCACATTTTTGATAAGTTTTATGATGCAACATATGACCATTATGGACCATATCAAATATCTTATCACAATGTGTAATAACACCAATCCTTTAGACACAATGGAGTTCTTATCCCATTATCACATTTCACCACTCAAAGTATAGTTTTTAAAAAATTCCCTAATTGAATTTGAGAATAAGTGATGTCTATGGATTAAGTTTCTAGCTACAATCACATGTTTAATTTAAATTCATATTTGTACATGAATTTACTCTTTATCATCTACACAAGCGACTTTATGGTGGCTCTCATTATTGTTTTTCATGTGAATATATTATCATATGTTAAACTATTTTAATTAGACCCTTGTACTATTTATATCTCATATCTCATATTGAGCCAAGATTGACAAATTTATGAGTGGTTCCTTGGTGTTTATAGGTGGACATCGTCAAAAGAATAAATGCCTCAAATTATCTATCTTAAAATTATGTTCTCTCTCATCTCTATTATCTCCCTTATTCTCATTTATGTTCCCCTTTCATCCTCTTCACTATTTTTTTCCCTTTTATATGCTAGATTGTATAGGATGTAGTTAGTTTAAATAATTATTTATCCCTTAAATTTAGCTTCAGGTAACTCTATAACCATTTCTATTTAATATTTACTATGCCTCTTCTTAAAACAACATACATTTCACCATTGAACTTGTGAGCAAGATTTTGACCTCAAGCCAACATGATCAACACACAAAAGAATTAGTCAAGTTAGCAAAGACAAATCAAGCTTGCTATGAATTTTTTTGATCACATTATGATAGGAAAACATGATAATAAAATCACACAAAGAAAACATACAAGCATGTAAACCTATCTAAAATAGACCAAACCTCAATCCCATAGGGGGATTGGTGCTCCCTTGATGTGGAGAGAAGCCCTTTTCCAGATCCCTATGATAAGCTTTTGATCTTGATGAGAAGATGACTTTGATGCATAAAAAGTAGATAAGATGCAGTGAAAATGAGTGATGAATGTGTCTATAATGAGATTGCTTAGGATTGTGGATCCTTTCTTCATAGAGAAGCTATCTATAAATAGGGTTGAAGGGTTGAAGAATGAAGATATTGGAGGAATGTGGGACTAAAGGAAAGCCAATGAGATTGTGACACTTGTCACAAGGCTAATGGTTGGAGGTGGAGCACATTTTGGGGAATGTGCATAGTAAAGAGGATGTAAGAGGAATTAATGCATATGGTTGAGAGTGTGAGATGATGTGGGTGAGGATGTAAGAGAGATTAATGCATATGGTTGAGAGTGTAAGAGGAGTTAATGTTTGGGTAAGAAAGTCAAATAAGTAGAGTTATTGAAGGAATATCCCCAAAGGATATGCTTTTGTGAGGGAAAATAGAGTAATTAGTTAATTAAACAAATTATTTTCATTTGCAAATTGGTTAGTTAATCAGGGGTTTAGTTTGACCAAGGTTGAGTCAAAAGCTAGAGAATGGGTAATGAGGATTAGGAGTTAATTAATTTAGAATTAATCAATTTGAAAGGATTAGGAGATTGTGACATATGATTTAAATAATTTGATTTATTAAATTAGATGAGAGGACTTCAGGGGACTTAATTAAGTAATTTGATTTATTTAATTAAATTTGATGAACATTAGTGAATCAATCTAATAAATTTCTTTACTTGATTAATAGAAGAATTTGATGTTAATTAATCTGAATTAGATGCATAATGTTAATTAGGATTATTTGCATGTCTACATTTTTCCCCTCTTTGAAGCAATGTACCAGTTGCATTGGTTCAAAGAATGATGCCACCAAGATCGAAACTCAAAAAATTTCCTAATTTTTTGGATGTCCCGCTATTGCCCCAACATAAAGAATTAAGTTGGTACATTGCCCCCTCGAGAGATTAGGCAAAAATCCCAATTTTAGGTCGAGCTCATGAAAAATATGCCTTATGGATGTATGGATGTATGTATGGATGCGTTTACATGTGGATGGTTATGCTATGGATACAATGAATGGTTATGTTATGAGATGCTTAGACTAACAAATCTATATTATTGATGACGATGCAAATGATATGTTTTTAAGATGCTTAGAATAACAAATCTATATTAAATCCTAAACAACTTAAATGATGATGCAATGCATGTGAGATGGATGATGTTTCCTATTATCATGATATGTATGAGTATGCAGGATGCTAACGGTTTGTGGATGCAGGAAGGATGTGTTGTTGTTTTGGGGAATGACATGATACCATGTTAGCGTGAAAGAGGATAGAAGAATGAGAGGGATCAACCCTTGATTCTGAGAAGATGCAAAGTCCAACAAGTCTATGAGTCGTCGAGACTTTATCATATATGTTGATGAATGGTGATGATGTTTTCTTATCAAGGGATTGGGGATATAAATGGCACAACTTTCCTTATGTTTGATAACACACATAGATATGATGCATCAAGGTATAGACAACCAGAATGGCGTGGTATCTAGTGCAATGGACTTTGACTCAGCAAATAGATAGAAGTACTCTTGTTCACACTTGACATATAGAAACCTTACTAGGATGTACTTTAGACACTTCAAACATCTCAGACCAAAAAATAGAAAGGAAAACCTTCCCATGTAATAGTCAACAAGCTATTCAAAACATCCTCCCTATTTACCTAATAAAGCAAGTATTCACCAAGGTTATATTACAAGAATATCCAACAAGCACAACAGACAAAAGATAATGATCAATGCCCCATTCCTTTCTCTCTATATCATTTTGATTAGACATCATCGAGAGGTCATTGGAATGAGTGCAATAAGATAAATCAAAAGAAAATATCAAGTACACAAACAAGCCAATGTTCTTCATACCTCTAGCCAAGACTAATCTATGGTGATGTTTGAGTTTGATGTCCATTGTAGGAAAGACGTATCCTAGGACATGATGTTATTAGATGATTGTGAGACTAATGGAATTATGGTCTATTGATACCAAGAGTTAACCAACTTTTTTACCTATTGACCTAGACTTAAGACCTTGACATTTGAGTTCTCACTTTTAATTTTTCTATACTTGTTTCTGAATGCTTTCTCAAAGATTGAAGATGAGGATTGATTTATTGTGAGTGGATGTTTATTGTAGGTGAAGGTGAAATGGGATGGATATTTTGGGTTTTTTTGGAATGTTTTTGGTATTTTGAAATGTTTTGAGGCTATTTTTGGATTTTTGAGATGTTTTACAAATGTTTTGATTTTCAAAATTTCTAATGTTTTTTGTGTTTTCCGAGATTTTGACCAAGAACCTAACCTAAAGACCTATCCTAGGTGCCTTGGGGGCTGATCAAAGATTATCCTTGCCTATGTTATACATGCAAATACCACATAGTTCAACTGACACAAACTCATTTATTGATGAGATATGAACAACATGTGTGGATTGCCAGTTTATTATGGTGGACACCTAAGGACTGATTTAATGCCTCGGGGGTTGATCAATGATTAGCCTTGCCTATGTTCAAGCTCAGAGACATCGTAGCTCAACATGATGAGTATGTTTTTGATTTTTTCTATTTTTGACCTGTTTTTGGATTTTCTGATGTTTTGGATGTTTTCTATATTTTCGCGTGATTTCGACAATTTGGATATGGATATGTGTGATGATATCAGTGATCTGTTTGGGATCTTGTCGAAAACCAAGCTAGGGTTGATTGATCAGATTGATGGATTGATGATGATAATATTGTTAAGGATACACAACATTGCAAGGATAGTGTTAAGCAACACGAGGATTGGGAAGGATATCCCAAGATGATGATGGATTGATTGGATTTGATTGATCAAGATTTTGAAGCTCAACTTGGAACAAAAGCTATTTTAAATGATTTGATGTGATGTTGAAGCACACGCTAGATGCAATTGATATTGATGATTTGGATTGATGTTCAATAAAATATAATGCTTGATAAGGAACATCTTCTCATCAAAATATACCATGGGCTAGTGATTTGTATTCTTGCTCACAACTACTTTGATCAATTTGATTTCACGTTTGCCAATGTTTGGATCACCACATAAGTTGGAAGAGATAGATTAAGATTTATTCCCAAAGCAAGATGTAAATATCTACTCCCAGTGTCTAGCAATGTAGGGAATTCCATGGGTGGACGCTTGGATAGATGTATGGATGGAGGGATATGGTAAGCATGCAAAGAATGCCATGGATTATCTTGTGATAAGATAAGGTGTTCGAACAAAGGATGCTCATTTGGATAATGTTTCATGTCTCATATAATGTTGGGTAGGATCTAGGATTAATGATAATGACCCATGCTAATATGTTTACCATAAGCAAGTGTAAAGTGTACACCAAACTCTTGTCAAGATCAAGATAATTTGGAAGATGGATGTAGACAAATGAAAATAGATCAAGGATAAATGGTTATGGATGAAGGGATTTATTATGGATAAGATGGATGGAATGTTGGATTTTATTATGGATGAGATAAGACGATTTCACCTGAATTAGCGCATGCAGATGCTCGATTCTACACATGAAACCTATTTTTTAGGTTTTCATCATGGTACCTATCCAAAGCGCCACCATAATGGTTTTCACTAGAGGATGATATTTTTATCTTTAATATTTTCATGATTTTTTGATTTTTTTTTGGTTTTTGTGAAAGATTTATGCTCATGTTGAACCACCTAGTACTGCCGATGTTAGTGATTTTGTCATAATGTGCCATCGATACCCTACTTGAAGAATTTGTTTCACTAAGATACGTGCACTTGAATGCAACATTTGATATTCGTGATCTACTTTGTTGATATCAGAGTTAACTCTGTCATTGTGCACACATCATGATAGCGTGCCTTTTGAATCCATGTGTATTTGATTTGTCCATTATGCTTCACAACTTCTTTTGCTTTGATAACGTTCTTCATGCTTTGATCTTCAAATATTTATTTTGATGTTGGTCCCAATTTGTGGATGGGGTGATGGGTGGATGAAGATTCATGATGTGGCTAGTTGTAGTATTGGCGTCCTAGTTTCATCATAAGGATTCTTCATGCTCCCTATGTTGACGTTTTCTGGAGATGAAGTTTCCCCCAATATTATGGAAGTAATAGCTTTATGTTTTGATTCTTCCTATTGGGTGATCCCACAATAATGGGTTACAGTTTTTGGCCAAACTTGACATTAAAATCAGGATTTTTCACTAGACATTCAATTTCTTACACCTATAGCAGCTAAACCATTAAGGTTTTGAAGATGAATCAAACTAGTTATTTTTTAGATATTTTGTGTAGATTCTAATTATATTTAAAAAAATAAAAATAAAAATAAATTGTAAATCATTTTATGTAATTTTTAATAATTTATTTTTTCTACTAATCAACATTTTTAAAAAGTGATGTTTACTTCGGCCCACATAAATTTTTTTATAGATAGGATACAATTCTATTTTTAAAATACAAATTTTTCACACCAATATCTAGGGAATGGATATTTTTTCACAATTTTTTGTTACATACTTTTTTTTAATTAATTTTCCAAGTCAGTGTAATTATAATTTGGACAGAGGTGTACTTCGGCCCGCATAAATTTTTTTGTATTCATTTGAATTAACTTATTATTTTTTTGTTGGAATAAGGACATCAATACCTAGTGGACATGTATTTTTTATAAAAAATTTTCTCTATTTTTCTATTTTTTCGTATGTGTGAAATAAAGAACTTGATGTTCATTAAAAATCCTACATTCACAAGAAATAAAACATAAATATAATAATCAAATTAAACATATTTAAAATTATACTTTTTGGGAAGCTTATAAAGGTTGTAGGCTTAAAAATCATAAATTTTTAATGAATTCATTTGATCACCAAAAAGGTAAATCAAAAGTGGTTTTTTATCAACATTTTGATAGGTGTAGAGGAGACTCGATTATAGGTATGGTTTAAATCTAACAAGGTTCTATCCAAGGGGGTTTGATCTAAGGGGGTTTGATCAATCCCTCTTTAATTAAAATAATTTAAATGGAACCTTTAAAGTCATAAATCATTGTATTTTCTAAAAATATGTGATTTCAGAAAAAAATCAGGATGTCCCAAAAAGTGTAACCCATTATTGTGGCAGCACCTTATTTCAAGATGTCTTGTTTAGCAAGCATTCTCTAATAAATGACCACTGTAGATGATGTTATTTCAATTTTCTACTTAGTTGACTTTGGAATATCTTGTTTGGTTTGACCTGTTTCCTTGAGTGGATAATGTTGGATATCTTCATAGATGATGTCCTTAATATGAATTTGGGATATATCTGATCCTGATGTTGACAAAACAGCTTGACTGTAGGAATCAATAGCCTCCTATTCTTGTGTAATAATGTGAAGAGTAAAGGAATCTTGTTCTAAATGAAGATCATATGCGTTTCCATCCAAAGAAAGCGGATCTCATGGGTAGATCCAGAGGAGTATGTGTTATAATATGGATATGATCATCATTTGTGACATCTTGTATACATTGAAGAATTCCCATTAGATCATTGTAGCATCTTGGAGATAAAGATTATTGATCTTGATTAATTTTGGAATTGTTTTCAATGTTCCTTGGATCAAGTTCTTGACATGGGTCCATTTCAAAGGATGGATTGCTTATAAAGGGTTCTTGGATGTCTTTATTAGGCATGTGAAGTGGCTCAATATCCTCTTGAACTTTGAGTGGATTTGGATCAAGTGTTGAGTTGAGGATTCCTTCAATATCTGTAACCATGAGGTGAAAGGATGTCAATATGTCTTGGAAAGGACCATTGCTAGACTTTGGTGAAAGATGTTGATCATGCTTTGGAATAAATTCTTGAGATTTGTCCTCTAACTCATTGGGTGATGTAGAGGCCTTATCAACATGATCATTGGTGGATGAATCTTGATCATTGTCCTCAAAAATTGTGGTAGAGATATTATCAATGTTTTCAACCATAGGATCAAATGATGTTAACATTTCTTGAATTGGATCATTGTTGGATATTGTTGGTGGATTTTGATCATGATTGAAAAGTGAATCTTGGTGTATGTTGATTTGATTGTTGGATGAGGTAGAAACATCTTCAAGGTGCTCATTGATGGATAGATCTTGATCATTGTTTTCAACAATTGTGGTGGAGAGATTGTCACTGCTATCACTAGTGGTTGAATCTTGATCATTGTCCTCAACAATTATTTGTCTTTGATCAAGAAGGTCTTGGATGAGATTTTTGAGTCGAATACAATTTGATGTTTTATCAATATTTTCTTTATGATACTCATAATAATCTCTACCCTTATTCCAAGGGAAGTTTATGATAGCTAGAGTTGAAAGCACTTACTTTTGGAAGAGTGATGAGTTTTTCATTAACTAGCTTTTTTAATGCTGATTCAATTGGCTCTCCCAAAGGAGTGTATTCACATTTTTTACCTTGTGAGATTTGTACTTGTTGAAATTGACCTTGTGGCGATTGATTTTGGAGATGTGGTGATTGGGCTCATTGTTGATGATATTGATATCCAACCTCTTGACATTGGGGATATTCTTCCTGATGAGGTTGTGGAGACAACTCAATGTTTTGATGACATGGTTTAACCCAAGGGGGAGTGTGTAGATTTTGGGGTGGAGATGTCTCTTGGTGCAATGAATTAACTATTTTGGTAAGTGAAGCAATTTTATGTTGGAAAATTTTCAATCTTGATTTTGATTTTGACACACTTGATATAGTTGTTTTGGTTGTTGGTCAAGCATATTTGGTATATATACACTTGTGGTATTTGTATGGAATCATGCACAAATTGAATTTGTACAATGTTTTGATTTGGGATGATCTTTAGATTTTGTATTATAGGTTGACATTGAACATTTTTGTGGTTGGGAATCACATTGCTTTGATTTAGGTAACCTTGATTTTGCATGGTGTGTCCTTGACTTGGATCAATTCATTGAGTTGTTAACATATTGTTTGGACTTTGAACAACATTGGTATGATTCAAAAACATCTATCCCGTAGTTTAGCAAGTGTGGATTTGATATGTTCATGTTTGGTAAGCTTTTACTTGGTATATTCACATGTGGCATGTATTGATTTGGTGGGATAATGTTGTTTTGTTGAAGACTCATGTATTGATCGTTTGGTTGATAGATTTGTAGGTTTTGACTTTGATATAAATCTACCATAGGGAAAGGTGTTCCAAAATTTAGATTGGGCATACTCACATTTGTTGTATCATTGAGGTTTATAGGAGATAATGATCCCATGTATGGATTGTATAAATGTGATTTTTGATAATCAATTAGTATTGTAAGGATTTTATAGTATGGTTGAATTAGATCACTCATGATGTACGAATCAAGTTTATATTCCATGTTTTTCTTGTGCTTTGACTCTGCTGACCTCTAAGGAATTTAGGACCAATGATGAGATGAAATATGAAAAGGTGAGTGATATGGGTGTTTGAAATTTGGTTAATACTAGACTTAGGTTTTGATTTTGATTGTTTTGATTAGATAATGAACTTGTGAATCCTTAGATAGAAATATGATCTTAGAAAAAAAAATTTCAAAGGGGTGCTAATTTATCTAGAGGTATGAGAAAGGATGCATTCTCACACTCCTAACTAAACAAGGTGATTTTGATGTGTTTTAAGGATTAACCCAAGTCTAGAATTTTGATTTTTTCCAAAGCTCTAAAAGTTGTTTGTGAGATGGAGATGATAAATGTTTGGGATGGACGAAGTGTTTGATTTGATCCTAAATGAACCTAAGAGGGACCTTGTTTACAAGACTAAGATAGGTAAGAACATGCTTTACCCTATGAGTAGTTCAAACCAAAAGACCAATGTTTTGCTTGGAAGACCATAAGACAAAAGATAGCAAGCGCATGTGTGGGGTTCAATTGATTTAATCTTGGTTAATAAATTTATTTTACCACATCCACTTGTATTGCTTAAATTTCAAACTAAATGTCTATGTCTAAGCTCCTTTTCATTCCACATGGTCCATTATGCGAAAATCAAAGAGCCAAGGCCATAGTTTCCCTAGGTTGACTTTGAAGAGAGTGAATTGAGATATGAACCCAAGTATTTAGAAGCCTCTAAGGATTAAATCCCTAGGGACAAGCAATAATAAGTGGACTCTTCAAAGGTATTCACTCTTTCCAAAGGGTTTGAAATTTTGATGATTTGTTGATGTTTGTTTCAATGTTTGAGATCCAAGCAATGTGTTTGACTTGAAAAATGCACAATCCTAGGATTCAAAGATACTACTTGTTGAGTCCCTAGTCAAATTTCTCCAAAAACTAATACAAAGTGAACAGTTAGGGATTTGGCGACACTGGCTCTGCTCCATGGAACACACTTCTCGGGACCACCAAATCTCAAAATCCTGAGGACCTAGAGATCCCAAGGATTTTTCTATTTCAACTTTGAATAGTACAAATATGGGGTGACTTCAGAATAACCGTTCCTGCACCAACAAGCATAAAGGTTTTTGGTCACTAAACAATTTGGTTCTTAGTTCATATACTCAAAGACATGGAACCTTGCGAGCATCCAGCAAGCCACTAAAGGCTTTTATCAATTCTACTAGGGGCTCTTATACTTTTTACGGTAGTACCCCATTCTGAATGACACTATACGACTAAGGCCTACATACCATGAGGATTCAAGACAGTTTAATCTTATCCATTTATATACCGGCCTGAGCGAAAAATTGGTTGGAGTCACCTTCAAGTTCTCCTTTTGGATGTGTCTCTTAGGAAAGCCCCTCTAAAGGTGACAATTTGATTTGAAAATAGATGTGCAAAAATAAACAAGGTGTTTTTCGTCACCCAAGATCACCAAACGGTGTGAGGGGAGAGGATACACACCTAAAATGCACAAAAGAAAGAAAAATACTCCTTGATTGTTTATAACTCTTCACACAAGATCGCATGAAACAAAAGATGAGAGGATGCATACTCAAAGTGCATCAAAGACAAGATCACACAATTCTAGCACTTGTTTGTTTTAGCCTTCAAATAAATGGTGAATTCATTTTAATGCACCAAGCTAAGTGTGATTGTCTTGTTCAATTTTAGCCCAAATAGCAATGTCTAGTAAATTTCTAAGTTCAATTTTAACCAACTTGAAAAGATCAAATCAATGGTTAATTTTAAACCTAGAAATGAAGTGAATTGTCCTAAAATAGAAAACAAAAGTAGGAATGAATTCCCTAGGCTATTACAATAAGCATTTAAAAATTATTTTTCAAGTTTAATTCCCACTTTTCCAACACAAATCTGCTTGTTATTTTTTTGGATTTCTATGCCTTGTGTACACCATCATCTTAAAAAAAAACCCTCTCAAACTCTGATTTTTTTATCCTCTATCATGAACCACCAAGATGTCAGTTTCTTGTAAATTTGCATATGCTTAGTATATAAGCTGCACAAAAAAATTTCAAGTGCAAAAAAACAAATGATATTAAATACAACCCAGCGACCCTAGGACCATCTGATACGATAATTATTGTGCACAATACCTGCCAAGCGAGACACTTATTGTAGTAGTTGATATGAAAAAGATAAAGAATGAAAGAGCTCAAGCAATTGACACTACGAGGGACTATTTTCTTTTGGTCGATCAAAGAATAAGATGACACATTTAATGATGTTGATAGAATGAGAATTCAGATTTTTGAGTAAAGGGCAGTATTATTAGCATCAAAAAAATAAGTGGTGGCATTAAGATTGTAGGTAAACCTAAGCATTTGTGTGGAGGATTAAGTGTTAAGGAAAATATTATCAGCAACCCCAAGATCACATTCAATATCGAGATTGAATGACAATATGATATTGTCAGCAATATTAAATACAAAGACTTTTAACCACATTCAATATCAAGATGGAACATCAATATGATATTTTCAACAATATGATATTATAAACCTACTCCACTATGATTTTAAATGACTTTCAATACAACACAATGATAAAATTTGAATCAAATCAAAAAAATTGTAAAGATTTATTTAGTGATTGCACAGATTACCTCTTCCCAAAATGATGGCTTTAATTTTGTGATTAGACATTTGAAGTGATCCTTCACAACAATGCATTCTAGTAATCAATTTGGTAGCCGCAACAAGGTCATAAATAAGGCTTACAAAGCTTTGTTTTGAATTTAAACTCCAAGAACAAGGCCACAAGTGTGAAATTTCAATATGCACTTGTATTATATTCTAAAATTTTTAAGTGTATAAGCTATGCCTAAGAGGTGATTAGCAGAGAGGATTGGCAGAGAGTATAGCAGCAATTGTCAGCTAGGTGATAGAGAAAAAGATGTTGTAGATGCAGCTTCCCTTCAGTCTCTACAAACTCAGTTCTGCAAAAATCATCACAACAAAATATATAGTAAAGAAGCTCTCAAGATTAGTGCTAGTCTCACTGAAATCAACCCCTGCAAAGCGCCTTCAAGGCAATGATCTCCTCTTGATCGTTCAAATCCTCTTTATTGGATAGTAAAAGAAATGTTCTACCCATAGTATTTCGAAAAACTTTATCTGTGCTTTATATTAGTAGATTATGGCTATTTCAAAACTACAGTGGAAGTTTTGACTACTATTCATCTTCTGAATGGTAGTTGTAGAGAATGATTCATCATGCATTAATTAGATCTATTCAATGACGTAACATGGTAGTTAAAAAACAATCTTACAACCCTTCTCAACAATGATAAATACATAAATTTCATGAAAAAAATTTCCCTCAGATACTGACCAACTAACAATGACACCTGACAGTTGGGCTGAAGTGTAAATTTTGGGATCAACAGGATGAGATTGAAATCTAGGAGAAGATGGATAGTGCCTTATGCTAGTAATTCCAACTCTCAAACCAATACCTAATCCTGTTTTAGTGGTTATTTTATGTCATAACATTTCTACTACTTGCAAATTGGGATTCTTCAGTTTGTCCCATACATCTGTTATTTATCGAAAGTAAAATAGAAAACTGTGTGCTCTAAATAATAGCAAAGTGTGTGCTCTAAACTTCCAATATCACGTAAATGTTAGAAAAATGTGTGTTATAATCTCATGTAAGAAGATCTAAAAACTAATATGCTGCAAGTTTATTTTCTTTGCCAAAAAACAAGAATGTAGATTGAGGAAGCATCTTTAGAAAACTAATATGGAGAAAACATCTTCAAATGGTGGGCGCCAAAATGTGAGCAAGATTTTGACCTCAAGCCAACATGATCAAAACACAAAAGAATTAGTCAAGTTAGCAAAGACAAATCAAGCTCCCTATGATTTTTTTTTATCACATTAAGATAGGAAAACATGATAATAAAAGAACACAAAGAAAGCATACAAACATGTAAACCTATCTAAAATAGGCCAAACCTCAGTCCCATTGGGGGATTGGTGCTCCCTTGATGTGGATATAATCCCTTTTCCAATCCCTATGATAAGCTTTTGATCTTGATGAGAAGATGACTTTGATGCATAAAAACAAGCAAAGATGTGGTGAAAATGAGTGATGAATGTGCCTTTAATGAGATTGCTTAAGATTGTGGATCCTTTCTTCATAGAGAAGCCCTCTATAAATAGGGTTGAAATGTTGAAGAATGAAGAGATTGGAGGAATGTGGGACTAAAGGAGAACCAATGAGATTGTGACACTTGTCACAAGGCTAATGGTTGGAGGTGGGGCACATTTTGGGGAATGTGCATAGTAAAGAGGATGTAAGAGGAATTAATGCATATGGTTGAGAGTGTAAGATGTTGTGGGTGAGGATGCAAGAGAGATTAATGCATATGGTTGAGAGTGTTAGAGGAGTTAATGTTTGGGTAAGAAAGTAAAATAAGTGGAGTTATTGAAGGAATATTCCTAAAGAATATGCTTTTGTGAGGGAAAATAGGGTAATTAGTTAATTAAAAGAATTATTTTCATGTGCAAGTTGGTTAGTTAATTAGGGGTTTAGTCTGACCAAGGTTGATTCAAAAGCTAGAGAATGGGTAATGTGGATTAGGAGTTAATTAATTCATAAATTAATCAATTTGAAGGAATTAGGAGATTGTGACATTTGATTTAAATAATTTGATTTATTCAATGAGATGAGAGGAATTTAGGGGACTTAATTTTAAGTAATTTGATTTATTTAATTAAATTTGATGAACATTAGTGAATTAATCTAATAAATTGCTTTATTTGATTAATAGAAGAATTTGATGTTAATTAATCTGAATTAGATGCATAATGTTGATTAGGATTATTTGCATGTCTACAAAGCTACCTTTCAATACCAAGACCTATTGACCTTGAAATGCTTAGGAAAATTTTGGGTCTCCTTTTAAGGAGGAGATAACTCCCTAACTCTTTCAAGGATGGAACCCTATAATTTATAGGGTCAAAATTTTGGTAGTAGAAAATTGAAGTAGAAATAGAGAAGGGAAAGTTAGCTTTTAAAATCTAGAGAAGGGAGAAATAAAAGGAAGCCAAGAAGGCTCCACCGTAAAAGAAACATAAGGAATCTAAGATGCATTTGGTAAAAGAAAAAAAGCAGAAGCAACTGGAAATGCCTCATGTATTCCTATGAAGATTGAAGCACTATTCAATAACATAGTGGAGAATGATATGTTGAAAGGAACCACTGAATTGTATAAAGAGGCACATGAGATGGACAAACCTACAATCATTGAGGCTATTGTATAGTATATTTTTGTACTTGAAGTTGATTTGAATAACATCCAGAAGGATATACCAGATGAGGTTTGGAAAGTTTTGTTGAAAAGAAGAGAAGATGCAATTATGGAATATGAGAAGATGAAGAAAGAGGCTCTAGAGAGAATTAGTGCCCCCTTGACAGATGCGGTTTGAGCCACATTGGCTACTATCTATAACAAGGAGCTAAGGACCAAGCAAAAGGCATATATTCTTATGGGAATAGATGAAAATGAACATGATAAGATCCAAAAAGAGTGCAATAAGGCAGATGAAATTGTAGAGCAATTAGGTTTTCTCCTAGCAACAAAAAGATACATGATTTCTTTGAAACATATTAAGAAAGGAGAAATACATACTGATGATGCTCAACATGAGCATGCAAACAATGTTGAAATTACTAACATAGAGGAAAACCTAGATAATACACCTCTGAATACTAAAATTTTAGTGAAAGAAAATATTGAGGTTGAAAAGGTAGCAGATAAGGAAGTTGCGATCAAAGAGGAAACAACGAAAAACAACACTCTCATTCCTCCAGTTACGCATGCTAGTATTGAAGAAAATTATTCTTTACCATCAATAAAGATTGTTCAAGACAATGCTCAAGGAGACATTTGGCTCTCTGTAATACATATTGCATACCTCTGGTAAAGGTGACAATCATGAAGTTGATCATAACAAAGGAAAAGAACAAGGAAAAGAAGATGATGATAAGAGGGGAGAAGAAGAAGATAAGAATGAAGAGAGTGGACAAAGGGAAAAAGACAAGGATAAAGGAGATGAAGAGGAGACATAAGAGGATAAAGAAAAAAATAAAGATAAGGCCTCTGATGAAGAGGAAAAAGTGAAGGAAGAGGAGAACACAGAGATTGGAAAGGATGAAGAAGATGATAGAACCAAACCTTCCAATGAATCCTCCTTCTATGATCCCTTGAAAGGCCTTCTATCCAAGAAATTAAAGATTCAACCAATTGTTTCATATTAGTTATTATGGTTTTCCATGCAATAGGGAAATGTGAACCTAGAAAAAATACCCCCTATTCATAGATTGGAGCTTGGAGATGTGTTTCATGCTTCATCTAGAAAAAAATATTGAAACAGACCAAAAGAATAGTGAGTTGATAGATAAAATATTGAAGACATTGCAGGAGGTAATTCCTGAGACAAATATTGATACCTCCCTATCTGTTATTGAAAACTTTAGAATATTGATTAATTCTTTCAAGAAGTATGCTGCTAGCTTGAAGAGTTAGGTTGAAACAAAAGTTGAGTTGAAGCTTATAGAGAAGAAGTTATTTGAGATTATAGAAAGGTGTGCATCTGCACACAATAAAGTTGAAGAATGTGTAAAGGATGTACAAGCCTATGAAGAAGAAGCTAAGGCTTTGTTCATGTACTACATGAAGTGGCTAGATACCACAATAAATATAAAGGATGCAATGGATGAACTTGAGAAACAAATAAATAATGCTTCAAATGCCTATGGTCTAGCACAAGACAAAGACAATCATACTTGGACTAAAATAATAGATCTACATGAAAAATTCTTCACCTAGCAGAGCCAAAAAGAAGACATTATCAAGCAACTTGGAATGCTAAGGGGCTTGGTGAAAACTAAGTATATACATGTCTTAAGTGCCTTTGCATGTATTGGTAAAATTGCATAGCTCAATCTTAACCCCGATACTATAGAAGGAAGAGAAGAAACCTTGATCGAGCTTGAGTCTCACTATAGGATGCTTGTGGCAACAAAGAAACATCGGGAAGATGGAAAATCTGCTTGGCACGCCATTATGTAGAAGCTTCAGGGGTCAACATTTTGGGTTGACCATTTCCATTTTATTCTTTTCTTTTAGTTTTCAAGTTTTTAATATTTCTTTGTACATATGCGAATATTATAGAAGTTTTGGCTAACTTCCCAAGGGGGAGTTAATACATTCAATTTTTATATATCTGAGGGGGAGTTTGCAAAGTCTTTTTACTGGCACTCCCTTTTCCATTTATGTCAAAGGGGGAGAGATATTTGTGAAGAGAGATACTTGAGGAAAGATAATTTCAGATGAAGAAGATATATCAAATGGGGAGAGTAGAACATATGCCAATAGGAGAGAACATGGGAGAGATATTCATTTTTTGATATGCATGTTGCCATCAATGACAAAGGGGGAGATTGTTGGAAGATTGAGGAGATTGTCATTGACGATGTTGTTATGGAAACATGAGCATGTTGTATGATCCAGTGTTTTCATTGATGTCAACATAGTTTTTTATCATCCCAACACACTTTTCAAATGTTAATAAAGGTGTTCGCACAAGATAAGTTGATCCGATATGTTTGGCTCCATAATAAATTGACTAAGTGCTAATCCTGGCAAATTTTGAATGACAGTTTTTGGGTCTACATTCCATCACAAATAAAAATATAGCTCTATGATTTTAACTAAAGCTTGATGAATATTCAATACATCTATGTTCAAGAGATTTTGAGGATTGGTGAGATATTCTGAAAGATATGAATGACAGAGTTCAGTCCTGTGTGTCATAGTCATTTTCTAAGCAGAGTGTTGGCATGGGAGATTTCACGTTTCTTCGTGAATGAAAAATTTGTGTTGCGATGCTGAAGATAGGTTTCTAGATGTTAGTTGATTTGGAATTCTAGTTGGGATCGTGCTTTGGGCTCCACATGTGACAATTTTGGCATGCAATTGAAAGTTTTATGTTTAGGTCTTATTTGGGGCTGACCTAACATGTTTTGCATATTGTGAAGGATGAAAAAGTTATCATCAATCTATTTTATATCCATTTTGACCTATCCCAAGGAAAATTAAATTTTGAATTAAGGCATGAAGAGTGGATGAAGTGTTTTGAGCCGATAAGATTGATTTTGCATGTTGCATCCAATTAGGACGACCTAATTGATGTTACACTTAGATTGGAGATATACAACAAATTGCCTTTGATGCTTAGAGACATATCATGTTAGATATGTGATTGATGAGCAAGTGAAGTGTGAACTTAATAAGAGGTGTGCAAATTCAAAGCAGAGCAAAGTTTGATTAAGTTTAGTGCAGAGTTTGTTTTTGTACTTCATTGGAACTGTATTCTAGCATTTTGTAGATGCATTTGTAACAGTTCAATAGGCTACAAGCCACACCTTCTATCTTCTATCTTATTCTTTGTGGGTAGTGTGTCCACTAGACAGTGGGTCCGCCTATAGTGAGCATTTCCATAATAACTATATTTAGATATAATATATTGTGAGCTAACCCTGACCGTGGTTTTTCCCATCTTGGGTTTTCCACATAAAAATGGTAGTGTTCATGTGTTGTGTGATGTTGTGATTATTTCATGCTTACATTCATCATTGCAGCTGAATATGTTTTGGTAATTGGATGGCTAATTTTTGAATGGTTTAATAGAATACTGATTCACCGCCTGGCTCTCAGTATTCTAGGTGTTCAACACCAACATCAAATTAAAATTTAACTTTGAAAACCATCCATAAATACCAAAAATGTAATGCTAGATTGAAGTCAAATAAAAATAGATAAAAATGAATCCAAACTATTTTTTGGGTGATGCAGATCGCTAGTCTACCTGGATGCTCCTACATCAGACACATTGGAATGTAGGAATTTTTTGAGCATACACTCACAAACATGGAGTTGAATGGTAGAACCATTCTTTTAGATTGCAAGCAATATGTAGTGAACTCCATCATTGTCCAAAGTGTACATGAAATGATTTCTTCTTCCTCTTCTTTGAACATCTTGTTGGAATAAGCTTCACACTCTTCTAAAAAATTTGCACTCCATTCTTCTCTCCTATCATGGACTTACATCCACCATGTATCATCCTCCTCCTCTAATGATTCTCTCCATTCCTATCCTCCTTTGTAGGATCTAACCCACCATCATCAATTGACCACCTCCACCAAACAATATAATTATTCTTCTCCTCTTCTATGGGTTTTGACCCACAAAAACCTGACCACCTCCACCAAATTCCCTCATCATACACATCAACACCTACAACATATACACAAAAAATTGCCTCTACAACTTCATGGAAATCAAAAATTTCCATTTTTTCTTCTCCATACTCGTCAACCCTCAACATTACAAATAAATGCAAAATAATATCATCACAAAATGAAAACAAATTTACCTCCTCTTTCTTCAATACAATGTTTCTAGTGTCATCTTCTATTGCAACCTTCATCTCATCATTCACTATGAGGTTTTCATATACCCCATCTACTCTCATCATCATCTTGTTGTACCAAGTCTCCCAACTATAGCATCTTCAACAACTTCTTCACACAAACCTGTTGCATACAAATCAACATCTTCATTTATTTTCTCCCCATCTATTCGCAACTCCTTATCCACCGGGTGATCCCACAATAGTGGTTTACAATTTTTGGCCAAACTGGACACTGATATTTTTTTTTTAAACACAATTTGCACATTCGGGCACCTATAGCGATTAAACCGTAAAGAATTTGAAGATGATGCAAACTAGAGTCTTGTCATATTTTGTCTGTAGATTCTAAAATATTTTTCAATTTTTTGGAATCAGATTGCACTCCTTTTCCATCTCCCACGAAATTGGTTTTTTTCAAAAAAACATTTTAAAAAGTGACGCACATCGTATAACGCATAACTTTTTTTCCTTGAAAGATAAAATTCCAATTCTTTCAAATTTAGATTTGTAACTCTGATATCTAGTGCTTCCACTTGGTTAGATAGTTTTTTATTAAATATTTTTTCTTTAATCAAGTTTTAAAGTCAAATCAATTACAATTCAGACATAACACGAATTGTATAACGCATAACTTTTACTATATGTATTGAATTTTTTTATTTATTTTTTGTTGGATCAAGGACTCCAATATCTGGTGCACTCATATTTTTAATTTTTTTTTATAATCTTCTATTTTTCCACTTGTGCAGAACAAAGAGTTTTGTTTTCAGTGAAAACCTATATTTAATAAAACTTAAAAAATAGATAGATAATATAATCAAAACATACTAAAATTATATTCGTTGGATATCTCTTTGAGGGGAACCCGATACTAGTTGGGTTTTTGAGATCTTCTCCATTTTATTCTCAAATCGAGCTTCAAAACGCAAAATTTTCAACAATTCTGGTGCCTTAGGAAGCAAGGATTAAAAAAGAGGGGTTCGGCCTAACAAGTGTTCGGTCGAACATCTTGGAAAGATTCGGTCAAATATGGGTTCGACCGAACCCATTTTCGGCCGAACCACCAATGCATGCAATAAAAAAAAAGTGAAAATGAAAGCTTTTTTTTTTGTTTTAGTCATATTGAAGGGGTTCGGCCGAACCCAGGTTCGGCCGAACCTGGACCCACTTTAATATGATTTTTTAATAGGGGCGTTGACTAGTTCATCCGAACCCATTTCAATTGAAGAATGGGAAAATACCAAATTTTCCTTCCTCTTAGAAAGTGTAAACCACTATTCTAAGGTGACCCCACCTTAGCAAAAAAAAATCCCCATCAATTTCCTTCATCTTCTTATCACTTTTAACCAACACTTTACTTTCAAACAAACTATCAATTATTCTCATCTTTTATTCCAACAAGAGATCATCCTTATCTTCACCAATTTTCTCATCGAATTTAGGACTCTTCAATTCCATAATATTATTTTCTTTATTTCCTCTCTTCTTTTCTTATTCATTTACATTTGTAGGAGTTTCTCTCACATCTTTCTTCTTTTGAATCTTGCGCTGCAACACTCTTTTCCTCTACTCTTCTTTTCGTTGTCCTCTTTCAAGAGAACATTCTTCTTCTAGATTCTCTTTTCCAATCTTCTCTCATCTTCTTCAATACTCTTTTCTAATACATCTAACCTAGCCTAGATCTTACCCATTTCTTCATGGATATTTTTATTTTACATTTCTTCCCAATATTTGTTTTCAGAACAAAATTCTCACGAGTCTCCTCATGACCCATTTCATCCTCTCTTTTAAATTCATCTTCTTCCTCTTTGTCAATTCTTTTAGAGAATCACTCATCCCCATCTCACAGCTCGTGCTCTACATCTTCATGGATTCTTCATCATGCTTCCTCTATAAGCTACCTCACATTCATCACAATTTGTATATACTTAAAACTCTTCTAACTTCACTCTCCATCTACAAGTTGTGAAATACGTTGCCTCACATTCAGCGATCTACCTATACTCTTAAAACCACTTGCTCTAATACCATTTGGTGAAAACAAAATTAAAAAAACTCTCTCCCAAAATAACACAAATTAATGAAAACCAACAACCCCCTCTATTCACAGCCAATTTGAACTTGTTTCGATAATTTCATTTGTCAAATCTAATTCAATCTAAAATTGATAAAAATGGATGAAAGCAACTCAATTTCATTAGAATGGTTAATTTCACGATCTTACATTCTTTGTGCAAACTGTACTTCCTCAATTTCTTTGTTTAGGCACTCTGGCTATGCCTCTTATTTCCAACTACCAATCTTAGTAGGTCTTCTTCTTTCTACTAGATGAACTCTGCTTCAAATGGAATGTGTGCCACTCTTTAATCTCTTACTTATCTCTTCCTTCATTGCGTAGCCTTACCTTCTTATCTAATCGATATTCTCTATCATGTGTGAATTTAATGGTTGGAAGCAACTCATATTTTTGCATGCCATGTCTCCTTCCTTATCTCCCCTCTAATCTGCAATTATTTTCCCAACTTGGAATCTTCCTTGAAACTTGTTGAGAACGTGAAGCCCAATGGTCACATGACCTTTCACCTTCTTTCGTCTCTTTATTTGATGGATGTCTCTTCATATCTAAAAATATTTTTTTTTTTATAAATATATACGAGTGCAGACCATGTATGTAAGTGATTACAGATAATAGAAGCTATTCCATGATTTCCCATGGGTGTGGCCTTAAATGGTGAACCACATAATCATTGTGTTATGTCCTTATTTTCTATGATCTATCTTATTTTCATTTTTCTATTTCATTATGTTTTATTTTCTCATAAATAATACTCAACAATTGGTATCAAAGCTCAGTTAGAGCCAAGGAAAAAATATGGAAGAGACCCCAACTTGGATGATTGGGCTCAAGCCCTCATGTCTATGTCCCATGGCTCTGGAGAGATTTTTGATGAAGTGGAAGCTATTCATATAGATGATGATGAATATTTTTGGGCTTCTCGGAAGAATCTTTTGGATCAGTTAGATGATGAAGTTGATTTTGTTATTGAGGAGTTTCTTGGTATGTTGGAACCTGGTAGTGACATGGAGCAGATGCAAGAAATAAAAAAGTGTTGTGGCTCAGTCTGAAGAAGAGGAAGAGGTAGAGGTAGAAGAAATATTTTATTTTGCTAATAATAAAGTTTCTCAAGTTTCAAGTTGCAACAGGAGGTCGCAGATTCAAACACAACGTGTTCAAGGAATGGTTATAGTACTATGTCTGTAGGGAAAAAGAGATTTGATTTTACTTGATGGAAGTGGATGATGCTCCTATATATTTAGCTATTGAATTCCTTATGAGTGATGTTGATCCCGATTCCCTGAGCATAGCCCAGGTAACGTATGTGTGGGAAAGGGCCCCACAAAATTTGGGAGGCGATGATTTTGACATGCTCAAAGACTTCGAAAAGGCTGAGAGAGCAATGGAGGCTGATAATAAGGCCTTTGAATCACTTATGTCAGCAAATAGTGAGTTGGAGCAAGCTTTCATTGAAGCTTCATGAGAGATGGATAGGTTAGATGATGTAATTGATGTAGTCATTGAGGAATTTCTTAACCTATTAGAATTTGATCAAATGTTTGTGCAAGATAGTATTAGGAGTGAGATGGTTGCCCTTGGAAACATGGTCCCAAGGCAGTTGTCACCTGTTATGGATCATATTGAAAGTAAAAATGGTAACAGTCACCTCATTGAGAGAGTCGTGATTGGTGAAAATAGTTTTCAGGTTTCTGGACCTTATTATTATACAAGAAGTGCATAGAGTCTAGGTAAATCTAGGGATTCTTTAATATTTAAGGGTTGAAATCTTGATCAGGATCTTCAGTCCATTCAGAACTCTAGAGCATCTACGGACAAAGGAATTGAGAGAAGTCATGGAAAGGGCACAAAGAAGAGCGTGTTGAATGACATAATGGGCAATCCATATGACTTTGGGTACCTCAGGGACTTGGACATAGAATCTGAGAGCAATGGTGGTCAATGGGAAGACACTTTCAAAATAACAGAGGATGATGATGTAGTAGCAAAAGATGATGTTGTTGGGGCATCGAAAAGAGACAAAGTTGTTGGGGCACCAAACATAGAAGATGGAGCGATAAAGGAGGACACTGTTGAGTTGATGTACTGATGAGCATAGTTTATGATCATAAGGCACTGGTGGTTAAAGGGCAACGAAAAAAGGGAAAGGATAGAGGACTGGACGTGATATAGACTTATGTTTTTTGGAATGAGCATGAGCCATCTCCTAGAAATTACTATTTTGAGGGGAGATTTTCAATCTAGTGATGTTTGTGAAGATAGTTCACCAGGAAGGATTATATGTTAACCTTTAGATTGGTCCTCATATTTGTGCTAAATTGAACTTTGGGGGCTTTCCATTTTGGTTAAAGTTTGTCCCTGGCATGAGCAAGGATGAGGTTGAAGTACTGGTGGACAATGAGAGTGTTTTGCAGATCATTGGGCATAGCAAGAATTGAGCACCGCCTCGTAGTAGAGAAGTGAGGTGCCGCATAGGCGAGTGATTGAGGGTTGGTTATTTAAAGAGGATTCAACTTCCTCATGGCACTAATCCATAGAAACTTCGAGCAGAGCTAGAGAACGAGGTCCTTGTTTTTATTCGTGACATTGTTGGAAATGTACATGACAAATGGAGAACATTGGAGATAGTGAAATTCAAATGTGAAGGTTCATCGGCTCTAAATATGAAGAGGCGAAAATTGGAAGGGCTCTTTGAGTTGTAAGGTGGACCTATTATTATGGCCTAAATAGAAAATGAATATAAATCTGATGAAATGGTGTTTGGGCCTGTTGGGGCTACATACATGAACTGGGCTGCACAGATGGCTGTGGAGGAGGAAATGGAAAGCTTAAAATACATGGAGGTTATTAAATTCGATGAGCTTTGGAGGAGACTCATCTGAAGCATTCTTGAACAAAATTTGGTGAAGCTAAAATCTTCGTTGGGGATGATGTAATATTACAAGTGGAAATGCAAGAGATATCATGGCTATACCGGTTGGACTTCAAGTGGGAGATTACTGAGAATGTGAAGCCCAACGGTCACATGACCTTTCACCTTCTTCCGTCTCTTCATTTGATGGATGTCTCTTCATATCCAAAGAGAAAAACAATTGTATAAATATATATGAGTGCAAACCATGTATGTAAGTGATTACGGATAATAAAAGATGTTCCTGCTTTCCTGTGGATGTAGCCTTAAATAGTGAACCACGTAATTGTTGTGTTATGTCCTTATTTTCTATCTGTCTTCTTTTTCATTTTACTATTTCATTATGTTTTATTTGCTCATTTAGTACTCAACAAAACTCCTATTCTATCTGCATTATATCAACTTCTCTCTTTTCCTAATGTTGCAATCTTCCTCTTTATATTGTGTGGCCATTCTTTCTGGATTCATTTGTTTTATATATTAATTTCTCTTAAAAAAACCCATTTCTTTTCCAAACACCTTTGTCTCTCTTCAAATGGTTGTGTTCTCTCCTTCATTCATGGCACTAACTCTCTTCTCATAGCCCTTGTGCCCCTTTCTCAACTCTTCATATTATTCTCTATTTTATTTTTTATTTTTTTCTAGTTCATATACCTCATCCATGATAAGGCACGGCCTCTTTAGCTTCTCCATGATTAAACTTTGTATTATATTCATCCTTTCACGACCTATCCTTTGTTCTTCTCAACTGGCAATGTGGTGGTCTTCCTGGTCTTGTGCCTCTCCACATTTCTCTTGGCCACGAGTGCTTTGTTTTCCATTTTTTTAAATTTTCTTTCCCTCTCACATAAGTTGTTTCCCTTCATATTCTTTACTTGGTGACTTCTAATATTCTCTTATGCTATGACTATCTCGTTCCATATCATCTACAAATTTTATTTCTTTTGGATTTCTTTTTATGACCTCTCTAATTCCCTCCTTGAAATCAATTCAAACTCACATGAAATAGTAAAATAATTTATGATATCATGGTTATAATCAAACAATTGAATCCATCAAATATTGAAAAATCAAAATGTTTGATCAATGTTAAAATCGTAACATGACATTTTGTCAATCAATGACAACAATGCTGTTCAACTTTTTCTAGAATTGATCACCAACACCAAATCAAAATTTAACTCTGAAAACCATCTATAAATTCCAAAAATATAACGCTAGACTGAAATCAAACAAAAACAGATAAAAATCAAACCAAACTATTTTTTGGCTGATGCAGATCACCAATGTGCCCAAATACTCCTGCATCAGATAGTGACATTAGATTTTAAGAAATTAGAGTAATCAAATTGAATAAAATTTAAATTATTTTTACAACATATGATTAAACTATATCCATTATCTACCAAGCCTTTGTTTTTTTCCAAGAACCCTATACCTAACCATGATATATAATAGTCTATATGTTCTTAAATATGATAACATTATAAAAAACCAATTATGGGAATTGAATTAACAAAATAGCCATTCTATTACAGTTACCGATAATCCCCAAATCATAGCAATTTGCTTGGCCGGCAGAGAACAATTAGCACGATATTTTATTAATGCTAGAGGCAGAGACCTCGCCGAAGCCCATGCCAGTGGGCCACTCGACTCTTTCCCCATCCTCAACGTCTGAACAAATTTAGAAACTGTGTAGCAATTCCAAGGCCACCACCATCTACGTTGTTTCAAATTAGGTAGAACAAATTTAGAAACTGTGTAGCAATTATATTCTCTAAATATGGCAGAAACGGTCGGATTTTCGTTCTTATTAGGAAAACGGTCCGATTTTCAAAAAAAAGGAGACAATAAACAAAAATAAATATCATGAAAGGAAATTAGGTAAACACCTCATTCAACCACAGCATAAAATCAGCCGCACCTCTAAATTAACGGCGGCAGGCCCTGGCGTTGACAATGTTGCATATTATATAACACACAACCTCCCTGTAAAGGATAGCACACCAGAAATTTCTTGCAGGAGATCTTTGTTTGGATAATTGCCAGAAATGGCGAATTCACAGTATAAATTTCAAGGTCCATGGGTGAGCAGAAACTTGTCAAAGGAGATCTTAATTTCGTTCTTACAATTTCTTAGTTTTTTGTGGCTGCTTGTACGCATATTAGGAGGGTTTTTGTTTCTTCCTCTGGCTTTGCTCGTTTTCATCATGGGTGAGCAGAAACTTGTCAAAGAAGAAGTTGAACATTTGAAATGTAGTGAGAGGGATTCAGATGAATTGGAGGCTATGCATTCCTCTTCTTCTTCTTCTTCGACAACTCCATTCACTTCTGAGGGAGTCGCTAAACACGAAGCGGCCTCTCAGCAATTTGAGGACTGTAATTCTTCTGTGGATATAATTCCGTTTAAGAAGACGGAATCGATGAGTTTGAGGGAGAATTATTGTGCATTGAGACACCGAACTGTTTCAGAATACCCAAAAGATACGGCCGAGTGGCAACCGACACAGGTAATATAATGTTGAAATAAATAATAATAGTTTTAAAGTGTTTTTAATATTTACTCTTTTTTAAATTTGATGATTTTTTTCAATTGAAGATATAATTAAAAAAGAAATGTTTATGAATGTTAATAAGTTTTTTTTGGTATATTATTTGTAAATTTTAATTTTTGTTTTTCTAATATTTTGCAGTTTGGCGAATTGTTAGAACTTTGGCGAAAGAGAGAGAAGACTTAGACATAATTCAAAATTTCTTATTTATCTTAGATAAATAAAAATAAATCTTATTTGATGATTGTTATCATCAAAGATTTAATTATTAATAGTGATGATTATTGTTATGTAGAAGTATCTAAATATAAGTATAAATTTCAAATCTCATTGTATTAGATGAAGATATTTTTCTTGTGTTTTCTATTTCATTGTTTTTACAATATTATTATTTTATTTTTTAATTAATTTTTATATTTAAATTAAATAATAAACAAAATTATCAATTACGATCTTCACAATCATTCAATCTTTAATTATTTTTAATTTAATAAATTTTACAATTTTAAAAATTAATTTAATAATTTGTTTATTAATGTAAGATATTTTGTAGTGTAGTTAACTTATAAAAGCTTGTCAACAAAGCCTTTCTCATTCATAAATGTTAGCATATGTTATGGTTTATTGTATGTACCTTTTACATAAGTTATTGTTAATTTATGCAACCCACATGACTCACACACAAGTTGATTATGTTGCACAATTAAATGATGCACAATATTGAGGAAAGGTCATTGTACGTGTCGTGTTAAGAAAACATGCCTAAGTTGTTAGGGTGGTTTCTAACAAAAAGATGATTACTCCATAGGAACATTTATTGCATAATTAGTTTTCCTATAAAATTTTACCATTGACAAGAGATAGCTATTCTATTACATATGGATTGTCAAAAAAGTGTTAGATTTTAGATTTAATGAGGAGTGACATGATTGTTTTAATTAATAATTGAGATTGGATTTTCTTCTAAGAAAATTTAATGATGGCATGGATGCTTTTAGGTGTTGGAGTCCTAACACATTAGGTCTTTAATTCTTGATGTCTATTTATATCAAATTATATAAGTGGAGAAGGGGTTGCTAGTGGTATGAGGATAATCAAAGGGTAGTTGTAAGGTTTTGGGTAGATCTTTGAAAAAATGTAAACAAGTTGACAATAGGTAGATTATAAGTGTAGAAAGTATCTTCTTAAACTATATATTTCTCATTAGTTTGGGTCTAGAATGGAGTGATGAATTTCACTATATAATGTGGCTCATGTTGAATTTATTTCCTTCTACAACTTAATAAACTTGTTATGTCTGATTTCTTCCATTTTCTTCCTTTTTGTTTTTATGTTGTGGGAAATTATTCACTAGTTTTTCATTCAAATTCCAATCATTTGTTACATCAATTGGTATTAGAGTGTGTGTCATGAGTCCTAAAGACGAGTTTATTTGAGAAATACAATTATAAGCATTTGTTGGATTGTTACATTATAGGAAAACTAGAAGATAATGGCTTAAAATGTTAGAAGAGAAGATGAGTGTTGATGTTCTAGTTGATATTGTCATATCCATTATGCAATGTCCCTAAAATTAAACCCTCAATCTTTTAAGCGTTGAAAATTGTGAGCAAAACACATGCTATACCTCACAAATCAAGTTCATGTCTAAAGAACTCTAGAGATACATGTATATGTCCAAAGAAAAAAATTAAATCTCATTATTCTTTCTAATCACATGCTTATCTATATACATGGTTATATATAACCTTGATGTGTGAAGCTTAAAATTTCCTTAATTTCACAAGTTTAGTTAACCAACACACTACCTCTATAGTCAACATCTACCAAATCTTATTTGGTTAAATGAACTTAGTAATTTTTAAGTATTAATTGACCAGTCTACATTATATATAGTAGTTGAGTACTACTTGACCAAAAAAGCATTCTTACATTGAGCCAAGTATTACTTGACTAAGTTCAATATCCATGCTTGAGTCATGCGTCACTTGATCAACATGCTAATCCTCGCTATAACATGTGTCACTTGAATAATTTTGTACTCAAAGGTTTATAGGATATATATTTCTTAGTTGACCCCACTTTTAAAACCATTAAGAACTATATTACAACCCCATGTAACTATATCAAATATCCCCTCTTCACATCATTTTCATACTCTTTATTGTACCTTAATATTTTTGGTTTCTAATTTCCATGTTATGATAGATATTTATTTTTTGGGTTTAGAGAGTAATGCTTTGTTTCAGGTTGAAATGACATATTTGGGTTTATGTTTAAGTTTAAGTTTAAGTGCAAGTTTAGGGTCTAGGGTTATAATTTTAAGTGCTATAGTTTCTAACTTAATAATGAAAAATAAAACATATTCAAAACTAGATTTAATGTTACAATCACAATACCATCATTACAATTTCCAATTCTAATCTTATAATTATTTCTTTAAGAGAGAATATATGTTATTATATTGCATCTATGAATTCAATATAGCTAGTTATATACAATAAAATTTATTATATTCTTTATTTATCATCTTTGATTTCCAATTCAATACTTTCATATAATGTCATATTAGACTTTCTCATTGCAGATAATATTTGAGTTAATCAAATAAATAAGAAACAAGCTATTTCAATACCTAAATCCTAAAAACTAATACTCGTATTAAACCATATTTATCAAAATATATTTACCAAAATATACCCTAAGTTCATTATATTGATCTTATTTGACCCATAACATTAATAAGTCATATTTTCCTTAAGCCAATTTGACAACCAATATCTAATAGACATTTCAAACATAATTTGATTAACATTTCCAAATCATCCTTGGGTCTAGACCTAATCAAGGTATTATTATTAAGAGAGAGAAAATGAGTAATAATGTACATGCCAAATAAAATCTATAATGTATACTCTATGGTTTGATATGATTTTTTCTAGATTAAATTGGATTTTTAAAATATATCAACATGGTTTAGTTGAATAAAATTATAAATAGCTATTATGGATTGTGGAAATATCACATTTTTATGAGTTTTATGATGCAAAATATGACCATTATGGACCATATCAAATATCTTATCATGGTGTGTAATAAAAGGTTAGTCCTTTAGACACAATGGAGTTCTTATGCCATTATCACACTTCACCACTCAAAGTATAGTTTTCAAAAAATCCCCTAATTGAATTTGAGAATAAGTTATGTATATTGATTAAGTTTCTAGCTACAATCACATGTTTAATTTAAATTCATATTTATACATGAATTTACTTTTTATCATCTACACAAGTGACTTTATGGTGGCTTCCATTATTATTTTTCATCTGAATATATTATCATACATTAAACTATTTTAATTAGACCCTTGCACTACTTGTATCTCATATCTCATATTGAGCCAAGATTGACAAATTTATGAGTGGTTCCTTGGTATTTATAGGTGGAAATCATCAAAAGAATAAATGTCTTAAATTATCTAGCTTAAAATTATGTTCTCTCCCATCTCTGTTATCTCCCTTATTCTCATTTATGTTCTCCTTTCATCCTCTTCACTCATTTTTTTCCTTTTATATGAGTAGTGGTTTGAACATAAACCCATATCTAATGAAAATTAATGGTTCACTTAGCACTCATTGCATCTAAGTGATGCTCATAGAGGTGAAGCATTGGGCCTTCTTAAGAGGTCACTCATCTGAGTTCTACTCTAACTCAAGTACACTTAACCATGGAGTTTTCCCAATGATGAGCCCACTTAGCTTGCAAAACCATTTGAAAAACATTCAGAAAGTGTTGTGCCTTATGAACCATTCATTATAGAGGCCCTTTATCTCATCAATTGATAAGTAGGAGGTATTTTCCTCAACATGTCAAATTGTGATATTGTTGTTAGGATTCAACTATGTAGTTTTTTTAGTCAAACTCATTGACCCATGTTTCATGAGTAGTGGTTCACAAGAACCCATGTCTCATGATAATAAATGGTCCAATTAGCACTCATTGCATCTAGGTGGTGCTCATAGAGGTGAAGCATTGGGCCTTCTCAAGAGGTCACCCATCCCAATACTACTCCAACTCAAGCGTGCTTAGTCATGAAGTTTTCCCCAAGGTTAAGCCCAATTAGCTTGCAACCCTATTTGTTAAACATTCATAAAGTGTTATGACTTATGAACCATTCATTATCGATCCCCTATAGCTCATCAATTGATAAGTAGAAGATATTTTCAATAGCATCTCAAATTATGATATTGCTATCAAGATTCAACACTGTAGTTTTTTTAGTCAAACACATTGAACCATGTTTAATGAGTAGTGGTACACAAGAACTCATCTATCATGATAATGAATTTTATACTTAAAACCTATTACAACTAGGGTATGTTCACAGAGGTGAATCATTGGGCCTTCCTGGGAGGTCACCCATCTCAATACTACTCAAACTCAAGTGCGCTTAACCATGGAGTTTTCCCCAAGATTAAGCCCACTTATCTTGCAAACCCATTTGAAAAACCTTCAAAAAGTGTTGTTCCTTATGAACCATTCATTATAGATCCCCTTTAGTTCATCAATTGATAAGTAGGAGGTATTTTCCATATCATGTCAAATTATGATATTGCTATCAAGATTTAATCGTGTAGTTTTTTGAGTCAAACTCATTGATCCATGTTTCATAAGTAGTGGTTCACAAGAACCCATATCCCATGATAATGAATGGTCCAATTAGCACTCATTATGTCTAGATGATGGTCATAAAGGTAAAGAATTAGGCCTTCCCAAGGAGGTCACCCATCCTAGTACTACTCCAACTCAAGCACATTTAACCATGAAGTTTTCCCCAAGGTTAAGCCAAATTAGCTTGCATCCCAATTTGAAAAATCTTTAGCAAGTTTTTTTACTTATGAACCATTCATTGTATATCCCCTACAGCTCATCAATTGATAAGTAGGAGGTATTTTCCATAGTGTTTCAAATTATGATAGTGCTATCAAGATTAAACTGTGTAGTTTTTTGAATCAAAATCATTAACCCATGTTTCATGAGTAGTGCTTCAAAAGAACCTATCTCTCATGATAATGAATAATATATTTAACACTCATTAGATCTAGGTGATGCTCACATAGGTGAAGCATTGGACCTTCTCGAGAGGTCACCCATCGTAGTACTACTCCAACTCAAGTGCGCTTAACCATGGATTTTCCCCAAGGTTAAGCCCACTTAGCTTACAACCCCAATTTTAAAACCTTTAATAGTTATTATGCCTTATGAACCATTCAATATAGATCCCCTTTAGCTCATCAATTGATAAGTAGGAGGTATTTTCCATAGTGTGTCAAATTATGATATTATTATCAAGATTCAATTGTGTAGTTTTTTGAGTCAAACTCATTGAACCATATTTCATGAGTAGTGGTTCACAAGAAACCATCTCTCATGATAATGAATGGTATACTTAGCACTCATTTAATCTAGAAGATGCTCACATAGGTGAAGCATTGGACCTTCTTGGGAGGTCACCCACCCTAGCACTGCTCCAACTCAAGCGTGCTTAACCATGGATTATTCCCCAAGGTTAAGCCCACTTATCTTGAAACCCCATTTATAAAACCTTCATAAAGTGTTGTACCTTATGAACCATTAATTATAGAGACCATTTAGCTCATCAATTGATAAGTAGGAGGTACTATCCATAGCATGTCAAATAATGATATTGCTATCGAGATTTAACTGTGTAGTTTTTTGAGTCAAAATTATTGACCCATGTTTTATGAGTAGTGGTTCACAAGAACCCATATGTCATGATAATAAATGGTTCACTTAACACTCCTTGAATATAGGTGATGCTCATAAAGGTGAAGCATTGGGCCTTCTAGGGAGATCACCTATCCTAGTACTACTCCAACTCAAGCGAGCTTAACCATGTTGTTTTCCCCAAGGTTAAGCCCACTTAGCTTGCAAACCCATTTGAAAAACCTTCAAAAAATGTTATTCCTTATGAACCATTCACTATAGATCCCCTTTAGCTCATCAATTGATAAGTAGGAGGTATTTTCCACAACATGCCAAATTATGATATTACTATTAGGATTCAACTGTGTAGTTTTTTGAGTCAAACTCATTGACCCATGTTTCATTAGTAGTGTTCCACAAGAACCCATATCTCATGATAATGAATGGCACACTTAGAACTCATTGCATCTAGATGATGCTCACAAAGATAAAGTATTGGGCTTTCCCTACAAGGTCCCCATCCTAGTACTACTCCAACTTAAGCACACTTAACCATGGAGTTTTCCCCAAGGTTAAGCCCACTTACATTGAAACCCCATTTGCAAGACCTTCAAAAAGTTTTTTTACTAATGAACCATTCATTATATATCCCATTTATTGCATCAATTGATAAGTAGGAGGTATTTTCCACAACATGTCAAATTATGATATTACTATCAGGATTCAACTATGTAGTTTTTGGAGTCAAACTCATTGACCCATGTTTAATGAGTAGTGGTTCACAAGAACCCATCTATCATGATAAAGAATGGTCTACTTAACACTCATTTTTTCTAGGTAATTCTCACATAGGTGAAGTATTGGGGCTTCCTAGGAGGTCACCCATCTTAGTACTACTCCAACTCATGTGTGTTTAACCATGGAGTTTTTCCCAAGATTAAGCCCACTTAGCTTGAAAACCATTTGAAAAACCTTCAAAAAGTGTTGTTCCTTAACCATTCATTATAGATCCCATTTAGCTCATTAATTGATAAGTAGGAGGTATTTTCCATAGTGTTTCAAATTATGATATTGCTATCAGGAGTCAACTGTGTAGTTTTTCAAGTCAAATTCATTGATCCACATGTGTTTCATGAGTAGTGGTTCAAAAGAAACCATCTCTCATGATAATGAATGGTACACTTAGCACTTATTGCATCTAGGTGATTCTCATAGAGGTGAAGCATTGGGCCTTCTTTGGAGGTCACCCATCCCAGTACTACTCCAACTTAAGTGTGTTTAACCATAGAATTTTCCCCAAGGTTAAGCCCACTTAGCTTGCAACTACATTTGAAAAACCTTCAAAAAGTGTTGTGCCTCATGAACCATTCATTATAGATCATGTTTACCTCATAAATTGATATATGTATGAGATATTTTCCATAGTATGTCAAATTATGATATTGATATCAATGTTCAACTATGTATTTTTTTGAGTCAAACTCAATGACCCATGTTTCATGAGTGGTGGTTGACAAGAATCCATATCTCAAAGAAATGAATGGTACAATTAGCACTCATTTCATCTAAGTGATTCTCATAGAGGTGAAGCATTGGGCCGTCCTAGTAGGTCACCCATCCTAGTATTACTCCAACTCAACCATGCTTAACCATAGATTTTTCCCTAAGGTTAAGCCCACTTAGCTTGCAAACCCATTTGAAAAACATTCAACAAGTTTTGTGGTATGAAACATTAATTATAGATCCCGTTTAGCTCATCAATTGATAAGTAGTAGGCTTTTTATAGCATGTCAAATTATGATAGTACTATCAGGATTCAACTGTGCATCTTTTCAAGTCAAACTCATTGGCTCATGTTTCATGAATAGTAGTTCAATACACTACTGGATTTGACACCATTTTTCGATGGGCGTTCGTTGGTTGTTTGACAAATCTCTATCAGAAGAGCGACACAATGGAAAAAATATTTTCGTCGCTATTTTTTCGTCGCAAGGCCAACGACAAATTAAATGTTGAAATAACGGCGAAGAATCATCAGTCAACGACATCATGAAATACCTCAGGATTTTGTCAGAATATCGACGAAAACTTTGTTTATCCACCGACGAATTACACCAGAAGTTCATTGTCGGTTCGACGAAATGGGCAAGCAGTAGCGTGGAAACAACAGAGGATGTTCATCGAAATTGTGATGAAACACTCAAGTAGTAGCGTTGAAAGAACACCAAAAGTTCATCAAATGTGCAACGAAATAGGAAAGTAGTAGCGTCGGAACAACACCAAAAGTTTGTCGACTTTGCGACAAAATTAGCAAGGAGTAGCGTCAGAAGAACAACGAAAGTTTGTCAAAAGTGCGACGAAATGGGCAAGTAGTAACGTCAAAACAATGCCAAAATTTTTTCGACTTTGCGACAAAATTAGCAAGGAGTAGCGTCGGAAAAACACCAAAAGTTTGTCAAAAGTGCGACGAAATGGACAGGGAGTAGCGTGGTAGCAACGCCAAAATATCGTTGGAAGGGCGACGAAATTAGTAGGGAGTTATGACGAAATCGTAGTTGCAGCTATAACAACTTCGTCGAGCCTTTCTGTTGATTTGTCGGTGGTTGTCATCGAAATTGCAACAAAGAAGCAAATTTTTTTTTAAAAAAATATTCGTGGAAATGTACCATTGCGGAGGCTGACGACTGATCATACATACAGACTGCATATTGGTTTGATGCTTCAAACGATGCATTTCTTATATTGAAAAGTGCATTACTTTTTTGAGTATAGTTTAATATTCTCTACTTAACAAGGCCAACCACGCGGACGGTG
>VDFB02075321.1:79931090-80037585 GCA_007258455.2 Sequoia sempervirens | reverse complement strand
AGAAGTAGAGATATGGCCATTTTAGGAAGAAATAATGTGCTCACGTTATAATGTGAGCACATTATAAGGTGAGCAGGTTATGTGTTGCACTTAAAACAGTAAATAAACTCAATATACTCATGATCTCAAGGCCCACATTTTGCATATTCTCCTGGTTATGCGCGTGCTTTGACAAAAAATAGCTTTTTTATGATGTTGTGAAGTGTGCATGCATGTTTTTCACATTCCACCACCTTTTTCATGATCTTTCTACCACCTTTGCATGAAATAGTAGAGTTTTCACATTGAAAGACATATAATATCAATTCAAGTTTGAATTCCATTGAAAACTGGTATACAATTGGAGTTTGGAGGGGAACAAGCTTTTGAAAAAATAAAATTGTTCAGGAGTTTGAAGAAAGAAGAAGCTAACACTACATAATTGGGTTGACCTCCTCCATTTGAAACTCTAGTTTTTTAGGTATGTGAAATCTTTACACATTTTCTTTCATTCTGTTATGGCTTGCTTTCATTTTTGTTATTTTTCATATTCCATCTTGATCATTGTTTGTTTGTCATTATAACCTTAGGTTGTCAATTCACATTTTAAATTACACAATTCTATACACTTTCCAATTACATTTTTAAACCACATCTCTTTGAGGAATTTTGTTATTTAACAATTGACTTACCTTGTGTATGCTTCCACATATTGTATACACATATATATGACATACATTTTAAGGAAGTAAAATAAAACACCATTTCTCAATCCTTTATTATGGATGTGCATACCACTCTCTGAAGCTTTCATTGAGGTATTTTGTAAAACAATTATACCAAGCAGCTCATTGCCTTGTCTATGCTACCAAATTTTGCATACATGTTTCTAAAAAAATGGAATATACTCCTCCCACATTGATAGATCTTTGAAACTATTTTGGTTTTCATCTCTATTTCTAAATTTACCTCATCACTTTTATTTGTGATATATTTTAAATTTTTCCTTGATTAGTCTACCTACAAGGTATTCAAACCCTTCTCTCGACTATTAGAAGACTCTTTATTGAAGGCTAAGTTAGCAACATGGGGAAAGGTGCAACCTATCTTGCAATCATGGCTCAAAATGGAAGCATGGAAAAATAATTTGAATTGTGATGCAACCAGGGGAGGTCCTCCAACAGAACTGAACACAAAAAATCAACCAACAACAACAATTCACAAGTCACAATTCTCAAAACTCAAAACTCTTCACTTTTCACCAAAACAACACTCTTCCTTGTACCATTGCCAACTCATTCAATCGAGTATTTCTTCTCGATAAGATTATTTCATACCAAGAATTGAACCATTTCAAGGACCCTTCAGGGTACACAATCACATGCCAACAAACCATTATTGGTTACTTTGTAACAACTTTCTCAAATCATGCTTTCTACGCCAACTAGGCGTCAAATTAGGACACTATAGCAAAGAAACTTATCTTGAAAATTGACCAAAAAATCCAAACACATGTGGGCAGAAATTTATATGTATTCAAACCAAAGAGTTCACAATTAGTTCTCAGAAATTCATCCACCAAGATTCTAAAACCAAAAACCCTCTTTTTAAGCCAAATAAACTAGGGCTTATTCGAAAACACACTCCCCAAACTTATCAAAACATGCCACCACCTCAAACAGGTCTAAAATGCCCTGCAAAAACTCAATTCAACAAGAAACAATGCTGACCTAACACAATACTCACTTTAGCATGTCAAAACCTCTCAAATTCACATGGAAAACACCA
This sequence comes from Sequoia sempervirens, assembly GCA_007258455.2. NCBI lineage: Eukaryota > Viridiplantae > Streptophyta > Pinopsida > Cupressales > Cupressaceae > Sequoia > Sequoia sempervirens. The sequence goes on along the minus strand of VDFB02075321.1, from coordinate 80,035,818 downwards.
AATTTCACTCTAGGGCTTCATGCCCAACTCAACTCTTGACCTCCCCTGTACTTACTCAACATTCATGGACACCTTTTTAGTGATGTTCCAGACCCATTCCTCAAAACCCTTCTTTAACACCCCATTTACACAAGGAAAACAAGGTAATTCTGCCTATCTTGTAATCATGGCATGCCCCTACACCACCTTTGTACAAGATGATTGTAAGTATTTTTTATGAAGCCTTGAATGACATATATTTCATTTCTTTGAAAGGATAAATATTTTAGGAACTAATATTCATCTCATTACCATGCTACAGGTAAAATTATCTGCCATTCCAAATAAACGAAGAAGGAATAAACTAACAGACGAAGAGTATGAAACCTTCAAAGCAAAGGAGAGAGAACGGTTGAGGGCATATCATGAAAAGAAGAAATTGGGCACTATTGATGGAAACAAGCCAACTAAAGAGGAACCTCAACCGTAAAAAAGAGAACAAGATTTCCTAGCACAAAGGGCACGAATGCGAAAGCATCATGGTAAGACGGACTCAGATACCATAGTTGGAGACACAGCCTCTACGGAAAGTGAATACAAAGGGACACCATTAAGCACAAGCGAATATGGAGGGACACCAACTACTGCAAGTGACTATGGAGGGACACCATCTATCACAAGTGAGTATGGTTGGACACCATCCAGTGCATCTCAAGTTGAGAGTACATCATCACTCGGATTTGACGAAGAAGGTATGCCATCATCCCCACAAGAACCTCAATGTATGTCTTCTACTCCACCCTCGATCGAAGGTACGCAATCTAGCCCACCTCAAATAAATATTGATGAAATTCGTAATGTTGGTATGTTTGTACCTAGGAGAAAACCACCTAGAATTTTGCGTAGAAAGCCAAAATATTTGATTAATATTGATTATGATATTTTGCAACATATGGAAGGTAAGATTCCAGCACGCAGTTGTAGAAGATATGCTAATAAGATTTGGAAATTCTACTTTGAAAGGATAAATGAGACCACAAGATGTTAACTATTTGTTGAAATGATGTGGGATTTAAATTATAGAGACATCATGAAGACTCTTTGGTTGAGTACATTGAATGCATCAAGTGAAAACACTATTGTGAAGAATCTAATGGATGCATATGAGAGAGTGGGTAAGACCTCATGCTCAAAGGATAGTAATGTCACAAGACGTGTCATTACATCGACTTTGGTAAGAAGTCAAACAAAGAGAGCTTGTCTCATTAGAAAGACAAGTAAACAAATGAGAATTAGTAGAAAAACTTAACCAAAAGTCGTTCAAAGGTAGCAAAGAATTGAGGGCACCGATTCAAATGAATTATGGGCATTCTCGGGGAGACTACCACAAAAAGATAAAAAAGTTTTTGAAGCATTGAGAACACTAATTGAAGAGTATTGGAAGAATAACACGGGGCCATCTCTGAATCAAAGGGATGTGGTAAGAAGGAGAATCGGTAGTCAGAACCATGAGCCACATCTAAAGCATTTTTTGGATATGACTCAAACCCATTTTTTTTGTAAATTTAAAATGGATTATCCTCAAATTAGTATTTGTCAAATATTTTTTGAAATTATTAAACCTTTTTATGTCAAGATAAATCACACACACACTACTTGTTGTTGTAGAATACATATTGAATTCTCTAACCATTATGATGTTTATCGTTCTATATGTTGTGATTTGCATACTAACGATGTTTTGCAGGATTGTGGCATAGAAGCCCCACCAAAATCTTCAAGAGAGTTCTTATCAAAAAAATTATGTGAAATAGAGGATGGTCAAATATTCTACAGGACAACATGCTTGGATGGTTCATGCGGGCATTGTAGTGGCTTGCAGCGTATGCAAGTATGTCAACATATGGAAAGCACATATGAGGTGAGATAGAAACTAGTAGAGTTTGGGAAGTATAAAATAGTGGCATATGCTACAAAAGATGGGTCTCAAGCAAAAATGTGTGATTTGGTTATTCAAAAGATTCTAGTGCATCAGTTTATGTCCTTGTTTCGTGACAATATAGTGTATGAGTATGCAAGACATACCCATAGACCCTGATGGCTGGACACAAAATTCAAGCTATTGAAGGAAACCTTTCCAGTTGGCAGCATAGTATCAGTGGTTGAATTTGTAGAGAACTACACTCTACAGCCATAGCGTGAGGTGCAGTCACAGTATTACAACTCCAAACAGGTTTCGATATTTGTGCAAATAACATTCATTCATGGAGTTGATAGTACAAAGGACCAAAGGAAGGTATTGAGGGAGTATCATTTTTATATTAGTGATGATCGAACACATTCTCCAGAGTTCATGCAAGGTTGCTTCCAAATGTTCTACAGTGATTTGGCTTAGAGGGGCATAGCATACGGTTAGCATATAATATGGTCAGATAACTGTGCAACATAGTTCAAGAACTCACGCATGTTCTACTGGTTGAGTAGGATGCATGTCATTATAGGTGTACAACATATGTGGAACTTTTGTGAGGTCAGGCATGGAAAGGGAAGCATGATGGTGCAGGAGTATGCATGAAAAGAGAATTATCATGAGAAGAGTTAAAGTATAAAGATAGTGCAAAGTTGACAGATGCAAGATCAATCAACGAGTGGTGTAATGCTTCGATGGGTCCAGGTAATGAAGGTACTTCTTCAGTTCATAGATATTTTTGGTTGATGGATGATACTAACATTGCACCATATGAGGATTGTTGTACACTAACAAGATTGAGTGAGGTACACTCTTTCCTTAGCTCAAATGCAGGTTCATGGAGTATCGATACATGAAAGATGGCATGTTTTTGTTCTTCATGTACAATGCAAGCCTGGAATGATTGTGAGTCAGAGGAGTGGGTTGACAAATGGTTGACAAGTTATCTTAGCCCACTTCACATGTATTTCCCTCTGACGGTATTGGAACTAACACAGATGGAATCATCGATCGACTTTGACCACGTATCAAATATAGTTCAACCAGGTAATATATCTGCTTGCTTAGTTTTTGAAATTCTATGTATTGTTATATTACTTTATAGTGTATTCATAATGTTGACTAATTTCAAGATATTTGTTGCACATATCAATGAGGGAAAGTTTATACAGTTATTGCAGATGAAGATAATGAAGAGGGAACAAGCTATTACTTGTGTCATTGTGCTGAGGCCAAAAAGAAATTGGAGGCCCCAATTATAGATGGAAAAAACATCGAATACCCTACAGGCTCGGTTGTTACTGGAACGTGGCTTAGAAGGCACCCACTTAAGAGTGTTAAACATTGGTTGTTTTAGGACTTTGACACACATCGTAAGATTCTTCATTACTCAAACCTTGTCATGGAATCCAATGTTCGTTTGACCAAATATGGGGGTATACCTATGAACAGGGATCTTGTGGAAGGTCTGTGAGTCTAACCACAAGGCAATACTTGACACAATATAGAGTAGAGCAGATTCAGATGGTTCGTTGGATTAATTTGTAAGTATGCACATCAATTCTTATTAATTTATACTTGTATACACATTAATTTTTTTGATGGTAATGCTATCATATTCTTTTACTTTTCCTATTTGTAAGTAACCTACTAAAAATTGATTGGTGTCCCCTTGTAGAAAATGCAGATTTATGAGCCATCTAAGAGAATCTAAAATTATAAAAGTGCATGCAAAGCTTGGTGAGGAATTTCAAGTTATTCATTTGAAGTTAACCTTATCATGAGCAGCTATGATGTAGACATTATAATAGCATCTCAAATTTCAACTTAGTCTATTCATGAGAGGTGTTGTGTGCAATAGGTATCTTGGAACTCCAAGTGAAGATGTATTACTGGGACTGACTAAGTTGAGAGACTAGCATGCCTATCTATAAGTTTCTTCCATCTATTTTCATTTCATTTCCAGTTTGGATGCTCTTTATTTTTCTCTTTTACTTTGTGTATTTGTAAGTAAACTACTAAAAATTGATTGGTCTCTCATTGTAGAACATGCTGATTTATGGGCCATCAAAGAGAATCTCATCCAAATAAGCAATGGAACATCCTTATTTGATGATCTTGACAAATCTCAATTCTTATTTGAAGCCATTATAAAAGAGCGTGTGAAGCTTAGCGAGGGAATCTCAAGTTACTCGATTAAAGTTACCTCATAATGAGCACCTATGATGTAGACATTTAAAGAGAATCTTGAATGTATGAGTGACATTGTAAAATATTTGTGAAAACAAAGTAACTAAGGCATTGTAATGAGATTTACTCATATATTGTAATTTTGAAGTTCATGTTTGGTGCAGGAGCACCTTTTTCTCTAAATGCCTTCAATAGGAAAATTTGCAAAATTTGATTTTTGAAATGTAAACAATGTGAAAAAGGTCATGTGAAGGTCATATGTAATGTATTCAAAGTCTCAAAGAGGTCATTAGGTGATTAGAGAAGTGATATTGCACAAAAGATGTCATTTGGTGTAAAAATGCAAAACTTGCATTAGTTGCACAATTGCAAAATTAGTAAATAAAGGATGATGTTTTCTATATTTGCAACATTTTTTCCTTTTCCTTTAGCATAACGGTTTGTAACCCTCAAAACAAGGTTTTTAGAGTCCATTAAGTGATAAGATTTCCATTCCACTGATGTAAAATTTAGTAGGTCAATGAATGGATTGCAATTAGGTGTTTTTCAATTTGAATATGTAAGCAAGGGGTGTCAATCTTCACAAAACCTCAAATGAATGAGTTTAAAACAAAGTTTCAACCAACAACTCTCTATCTCTTCAATTTTAATGCTCTACTCTTCCTTGTCTAGATAGCCATTATTGAGTTACAACACATACTTCAAAATCAATAGTGACTGTCTTGAAACATGTGCATTAAAAATGACCTTCATTGTCCTCATTAGGCTAAGTAGGCATAATTTACAAAGGAACATACCTTTAAACATTCAAAAACCCTTTGAACTTATTGGGGCAGAAATTCTCATGTATCCAAACCCTCAAATCCATAATTTTTCTCAAGAGAAACTCACTCCACCATGCCAAACCACAAAACCCTTATTTTATGCAAGTATGAGGAGGGTTTATTGAAAGGAATGGTTCCACACCTTACTAGAACATGCCACCACCTTAGACCTTCTTAAAATCACCTACAAAAACTCAAAAGATAATCACCCAACCTCTACATGCAATATTTTATGAAACCCTAGGGTGAAACCTCATTTTTCATGCCCTTTTCCATCAAAATCTACAGAGGCAACAACACAAACCAACCCCATAAAACTTATTCCATTTCACCAAATAATCACCCTAACATCAAAATGGGTTTCTAAATATGTATTGGCTCTATGGAAACACAAAGAGATTGAAAAAGAGAACACAATCACCCTGTACAAAACTATACAGTTCAAGGAAACATCAGATTTATGGTAAAAATACAAAAAAATGCAAGGAAAAAATAAATTTTATTGATCTTCTTCTATGTACATGGTACATTTACACTAGGCATGGTACATTTAAGCTATGCATGGTCATATTTCACACTCAAACACACAAAATCACTACGAGCTACGTTCAACCAGATCAATCCCTTAAGAGTCCAAACTGAAAAATGGTTGCAAATTTCAACATTGTTACTCGGATACCATGATGCTTAGAAACTTCTCATTTGATCCTACAGGATCACATTGGGCCCCTCTATAAAAACCTCTCTCATTTTTCGCTATCTCGGAGTGGTTTTCCCGTGGTAGTAGATTTTCACTTGATGGAAAAAGTGTCAAATGCAAGCAGTGTAAAGTTGCAAAGTAGTCCAACTTTTGTTCTACAACTCATGTGACCAAACAGATTGTTCCAATGCATCTGAATTGGTATATTTATACTAGGTATGGTCCTCTTTCATACCCAAACACACATAATCACTCTGAGCTACGTTCAACTGAATCGATCCCTTAAGAGTCCAAAGTGCAAAATGGCTACAAACTTTAGCATGTTATTACTCAGATACCGTGATGCTTAGAAAATTCTTGTCTAATCCTATGGGATCATGTTGGGCCCCTCTACAAATACCACTCTCTGTTTTTTCTATCTCGGAGTGGTTTTCCCGTGGTGGCAGATTTTCACTTGGGGAAAAAGTTGTCAAATGCAAGTAGTTGAAAGTTGCAAAATGGTGCAACTTTCATTTTGCAACTCATGTGACCAAACAAACTGTTCCAACACATCCGAATAAGTATTTTTACACTAGGAATGGTCCTCTTTTGCACCCAAACATGTGGAATCACTTCGAGCTATGTTCAACCGGATCGATCCCTTAAGAGTCCAAATTACAAAATGGCTGCAAACTTTAGCATGTTGTTACTCAGATACCATGATGCTTAGAAACTTCTCGTCTAATCCTATAGGATCATGTTGAGCCCCTCTACAAAAACCTCTATCATTTTTCACTATCTCGGAGTGGTTTTCTCGTGGTGGTGGATTTTCACTTGATAGAAAAAGTGTCAAATGCAAACAGTGCAAAGTTGTAAAATGGTGCAACTTTCGTTCTGCAACTTGTGTGACCAAACGGACTGTTCCAACGTGTCTAAATAGATATTTTTACGCTAGGAATGGTCCTCTTTCGCACTCAAACATGCAGAATCGCTCTGAGCTACGTTCAACCAGATCGATCCCTTAAGAGTCCAAATTGTAAAATGGCTGTAAACTTCAACATGTTGTTACTCGGATACCGTGATGCTTAAAAACTTCTCGTCTGATCCTACAAGATCAATTTGGTCCCCTCTACAAAAAAATCTCTCGGTTTTTGCTATCTTGAAGTGGTTTTCCCGTGGTGGTAGATTTTCACTTGATAGAAAAAGTGTCAAATGTAAGCAGTGCAGAGTTGCAAAGTGGTGCAACTTTCATTCTGCAACTCATGTGACCAAACAGATTATTCCAATGCATCCAAATAGGTATGTTTACACCAGGTATGGTCCTCTTTCACACCCAAACACGCATAATCGCTCTGAGCTATGTTCAACCACATCAATCCCTTAAGAGTCCAAAATGCAAAATGGCTACAAACTTCAGCATGTTGTTACTCATATACCGTGATGCTTAAAAACTTCTCGTCTAATCCTATGGGATCACGTTGGTCCCCTCTACAAAAACCTCTCTCAATTTTTGTTATCTCGTAGTGATTTTCCCGTGGTGGCGGATTTTCACTTGGAGAAAAAGTTGTCAAATGCAAGTTGTTCAAAGTTACAAAATGATGCAACTTGTGTAACCAAACGAACTATTTCAAGGCATCTAAATAGGTATGTTTATGCTATACATGATCATCTTTCACAACCAAACACGCGGAATCACTCTGAACTACTTTCAACCAGATCGATCCCTTAAGAGTCTAAATTGCAAAATGGCTGCAAACTTCAGCATGTTGTTACTCAGATACTGTGATGCTTAGAAACTTCTTGTTTGATCCTACAGGATCACGTCGGACCCTCTAGAAAAACCTCTATCATTTTTCACTATCTCAGAGTGGTTTTCCTGTGGTGGCAGATTTTCACTTGATGGAAAAAGTGTCAAATTCAAGTAGTGCAAAGTTGCAAAGTGGTGTAACTTTTGTTATGCAACTCGTGTGACTAAACAGACTATTCCAACACATCTGAATAGGTATATTTATGCTAGGTATGGTCCTCTTTCGCACCCAAATACACAAAGTTGCTCTGAACTACGTTCAATCGGTTCAATCCCTTAAGAGTCCAAAGTGCAAAATGGCTACAAACTTTAGCATGTTGTTACTCGGATACCATGATGTTTATAAACTTCTCATCTGATCCTATGGGATCACATTGGGTCCCTCTAAAAAAACCTCTCATTTTTTGCTATCTCGAGGTGGTTTCTCCTGTGGTGGTGGATTTTCACTTGGGAAAAAAGTTGTCAAATGCAAGTAGTTGAAAGTTGCAAAATGGTGCATCTTTCATTCTGCAACTTGTATGACCAAACAGACTGTTCCAATGCATCTGAATAGGTATTTTTATGGTAGGCATGGTCCTCTTTTGCACCCAAACATGCGGAATCGCTCTGAGCTACGTTCAATTGGATCGATCCCGTAAGAGTCCAAATAGTAAAATGGTTACAAAATTCAACATATTATTACTCAGATATCATGACACTTAGAAACTTCTCATCTGATCCTACAAGATCATGTTGGGCCCCTTTACAAAACTTCTCTCATTTTTCACTATCTTAGAGTGGTTTTCCTATGGTGGCGGATTTTCACTTGATGGAAAAAGTGTCAAATACAAGCAGTGCAAAGTTGCAAAGTGGTGAAAATTTCGTTCTACAACTTGTGTGACCAAACGAATTGTTCCAATGTGTCTGAATAGGTATTTTTACACTAGGTATGGTCCTCTTTCACACCTAAACATGTGGAATTGTTCCAAGCTATGTTCAACTGGCTTGATCCCTTATGATGGCATGCAAAACAATCGAAAAGAGAAACATACACACGACAGTTGAGAAGTCTGAGTATTCCACACAAAAGTGTATGATCATTGGTGCAGAGCACCTTGTTCCTCCATTTGATGAAGGAGGTCTAGTTCAGTGGTTTTAGTCATTAAAATTTCAAATAAGGCCATGGTAGGCCATTTTGTAATCTTGATTTTAGTTTTGAGTTAGTGTGGGGTCATTTGAGTCAATTATGTAAGTACGATAGGGAGTACGAATAAGAAAATAGCATTGGTAAAGGAATTGGAAGAGATTACTAATGATGCCCCTATTCAAAATTTATAATTTAGGCCTTAAAAGTAAGGCTAGACAAGGTGAAAAGAAGAAATTGCTTGAGAATAAGTTAGAATAGGTTGGAAATAGGGTGAGGTTGTGGAGTCTGATGTGTTCAAATGGTCTGCAAGGACAAGGTTGGTCAAAAGTATGTTATAGCATGATGCCCTACTTGGGAAAAGAGGGGTTTTGAATGAAAAAGAGAGGTTGGAGGGACTAAAAGTGGGTAAAGTCTAGGGGCAACATAATTTAGTGGTCAATTAAGTTTGTTCAGGAAGAATGAAGAGTGTTGGTAGAGGTTTTGAGGTTGTATGACATCTGGATATGGGGTTTTCAATAAACCCTAGTGAAATTTGAGAAAAGTGAGGGTTTAGAGGATAGTGGGGTTAGAGGGCCAATCATACCCTAAAAATTGTGGATTTTGTGGATTTACAGACTGGTAAATGTTTCCCAATAGTGTTTTGCAACTGAAAAAGTGATTGAGAGGGTGTTTCTTTCTTAAATAGACCTATTCGGGGGTCTAGGACAGTGTTGAGTCCATTTCTTATTTGTATTATAAATTATAACTTGCTTTCTCCCGAGTCCATTTCGTATACAAGAAATAATATTGCAAAAAGTTGACATATAAATTTTTTGACGTGTTTATATGGTGACGGATCAAGAACATAACAATTCATTTTGCACTATCAAGATTATGTTGTGAAAATGTTTAAAGACTAATCAAGATAAATGTTTGTATGATAATGTGTCAAGAAGTTAACTACTTCATCTACTCTGAATATTATGTTTTGCAAGTGTTGTAAAGATTATGTATCCTTTGCTTAATTGAGTTGTTCCAATCGAAGGATTAAATATATTGGAATCATTTTATGAATCATTTCATGGAATACCAATTGAAAATGCATTTTTTGCTTTTATATAAAGTTGTTTAGTATCAATCAATTAATATTCAAGACAAATCATGAAGGACAACAATGATCAATGCTAGGGCTAACCAATTAATAAGTATACACGTGAATAAGTCAAGCATGTACATGTGAATAAGAGAAGCACAAGTACTCAAAAACACGTAAGCCTTGAAGTATACACACGAATACATAGTATACACAAATTAATACAAAGTATATGCACGAATACAAGGTATACGCATGAAAACACGTAAGTCACAAAGTATACATTGGAACACACGTAAGTCACAAAATATACAAATAATTTGTAAAGTATACACTTGAATACACATAACTCATATCTATTGAACCATGAATTTATAATGCAAATATGGACGCCATCAATAAAAAATATTTGTATTAACCAAATAGCCATGTACGCATACATCAATATATGTCGATATAAGTATAAAATATAGGTACAAAATAGCCATATAGGCTTACGAGAATTCCATATAGGCATACAATGTCAAATATATCCAATATAAAATATGTACAAAACTACCATGTAGGCATACAACAAAGGGCTCTAGAATCAAAAGTCATTGCTCTCCATGCTTTGGAAATAAATTCTTTCCCTTTACTTGTCGATCAGATGGCGATAGGTCTACCACTCATTTGTGCTACACTCGAGGAGTGCTCCTATTGCTCCTCCTAGTGTTTAGTTCTTGGTGAAGTTTTAACTGTTACAATAAGAAGTAAAGACATTAATATATAGAAATTACATTATAAAAAATGATATATTTAACAAACTAATCACTAACCGCCATCTCATGATCACTCTCCATGAGGTAAATATTCACACGCCCATGTTGAGGCATGCTCAAGCCCTATATAAACCATCCAAATAGAAATTAAACTATGAATCAATAATGGTTTGCTTTTTCACTAACTAACATCTATAACAATGAATGTAAATTAAAATTTAGTAATTTGCGTCATACCTCCCCTATCAGAGCCATCGAGGATTCTATAGCAGATGTAACACCGATCTCCATTTCCCTCATCACATTTGGTAGTGTTTCCACAGCTTGCAACATCTGAAAACAAAACAATAAATTATTCAATCACAAAAACTACAATAGTGATCCACATCATGACTTATAATGTATGAGATAATGAACAAAATTTTGAGTACTTTTTAGACTATATATTTTTTACTATCATGCTTACTATTTTCCCTATCCATATCTTGTTTGAAAGCACATGTTTTTAGGCTTTTACCCATAGTAGCAAGCTGGTGAACCATTTGATAAAATTCTTTTGTAGACATGTATGATAATTGTGGTGGCATAGAGAAGGCAGTGAACTGTTTGAAAAAATGCCTCAAAGAAATGGGGTCTCGTGGTGATGGAATGCCATTACAAACAAATGCACGTCATGACATTCCATCACCATAAGAATCCATTTCTTTCAGGCATTTTTTCTGATAGTTCATTTCCTTCTCTATGGTATTATTGCTTATTATTATGCTTTGATAGAAATTTTTCCAAGCATCCATAGTTTGTTGGAAAAAACCTATTTTATGCTTTTAGCCATAGCAGCAAGGAAGTGAGTAGTTTGATAAAATGCTTTGGTACACATGTATGGAAAATGTGGTATCATAGAAAAGGTGGTGAGTTGTTTAAAGAAATTCCTTGAAGAAATGTGGTCTCATGGTGATGGAATGGCATTCCATCAACATGAGACCACATTTCTTCAAGGCATTTTTTTCAAACTACTAACTGCCATGTCTATGATATTGCTTACTATTATGCTTTGATATATTTTTTCCAAGCATCCATAGTTTGTTGGAAAGCACTTTTTTAAGCTTTTAGCCATAGTAGTGAGGAAATGAACTATTTTATAAAAAAAATTGGTAGACATGTATGGAAAATGTGGTAGCATAGAAAAGGCAGTGAGCTGTTTGAAAAAGTGCGTCAAAGAAATTGGGTCTCATGGTGATGTCCATCACCATGAGACCACATTTCTTTGAGATATTTAAAAAAAAACTCATTTCCTTTTCTATGCTATTGCTTACTATTATTCTTTCATATATTCCTTCCAAGCATCCATAGCATAAACAAGGAAGTGAACTATTTGAAAAGATGTCGAGTAGTAAAAAGTGGTCTCATGGAATGCCATGACAAGCAAATATAATTGGAAGCTGCTCCTAGACTTATTACTTATGCTATGTGAAGTAATTGCATCACTGCTTATGTTGACTTTCTAAACAACTATATTGTAGTTGAAATTTTTTCATCTATCAACATCTAGTTATTAGTTATGGAATGTGAAGTAATGCTTTGAGTTTGAATGATGTGCAATGCAACATAATCAAGGATATGAATATAAACTACACAAATCTATTAAATATAATTCATTAGTTAAACTCTTTATTCTATTACCTGCGTGTAGGTTTGAGTAAATCCACTGGCACTGGGAGGTGTTCCCTCAAAACCTCCAATATTAGCATGTTCAACATCCAAAATCACATATTAAAATACCATTCGTAAAACAATGTTATTAACATGTAATAAATTTATAATTCTTTACTAGTTACATACCCTACCGATAGGTGTACTACAAAAATAAGTAGGTGGAGGGACGATGTATCTAGTCTCAACACTGTGACCCTACAATTTTATTAAAATCATAAAACTAAATTAGTTAATCTTTCATTTCAAAATCAAGATTTCATAAATTAAATTCAATGAACATGCTAACTTTTACCTAAGTATCAATGCCATACGCCTCATGCAAAGTTTTGGTTGCCTTCTCCATCTCCATAGTTGTAGATGGATCCTACGTAGCAGCATCCTAAGTGTCGGTGGGGTCATATGTACAAGTCACTCCGCAAGATTGACACACATGGGTTCGAAGGCCACAACTCAAAGACTCCCCTGGATGGCATTGTAGAATAGGGCTAGTATGTTGGATGAAACTCTAGGTCAAAGTGTTGATCATCTACAATGTCTCTATGTTGGAACTCTCCTTCATGATGAAATGCATAACAACATGCTCATGAGGCGGCCTAGCGAGAGCTCGTCTCCCTTTCCGCGTAGGATCCAGTTGTGCACCGGGTCTATCCTGAGAAGACCCCCCACCTCTCCCTTGGAAGTCGCTCATATCAAAATAAGTTGGGATTTTGTTCAATATGAACTCACTATATAGTTTCCTAAGGAAATACTAGGGGACTTCACAATTTTTTCACGGTGGGTAATCAAAAACCAAGTATCACACTTATCATAAAAATAGTTCCTAATTTGTTGGTGGTCGCACCAATGAATAGGAAACCTCTTCACATTGAGGGTAAGATTTTGATTTGTGCGTGGGTCAGTGAATAATGAGCACAAATCACCTTTTGTAATTTTTAAATCCTTTACATCTTTATATGATAGTTTATCCGCGTAATAGGCCCTAGCCGCTTGCCTCCTATCTTGCCATCCAATTATTTGATTGCTAATTGAATCTACATTTTTTAACATATCTTTCAATGAACTTGCTAAAGTCATTCTTTTCGTGGTTGAACCATTTGGATCGCTCAACCTACTAATTAAATCCTCAATTTTCTTTTTGTTGTTCTCAATTTCACTCATTAAATTTTGTTGAGTGCTAGGAGGGTGTTGAGTGAATGGTGGAGGAAGTTGTTGAGGTTGATTTTCTTGTTGAGGATTTTGTTCTTAAGGATTTGGTTGCTCTTCTTGTTGAGGATTTTGAGGGTTTGCAAGTTCATTTGAATATCCTACAAATTCAAAAAAAAAATATCAAATACAACCTAAAACTAACAAATTCAAAACAAAAATCAAACAATCCTTACCTCTCACACCTCCTCCTTGTCGTGGTGCCATCCTTGCGATGAAATAGCAATTGTTGATGAAGATTTTTTTTGAATGCCTCCTCCTAGAATGCAAACGCAAAAAATGGGGGTTTTGGCTACGGGCACAACAAAAAACACGGTCAAAATGCAAGAATGAATGTGTTTCACTTTTTTTTTGCTTTTAACATGTCATAACATGAGCGTGTTATAACGTGCTCACGTTATGGATTGTTGTGGCCAAGCCTCGGGCTCGACACACCAAGCCATGACGCGAGGGCGTTATAATGTGCTCGTGTGATGACTTCTCAAAACTTTTTAAAAAAATTTACCCACCTCCATGCACCCTCCCAACCTTTATTCTATAATGTCAACTTCATTCTATAATATAAGCGTATCACCTTTCTTAAAATTTGAACAAGGTTTTGAAATCAAGGGTTCAATATGCATATTTCAGGCCTATGTTGAACACTCTATTTAAGGAATTTGTTGACAAGGCTACAATTTTTTAATTGATTTATTTTTATGTTGTGTTTGGACTTAATTTTGTAAAATTGCAATAGACAATGCACTTTTATTCTTTATGAATTGAGACTAATAGTAATTTTGTTGGTTGTATTGAGGCACAACTTCATTCATGGCAGAAAAGGTAACACCTTGTTGCTCATATCATATGGAACATTACATATAAAGGAGGATATATTCTAGGGTTATTGTTGACTACATTGAAGGAGGGAGCTTCATATATGGGACACAATCAACACTCTCCTTCTTGGATTATACTCATTACAACTTGCTCCAGTAGGAATATTTCCCACATTGTAGAATTTTTAAGAGATGAAAGGGGCATGTGTTTGCATTGAAGGGCTCCAAGTATGCATTTCCATTATTGTAGAAGTTTTTTGGAGAATTTTCTTTCTTGTCATTTATGTGCATTGTAACTCAAATTTTAAGCCTTGTGACTGAAAATAAAAATTGTAATACTCTATTTCTAAGCATTTTTCAAGCAAGATAGATATTTCAAACTTGTGCAAGCTGTATGAACACCTTTATTTTAATAAATTTAAGTGATTTTTCCTTCTCAATGGTTGTCTTATTGTGTGCAATTGATGATTGATGTGTATTTTTGCGTTTTATGTTTAAATCCTCAAATAACAGTCAATTAAAATGACTAAATATACTACTGCTTGACATCAATTAATAATTAAATTAACTAAATATACTACCAATTGGCAGAAATCAATGAACAGTGAATAAATGTGACTAAATATATGACTAGTGAAATCAGTGAATAAAAATGACTAAATATACTACCAAACTGATCAAAATGATGATTAAAATTAATGACTAAATACACTACCAATGGATAGAAATTAGTGAATCAAAATGACTACATAAGTGACCAGTTAACAACAATCAATGACTAAATAAGTGACCAGATTACAACAATCAATGAATAAATTAGCGACTAAATATACTACTAAATTATCAATCTATCAAAACATCCAATAAATGAATAAAAATGGTTTAGTCATCAATTTGGTCGCATTATTAATGACTGGCAATAAACTACTAATCATCACATGATCATGTTTGGTCATTTATATGCAGTTTTTAGTAGTTTTTTTAATCATATATTGTTGTTTCTATACTAATGTAAGGAGAGTATGATGACTAAAAAAATAAAATGTGTCAATAGAGCATTGAAATCACATAACCAAGAATCTAATGATTAATCATGAGGAAAATGACTTTGGTTATCCTATAATGATATTAAAAGAGGTTGAGGTTAAAACTGTAGGATCTTCATGAGAATGGCCTCTTTAAAGAGATCATTGAAATTTCATATTCTAGGGATTCAAATGAGTCTAGATTCATAGAAAGGCCCTAAAGCTCACATATATGCTTTGAAAATATCATTATCAATTGATGAGCTAAAGGATCTCTATAACAAATGGTTCATAAAGCACAACACTTGCTGAAGGTTTTACAAGTAAGGTTGCAAGTTAAGTGGCCTTAACCTGGGGGAAAACTCCATGGTTAAGTGTGATTGAGTTGGAGTAGTACTAGGATGAGTGACCTCTCAGGAAGGCCCAATGCTTCACCTTTGTGAGCATCACCTAGATGTAATGAGAGCTAATTGGATCATTAATTATCATGAGATATGGGTTATTTTGAACCACTACTCATGAAACACTAGCCAATGAGTTTGACTCAAAAAACTACACAGTTGAATCTTGATAGGAATATCATAATTTGACATGCTATCAAAAACAACTCCTACTTATTAATTGATGAGATAAAGGGGCTCTATAATGAATGTTTTATAAGTCACAAATTTTTTTGAATGTTTTGCAAATGGAGTTGCAAGTCAAGTAGGCTTCACCTTTCGTAAAACCCCATGGTTAAGTGTGATTGAGTTGGAGTAGTATTGGAATGGGTGAACTCTTGGGAAGGTCGAATGCTTCACCTTAGAGAGAATCACCTAGATGCAATGAGTGCTATGTGGAAATTTTATTAACATAAGACATGGATTTTTGTGAACCACTACTAAAGAAACATGGATCAATGGGTTTGGCTCAATAAACTATGCAGTTGAATCATAATAGAAATATATCATAATTTGACATGCTATGGAAAATTCCTCCTACTTATAAATTGATGAGATAAAGGGGCTCTATAATGAATGGTTCATAAGGCACAAAATTTATAAAGTTATTGCAAATGGAGTTGCAAGATAAGTGGACTTAACCTTGGGGAAAACTCCATGGTTAAGCGTGCTTGAGTTGGAGTAGTATTGGATGGGTGATATTTTGATAATTTATAATGCTTCACCTCTATGAGCTTCACCTAGATGCAATGATTTCTGAGTAGACCATTCATTATCATGATAAATGGGTTCTTATGAAGAACTACTCATGAAACATGGGTCAATGAGTTTGATTCGAAAAACTACAAAATTGAATCCTGATAACAATATAATAATTTGACATATGAAAAATACACCCTACTTATCAATTGATGAGCTAAAGGGGATCCATAATTAATGGTTCATAAGGTGGAACACTTGCTAAAAGTTTTTAAAATTGGTTTGTAAGCTAAGTGGGCTTAACCTTGGGGAAAACTCCATGGTTAAGTGCACTTGAGTTGGAGTAGTATTGGTATGAGTGACCTCCCAAGAATTTCCAATGCTTCACCTCTATTAGAATCACCTAGATGTAATGAGTATTAAGTGGGCCATTCATTATCATGAGAGATGGGTTCTTGTGAACTACTACACATGAAACATGGGTCAATGAGTTTGACTCGAAAATCTACACAATTGAATCCTAAGAGTAATATCATAATTTGACACATTATGGAAAATACCTCCTACTTATCAATTGATTCAAGATAAAGAGGATCTATAATGAATGTTTAATAAGGAATAACACTTTATAAATATTTTACAAATGGGGTTGCAAGCTAATTGGGCTTAGCCTTGGGGAAAAATCTATGGTTAAGCATGCTTGAGTTAGAGTAGTACTAGGATGGGTGATCTCTTAGGAAGGCCCAATTATTCACCTCTATGAGCATCATCTAGATTAAATGAGCACTAAATGGACCATTAATTATCTATGGGTTCTATTGAACCACTATTCATGAAACATGAGTCAATGAGTTTGACTTGAAAAGTTGCACAGTTGAATCCTGATAGTACTATCATAATTTGACATGCTATAAAAAGCCTCCTACTTATCAATTGATGAGCTAAAGGGGCTATATAATTAATGTTTCATACCACAAAACTTGTTGAATGTTTTACAAATGGGTTTGCAAGCTAAGTGGGCTTAACCTTGGGGAAAACTTTATGGTTAAGCATGCTTGAGTTGGAGTAATACTAGGATGGGTGACCTACCAGGAGGGCCCAATGCTTCACCTTTGTGAGAATCACTTAGATAAAATGAGTTCTAAGTGGACCATTCATTTTTTTAAGATATGAATTCTTGTAAACCACCACTCATGAAACATGGGTCAATGAGTTTGACTCAAAAAACTACATAGTTGAACCTTGATATCAATATTATAATTTGACATGCTATGGAAAATATCTCATACTTATCAATTGATGAGGTAAACATGATCTATAATGAATGGTTCATGAGGCACAACACTTTTTGAAGGTTTTTCAAATGCAGTTGCAAGCTAAGTGGGCTTAACCTTGGGGAAAATTATATGGTTAAGCACACTTAAGTTGGAGTAGTACTGGGATGGGTGACCTCCCGAGAAGGCCCAATGCTTCACCTCTATGAGAATCACCTAGATTCAATGAGTGTTAAGTGTACCATTCATTATCATGAGAGATGGTTTCTTGTGAACCACTACTCATGAAACACATGTGGATCAATGAATTTGACTTGAAAAACTACACATTTGACTCCTGATAGCAATATCATAATTTGACACGCTATGGAAAATACCTCCTACTTATCAATTAATGAGCTAAATGGTATCTATAATGAATGTTTGATAAGGTACAACACTTTTTGAAGGTTTTTCAAATGGTTTTTCAAGCTAAGTGGGCTTAATCTTGGGAAAAACTCCATGGTTAAGCACACATGAGTTGGAGTAGTACTAAGATGGGTGACCTCCTAGGAAGTCCCAATGCTTCACCTATGTGAGCATTACCTAGAAACAATTAGTTTTAAGTAGAGCATTCTTTATCGTGATAGATGGGTTCTTGTGAACCACTACTCATTAAACATGGGTCAATGAGTTTGACTCCAAAAACTACACAGTTGAATCCTGATAGTAATATCATAATTTGACACGCTGTGGAAAATACCTCCTACTTATCAATTGATGCAATAAATGGGATCTATAATGAATGGTTCATTAGTAAAAACACTTGTTGAAGGTTTTGAAAATGGGGTTTCAATGTAAGGGGGCTTAACCTTGGGGAAAAGTCCATGGTTAAGTGTGCTTGAGTTGGAGTAGTACTAGGATGGGGACTTCATAGGGAAATCCCAATACTTAATCTTTGTGAGAATCATCTAGATGAAATGAGTGCTAAGTGTACCATTCATTATCATGAGATATGGGTTCTTTTGGACCACTACTAATGAAACATGGGTCAATGAGTTTGACTCGAAAAACACACGTTGAATCCTAATAGTAGTATCATAATTTGACATGTGGAAAATACCTCCTACTTATCAATTGATGAGCTAAATTGGATCTATAGTGAATGGTTCATAAGGCATAACACTTTTTGAAGGTTTTTCAAATGGGTTTTCAAGCTAAGTGGGCTTAACCTTGGGGAAAACTACATGGTTAAGCTCGCTTGAGTTGGAGTAGTACTAGGATAGGTGATCTAACTAGAAGGACCAATGCTTCACCTTTATGATAATCACCTAGATTCAATGAGTGTTAAGCGAACCATTTATTATCATGACATATGGGTTCTTGTGAACCACTACTCATAAAACATGGGTCAATAATTTTGACTCAAAAAACTACACAGTTAAATCTCAATAGCAATATCATTATTTGAAATGCTATGGATAATACCTCCTACTTATCAATTGATGAGCTAAAGGGTCTCTATAATTAATGGTTCATAAGGCACAACACTTTCTAAAGGTTTTACAAATGGGGTTTCAAGATAAGTGGGCTTAACCTTGGGAAATAATCCATGGTTAAGCTCGCTTGAGTTGGAGTAGTGCTAGGATGGGTGACCTCCCGAAAAGGTCCAATGCTTCACCTCTATGAGCATCACCTAGATTAAATTAGTGCTAAGTATACTATTCATTATCATGAGAGATGGTTTCTTGTGAACCGCTACTCATGAAATATGGGTCAATGAGTTTGACTCAAAAAACTACACAATTGAATCTTGATAATAATATCATAATTTGACACACTATGGAAAATACCCCATGCTTATCAATTGATGAGCTAAAGGGGATCTATATTGAATGGTTCATAAGCCACAATACCTATTGAAGGTTTTAAAAATGGGGTTGTAAGCTAAGTGGGCTTAACCTTGGGGAAAATACATGGTTAAGCGCACTTGAGTTGGAGTAGTACTAGGATGGGTGACCTCTCGAGAAGGCCCAATGCTTCATCTATGTGAGCATCACCTAGATGTAATGAGTGCTAAATATATTATTCATTATCATGAGAGATAGGTTCTTTTGAAGCACTACTCATGAAACATGGGTTAATGATTTTGATTAAAAAAACTACACAGTTTAATCTTGATAGCAATATCATAATTTGACACACTATAGAAAATACCTCCTACTTATCAATTGATGAGCTTAAGGGGCTATACAATGAATGGTTCATAAGGGAAAAAACATGCTAAATATTTTTCAAATGGGGATGCAAGCTAAGTTGGCTTAACCTTGGGGAAAACTTCATGGTTAAATGTGCTTGAGTTGGAGTAGTACTAGGATGGGTGACCTCCTTGGGAAGGCCTAATGCTTTACCTTTATGACCATCATATAGACACAATTAGTGCTAAGTGTACCATTCATTATCATGGGATATGGGTTCTTGTGAACCACTACTCATGAAACATGGATCAATGAGTTTGACTAAAAAAACTACACAATTAAATCTTGATAGCAATATCATAATTTGACATGTTGTAGAAAATACCTCCTACTTATCAGTTGATGAACTAAATGGGATCTATAATGAATGGTTTATAGGGCACAACACTTTTTGAAGGTTTTTCAAATGGGTTTGCAAGATAAGTGGGCTTAATCCTGGGTAAAAATCCATGGTTAAGCGCACTTGAGTTTGAGTAGTTCTGAGATGGGTGACCTCCCGGGAAGGCCCAATGCTTCACCTATGTGAGGATACCCTAGTTGTAATAGGTTTTAATTAGAACATTCATTATCATGATATATGGGTTCTTGTAGACCACTACTCATTAAACATGGTTCAATGAGTTTGACTAAAAAAACTACACTGTTGAATATTGATAGCAATATCATAATTTGACACGCTATGGAAAATATATTCTACTTATCAATCGATGATCTATAGGGGATCTATAATGAATGGTTCATAAGTCACAACACTTTATGAATGTTTTACAAATGGGGTTGCAAGCTAATTGGGCTTAACCTTGGGGAAAACTTCATGGCTAAGCATGCTTGAGTTGGAGTAGTATTGGGATGGGTGACCTCTCGAGAAGGCCTAATGCTTCACCTCTGTGAGCACCACCTAGATGCAATGAGTGCTAATTGGACAATTGATTATCATGAGAGATGGGTTCTTGTGAAACACTACTCATGAAACATGGGTCAATGAGTTTGACTCAAAAAACTACATAGTTGAATTGTGACAACAATATCACAATTTGACATGCTGAGGAAAATACCTCCTACTTATCAATTGATGAGATAAAGGGCCTCTATAATGAATGGTTCATAAGGCACAACACTTGCTGAATTTTTTTCAAATGGGGTTGCAAGCTAAGTGAGCTCAACATTGGGGAAAACTCCATGGTTAAGTGTACTTGAGTTGAAGTAGTACTAGGATGGATGACCTCTCAAGAAGGCCTAATGCTTCACCTCTATGAGCATCACTTAGATGCAATGAGTGCTAAGTGGACCATTAATTTTCATTAGAGATGGGTTCTTGTTCAAACCAGTACTCATATAACATGGGTCAATGAATTTGACTTGAAAAACTATATGATTGAATATTGATAGCAATATCATAATCTCGTTATCAATTAATGTATGCATAAATTTTACTCATTTGAGAGTCCAAAAATATCTAATAGAGAAATATATTATAGATTATTTATGCCCTCTATGTAATTTCATGAGTTGTTGCAAAGAACTATGATTGAAATGAGGGGAAAGCCCACTTGAAAAATCCTACATGATTCTCAAGTAAATATCTAGGGTTGTAAAAATAATGGCCAACAAAGAAGCTATAATATTGTATTCTACAATTTTAACCCTAAAAATCATTATAATAAAATACTAACTTTATCTAAGAGATTGAGTTTAATTTCTTAAATCATTGGTCTCTCATTATAGAGACCCAAGTCCAAGTCCCCATAAGTACATCTAATTTGGAATTAGAAGTGGTTACTCTTGGAAATATTTGGATTGCTTCAAATGTGGATGTGGTTTCTAAATAAAGTGGATTTCTAGTTAGCGACTCTTGGTATTTGATAGATTAAATTTCTAATACGTGTATTCATAAGGAGGTTGCATTAGTATCTAACATGTTCTCATGAAAGTATTGGTATAACATAGATGCTCATATGAGAATTTAACTTTTATAAATAACATATTCAAGATAAAAAAAAAAGTCCCAATTTTATCCTTTAATTTTTATTCAATCCTACACAATCCCTACTTCTAACACCAAAATTTTGACCCAAAAAGTTATAGGGTTCCATCCTTGAAAGAGTTGTGAGTTATCTCCTCCTTAAAAGGAGACCCAAAATTTTCCTAAGCATTTCAAGGTCAATATGTCTTGGTATTGAAAGGTAGTTCAATGGTGAAATGTATGTTGTTTTAACAAGAGGCATAGTAAATATTAAATAAAAATAGTTATAGAGTTATCTAAAGCTAAATTTAAGGGATTCATAATAATTATTTAAACTAACTACATCCTATACAATCTAGCATATAAAAGGAAAAAAAATAGTGAAGAGGATGAAAGGGGAACATAAATGAGAATAAGGGAGATAATAGAGATGGAAGAGAACATAATTTTAAGCTAGATAATTTAAGATATTTATTCTTTTGATGATGTCCACCTATAAACACCAAGAATCTGTTAGGGTTAGAGATGGCAGATCTAACAATTAAATGCAGATTTTATATAATAAACAGAGAAACTAAAACATGCACAGAATAAATCATAACACATAATTTAATGTGGTTCACCCAATCTGGGCTACATCCACCAAACCGTAGCCATCCAATACTTTTATTATCTAGTGAAAAACCTATTACAATCTTGCGAATAATCGCGTTTTTCATCATACTAAAATACCCATCTGAACCCCCTTTTTACCAAGCTTAGAAGCTTCCAGATTTTAGGGTTCTACAAAATTGGATTTTTCTTTTTCCATTGATTTTAGGGTTCTGCAGGGGGCCAGGGTGTACAGTATAGCATGATCAGTCGCCACATACCAACAGGATCCACTCATAAATTTGTCAATCTTGGCTCAATATGAGATATGAGATACAAGTAGTACAAGGGTCTAATTAAAATAGTTTAACATATGATAATATATTCACATGAAAAACAACAATGGAAGCCACCATAAAGTCACTTGTGTAGATGATAAAGATTAAATTCATGTACAAATATGAATTTAAATTAAACATGTGATTGTAGATAGAAACTTAATCCATATACATCACTTATTCTCAAATTCAATTAGGGGATTTTTTGAAAACTATACTTTGAGTGGTGAAGTGTGATAATGGCATAAGAACTCCATTGTGTCTAAAGGACTGACCTTTTATTACATACTGTGATAAGATATTTGATATGGTCCATAATGGTCATATGTTGCATCATAAAACTTATCAAAAATGTGATATTTCTACAATCCATAATAGTTAGTTATAATTTTATTCAACTAAACCATGTTGATATATTTTAAAAATCCAATTTAATCTAGAAAAAAATCATATCAAACCATAGAGTATACATTATAGATTCTATTTGGCATGTGCATTATTACTCATTTTCTCTCTCTTACTGATAATACCTTGAGTAGGTCTAGACCCAAGGATGATTTGGAAATGTTAATCAAATTATGTTTGAAATGTCTATTAGATATTGGTTGTCAGATTGGCTTAAGGAAAATATGACTTATTAATATTATGGGTCAAATAAGATCACTATAATGAACTTAGGGTATATTTTGGTAAATATATTTTCATAAATATGGTTTAATACGAGTATTAGTTTTTAGGATTTAGGTATTGAAATAGCTTGTTTCCTATTTATTTGATTAACTCAAATATTATCTGTAATGAGAAAGTCTAATATGACATTATATGAAAGTATTGAATTGGAAATCAAAGATGATAAATAAATAATATAATAAATTTTATTGTATATAACTAGCTATATTGAATTCATAGATGTAATATAATAACATATATTCTCTCTTCAAGAAATAATCATAAGATTAGAATTGGAAATTGTAATGATGGTATTTGATTGTAACATTAAATCTAGTTTTGAATATGTTTTATTTTTCATTATTAAGTTAGAAACTATACCACTTAAAATTATAACCCTAGACCCTAAACTTGCACTTAAACTTAAACTTAAACATAAACCTAAATATGTCATTCCAACCTGAAACAAAGCATTATTCTCTAAACCCAAAAAATAAATATCTATCATAACATGGAAATTAGAAACCAAAAATATTAAGGTATAATAAAGAGTATGAAAATGATGTGAAGAGGGGATATTTGATATAGTTACATGGGGTTGTAATGTAGTTATTAATGGTTTTAAAAGTGGGGTCAACTTTAAGCAATATATGTCTTATAAACCTTTGAGTACAAAATTATTCAATTGACACATGATATAACGAGGATTAGCATGATGATCAAGTGACGCATGACCCATGCATGGATATTGAACTTAGTCAAGTAATACTTGGCTCAATGTAAGAATTTTTTTTTGGTCAAGTAGTACTCAACTACTATATATAATGTATATTAGTCAATTAATACTTAAAAATTATTAAGTTCATTTAACCAAGTAAGATTTGGTAGATGTTGAATATAGAGGTAGTTTGTTGGTTAACTAAACTTGTGAAATTAAGGAAATTTTGAGCTTCACACATCAAGGTTATATCTAACCATGTATATAGATAAGCATATGATTAGAAAGAATAATGAGATTTAATTTGTTTCTTTGTGCATATATATGTATCTCTAGAGTTCTTTAGACATGAACTTGATTTGTGAGGTATAACATGTGTTTTGCTCACAGTTTCACCCCTTAAAATATTGAGGGTTTAATTTTAGGGACATTCCATAATGGATATGATAATATCAACTAGAACATCAACACTCATCTCCTCTTCTAACATTTTAAGCCATTATCTTCTAGTTTGCCTATAATGTAACAATCCAACAAATGATTATAATTGTACTGCTCACATAAAATCATCTTCAGGAGTCATGACACACACTCTAATACCAATTGATGTAACAAATGATTGGAATTTGAATGAAAAACTAGTGAATAATTTCCTACAACATAAAAACAAAAAGGAAGAAAATGGAAGAACTGGACATAACAAGTTTATTAAGTTGTAGAAGGAAATAAATTCAACATGAGCCACATTATATAGTGAAATTCATCACTCCATTCTAGACCCTTGAAACTAATGAGAAATATATTGTTTAAGAAGATACTTTCTACACTTATAATCTACCTATTGTCAACTTACATTTTTTCAAAGCTCTACCCAAAACTTTACAACTACCCTTTGATTATCCTTATACCACTAGCAACCCCTTCTCCACTTATATAATTTGATATAAATAGACATCAAGAATTAAAGACCTAATGTGTTAGGACTCCAACACCTAAAAGCATCCATGCCATCATTAAATTTTCTTAGAAGAAAATCCAATCTCAATTATTAATTAAAACAGTCATGTCACTCCTCATTAAATCTAAAATCTAACACTTTTTTGACAATCCATATGTAATAGAATAGCTATCTCTTGTCAATGATAAAATTTTATAGGAAAACTAATTGTGCAATAAATGTTCCTATGGAGTAATCATTTTTTGTTAGAAACCACCCTAACAACTTAGGCATGTTTTCTTAACACGACACATACAATGACTTTTCCTCAATATTGTGCATCATTTAATTGTGTAACATAATCAACTTGTGTGTGAGTCATGTGGGTTGCATAAATTAACAATAACTTATGTAAAAGGTACATACAATAAACCATAACATATGCTAACATTTATGAATGAGAAAGGCTTTGTTGACAAGCTTTTATAAGTTAAATACACTACAAAATATCTTACATTAATAAACAAATTATTAAATTATTTTTAAAAAATTGTAAAATTTATTAAATTAAAAATAATTGAAGATTGAATGATTGTGAAGATCTTAATTGATAATTTTGTTTATTATTTAATTTAAATATAAAAAATTAATTAAAAAATAAAATAATAGTATTGTAAAAACAATGAAATAGAAAACACAACAAAAATATATTCATCTAATACAATGAGATTTGAAATTTATACTTATATTTAGATACTTCTACATAACAATAATCATCACTATTAATAATTAAATCTTTGATGATAACAATCATCAAATAAGATTTATTTTTATTTATCTAAGATAAATAAGAAATTTTGAATTATGTCTAAGTCTTCTCTCTCTTTCGCCAAAGTTCTAACAATTCGCCAAACTGCAAAATATTAGAAAAACAAAAATTAAAATTTACAAATAATATACTAAAAAAAAAAAAAAACTATTAATATTCATAAACATTTCTTTTTTAATTATATCTTCAATTGAAAAAAATCATCAAATTTAAAAAAGAGTAAATATTAAAAACACTTTAAAACTATTTTTATTTATTTCAACATTATATTACCTGTGTCGGTTGCCACTCAATATCCTGGGCCGTATCTTTTGGGTATTCTGAAACAGTTCGGTGTCTCAATGTACAATAATTCTCCCTCAAACTCATCGATTCCATCTTCTTAAACGGAATTATATGCACAGAAGAATTACAGTCCTCAAATTGCTGAGAGGCCGCTTCGTGCTTAGCGACTCCCTCAGAAGTGAATGGACTTGTCGAAGAAGAAGAAGAGGAATGCATAGCCTCCAATTCATTTTCCTCTTCTGAATCCCTCTCACTACATTTCACATGCTCAACTTCTTCTTTGGCAAGTTTCTGCTCACCCATGACGAAAACGAGCAAAGCTAGAGGAAGAAACAAAAGCCCTCCTAATATGCGTACAAGCAGCCACAAAAAACTAAGAAATTGTAAGAACGAAATTAAGAACTCCTTTGACAAGTTTTTGCTCACCCATGGACCTTGAAATTTATACTGTGAATTCGCCATTTTCAGGCAATTATCCAAGCAAAGATCTCCTGCAAGAAATTTCTGGTGTGTTGTCCTTTACAGTGAAGCAGGGAGGTTGTGTGTTATATAATATGCAACATTGTCAACACCAACGACAACGCCAGGGCCTGCCGCCGTTAATTTAGAGGTGCGGCTGATTTTATGCTGTGGTTGAATGAGGTGTTTACCTAATTTCCTTTCATGAGATTTATTTTTGTTTATTGTCTCCTTTTTTTTGAAAATCTGACCGTTTTCCTAATAAGAACGAAACCGCAACATTCAATGTGGGAAACCGCCATATTTAGAGAATATGATTGCTATACAGTTTCTAAATTTGTTCTACCTAATTTGAAACACCGTAGGTGGTGGTGGCCTTGGAATTGCTACACAGTTTCTAGATTTGTTCAGCGTTGAGGATGGGGAAAGAGTCGAGTGGTCCACTGGCATGGGCTTCGGCGGGGTCTCTGGCATTAATAAAATATCGTGCTAATTGTTCTCTGCCGGCCAAGCAAATTGCTAAGATTTGGGGATTATCGGTAACAGTAATGGAATGGTGGTGTTGAGAGTTATAATTTAGGTTTTTTTTTTTTAAATAAGTGTCATTTTTCAAATTTTATTTAATAAAAAGAGTTTAAAAAATATATATATATATTAAAATACAAGTCATCCTATCCTGCATGGTGGTAAAATACTCTCCCTGACCATCTTATATTATTTCCTAGGTTTTTTAATTATATTACATAGGCTTCAATTCATTCTATGATTATTTTGTTGATTTTGACCATTATAATTGTTCATGTCTAGTCTATCTTGGTTTCTCGATCACTCTCATCTCCTAGTGGTGGATCTTTGTTTGTTCCCAACTTGGTAGTTTTGTTGTCTAATTTTACTTCTCTTGAGACTCCCTCAATGTTGGTGCGTTGACTTTAAGATCCTACTAACTAAATCATCATTATTCTCCCTACTCAACACTTGTGGTTGAGTTGGTTGTGGAGGTTTCCTCCCCCCTTCTCCTCTATTTGATGACTATGTTAATGGTGTTTCATGGACTATTATTCAAATGAGGAATAA
Organism: Sequoia sempervirens; assembly: GCA_007258455.2. Taxonomy (NCBI): domain Eukaryota; kingdom Viridiplantae; phylum Streptophyta; class Pinopsida; order Cupressales; family Cupressaceae; genus Sequoia; species Sequoia sempervirens. The sequence continues at coordinate 80,008,139 of VDFB02075321.1, read as the reverse complement.
GTTGTTCTCAATTTTGTATCTCACTCACACATAATGGTAAAGGGCATGTAGTTGTCTTGAACTAGGTCTAGCATTGTCTAGACTTACTCTTTTATTTATTTATTTTCTAGTAATCCCATTTTTTTCTTTTACCTCTATCTGATTTGTGTGTTTGATCTCATGTGGAAATAATTTTGAGTGCCTTTGTTTGTTATGGTTTCATTGCATGTTGTGCTTGTTCTTCCACTATAATGAGTTTCAAACCCTATCAAAACTTGATTTTTACCCTTAGTCAAGGACATTCAACCTACATAAATGATAAGTAAACACAAATTTTCCTTTTACTAATCAATGAAATAATAATAGAACCAAGAGAAAAACATAAATGAAGAGTGGATTTTCTAGAGTTATCATTTCCTATCCAAGTTAAATCAACAAATCAAACCAAACATGGATCACTAGTTCTAACATAAGATAAATAATAGCCCATGAAGGTTTCTAAGGATTATTTTTCTCATATTCCCAAGAAAATCTTTGGGATACTACATAAACATAGTGTTTCCACTATAAAATCAATATGATTCGGACAAATATGATATAAGCAAAGAAGGTACCTAATCAATTGTCTAAAAAGGATCATTGATTTCCAAGTACCAATATCATTTACTATTAATTTTTACAAAGGATTCATGGAAGGAGATATAAACTTAAAATATTCTATTTTAATAATGTCTTCAAACTTCATGAGCATAATTGACCCTTTAGACCACTAATATATCAACCAAACGTCTCACCTTCATTCCCAAATAATAAAAGTTAACCCTAATCATTCATTTCAATCTCTTTGCAATTTTATATTTTAACTAAAAAATCAAGATCTATTATTTCATGTCAATATCAAATCATAAACATATTGAACAATAAGAACAAAGTTATCTTAACTTCTAAGAATGTAAAAGGTTAGAATTTCTATTTTTATAATCTCTTAAAACCATTGGTAGCAAACTAATCATATTGAAGTTCTTTCTTAAGCTTCTAGATAGCTTGTCTTAATTTACTAACATGATTCTCTTTACGTTTTCCTTCAAATCTATGTGATTCTTTAATGAAAATTTCTTCTTCAAGGAACATGTTTAAAAACATTGTCTAGACATATATTTGATAAGGAGACCACTTTAAGACTCTAAATAAATTAATAATAACATTAATAATAGTATATATAGATATATGTATAAATATTTTTGCATAGATAAATGCATTCCTTTTGACAAAAACCTTGAACAATAAATCTATATTCAAACTTATCAATAGACCCATCTTATTTGTGTTTAATCTTGTACAACCATCTATTACTAATAACTAAATATTCTCATTTGGGCTCGTTAATTCAATTCCCATAATTGGTTTTTCATAATGTTATCATATTTAAGAACATATAGACTATTATATATCATGGTTAGGTATAGGGTTCTTGGAGAAAAATAAAGTCTTGGTAGATAATGGATATTGTTTAATCATATGTTGTAAAAATAATTTGAATTTTATTCAATTTGATTATTCTAATCTCTTAAAATCTAATGTCACTATCTGATGCAGGAGCATTCGAGCACATTGGTGATCTACATCACCCAAAAAATAGTTTGGTTTGATTTTTATCTATTTTTGTTTGATTTCAATCTAGCATTATATTTTTGGAATTTATAGATGGTTTTCAAAGTTAAATTTTCATTTGGTGTTGGTGGTCAATTCTAGAAAAAGTTGAACGACATTTTTGTCATTGATTGACAAAATGTCATATTACGATTTTAACATTGACCACACATTTTGATTTTTCAATATTTGATGGATTCAATTAATCATATATTTATTTTACTATTTCACATGAGTTCGAATTGATTTCAAGGAGGGAATTAGAGAGGTCATAAAAAGAAATCTAAAAGAAATAAAAATTACAGATGATATAGAACGAGATCTAGTCATAGCATAAGAAAAGATTAGAAGTCACCAAGTAAAGAATATGAAGGGGAACGACTTATGTGAGAGGGAGAGAAAATTTTTAAAAATGGAAAACAAAGCACTCATGGCCAAGAGAAATGTGGAGAGGCGCATGGGAGTTTAAGAGGATTAGGCACAAGACCAGGAAGACCACCCCACATTGCCAGTTAAGAAGAACAGAGGATAGGTCGTGAAAGGGTGAATATGATCCAAATTTTAATCATGGAGAACCTAAAGAGGCCACGCCTTATCATGGATGAGGTATATGAACTAGCAAAAAATAAAAAATAAAATACAGAATAATAAGAAGAGTTGAGAAAGGGGCGCAAGGGCTATGAGAAGAGAGTGAGTGCCATGAATGAAGGAGAGAACACAACCATCTAAAGAGAGACAAATGTGTCTAGAAAAGAAATGGGTTTTTTTAAAAGAAAATAATTAATAAAACAAATGAATGCAGAAAGAATGGACACAAAGTATAAAGAGGAAGGTTCTAGCATTAGGAAAAAGAGAGAAGTTGATTTAATGCAGACATAATAGAAGTTTTGTTTAGTATTAAACGAGTAAATAAAATATAATGAAATAGTAAATTGAAAAAGAAGACAGATAGAAAATAAGGACATAACACAACAATTACGTAGTTCACCATTTCAGGCTACATCCATGAGAAAGCAGGAACATCTTCTATTATATGTAATCACTTACATATATGGTCTACATTGATATATATTTATATAATTGTTTTGCTCTTCAGATATGAAGAGACGTAAGAAGGTGAAAGGTCATGTGACCATTGGGCTTCACATTCTCAACAATCTCCCACTTGATGTCCAACCGGTACAGCCATGATATCCCCCACATTTCCACTTGTAATTTATTACATCATCCCCAACGAAGATTTTAGCTTCACCAAATTTTGTTCAAGAACACTCCGGATGAGTCCCTTCCAAAGTTCGTTGGATTTAATAACCTCCATAGATTTTAAGATTCCAATTTCCTCCTCCACATCCATCTATGTAGCCCAGTTCATGTATGTATCCCCAGCAGGCCCAAACACCATTTCATCAGGTTTATATCATTTTCTATTTGGGCCATAATAATATGTCCACTTTGTGACTCAAGAGCCCTTCCAATTTCTACCTCTTCATATTCAGAGCCGATGAACCTTCACATTTGAATTTCACTATCTCCAATGTTCTCCATTTGTCATGTACATTTCCAACAATGTCACGAGTAATAGTAAGGACCTCATTCTCTAGCTCTACCTAGAGTTGCTATGGATTAGCACCATGAGGAAGTCGAATCCTTTTTAAATAACCAACCATCGATCACTCACCTATGCAACACCTCACTTCTCCGCTACGACGCGATGCTCAATTCTTGCTATGCCCAATGATCTACAAAACACTCTCGTTGTCCACCAATACTTTAACTTCATCCTTGCTCATGCCAGGGACAAACTTTAACCAAACTGGAAAGCCCCCAAAGTTCAATTCAGCACAGACATGAGGACCAATCTGAAGGATAACATATAATATTTCCTAGTGAACTATCTTCACAAACTTCACCAGATCAAATCTGCCCTCAAAATAGTAATTCCCAAGAGATGGCTCATGCCCATTCCAAAAAACATAAGTCTGTATCACGTCCAGTCCTCTATCCTTTCCCTTTCTTTGTTTCCCTTTAATCACCAATGCCTTATGATCATAAACTACGCTCATCGGTACATTAGCAACAGTTTCCTCCTCTATCGCTTCATCTTCTATGTTTGGTGCCCCAACAACTTTGTCTCTTTTCGATGCACCAACAATATCATCTTCTTCTACCGCACCATCATCCTCTGTTATTTTGAAAGTGTCTTCCCATCAAATGCCATTGCTCTCAGATTCTGCGTCCAAGTCCTCGAGGTACCCAAAGTCATCCAGATTACCCATTATGTCATTCAACACACTCTTCTTTGTGCCCTTGCCACGACTTTTCTCAATTCCTTTGTTCGTAGATGCTCCAGAGTTCTAAACAGATTGAAGATCTTGATCAAGATTTGAACCCTTAAATATTAAATAATCCCTAGATTTACCCAGAATATATGTGCTAAGTGTATAATAATAAGGTTCAGAAACCTGAAAATTATTTTCACCAATCATGACTCTCTCAATGAGGTGACAGTTACCATTTTTACTTTCAATATGATCCATAACAGGTGACAACTGCCTTGAGACCGTGTTGCCAAGGGCAACCATCTCACTCCTAATACTATCTTGCACAAACATTTGATCAAATTCCAATAGGTTAAGAAATTCCTCAATGACTAAATCAATTACATCATCTAACCTATCCATCTCACATGAAGCTTCAACAAAAGCTTGCTCTAGCTCACTGTTTGCTGACATAAGGGATTCAAAGGCCTTATTCTCAGCCTTCGTTGCTCTCTCAACCTTTCCAAAGTCTTCTAGCATGTCAAAATCCTCGCCTCCCAAATTCAATAGGGCCCTTTCCCACATATACCTCACTTGGGTTGTGCTCGGGGAATCAAGATCAACGTCACTCATAAGGACTTCATAGCCAAATAGACAAGAGCATCATCCATTTCCATTGGCAAATCAAATATAACCTTTTTCCCTATAGACAGAGTACTATAACCATTCCTTGAACACATTTTGTTTGAATTTGTGACCTCCTGCTACAACTTGAAAAGAAAAACTTTATTATCAGAAAAATAAAATATTTCTTCTACCTCTACCTCTTCTCTAGACTGAGCCACAACACTTTTTATTTCTTGCATCTACTGCATGTCACTGCCAAGTTCCAGTATACCAAGAAACTCCTCAATAATAGAATCAGCTTCATCATCTAACTGATCCAAAATCTTCTTCCGAGAAGCCCAAAAATCTTCATCATCATCTATATGAATAGCTCCCACTTCATCAAAACTCTCTCCAAAGCCATGGGAAATAGACATGAGAGCTTGAACCCAATCATCCAAGTTGGCGCTCTCTTCCATATTTTCTCCTTGGCTCTAATCAAGCTCTTATACCAATTGTTGAGTATTATTTATGAGCAAATAAAACATAATGAAATAGAAAAATGAAAAAGAAGATAGATAGAAAATAAGGACATAACATAGCAATTGTGTGGTTCACCATTTAAGGCTACATCCATGGAAAAGTAGGGAATATCTTCTATTATTTGTAATCACTTACATACATGGTCTACACTCATATATATTTATAAAAAAAAAATTCTCTTCAGATATGAAGAGACATCCATCAAATGAAGAGATGAAGGAAGATGAAAGGTCATGTGAGTATTGGGCTTCACATTCTCAACAAGTTTTAGGGAAGATGCTAGGTTCAGAAAAGAATAGCAGATTGGAGGGGAGATAAGGAACCTGAGTTGTGGCCTACGAAAATATGAGCTGCTTCCAACCATTAAATTCACACATGATAGAGAATGCCAATCAAATAAGAAGGTAAGACTACACAGTGAAGGAAGAGATAAGTAAGAGATTAAAGAGTGGCATGCATTCCATTTGGAGTACAGTTCATATAGTGGGAAGAAGAAGAAGACGGACTAAGATCGGTAGTTGGAAATAAGAGGCATAGCCAGAGTGCTTAAATAGAGAAATTGAAGAAGTACAGTTTGCACAAAGAATGTAAGATTGTGAAATTAACCATTCTAATGAAATTGAGTTGCTTCCATCCATTCTTATCAATGTTAGATTGGATTTTATTTGACAAATGAAATTATCAAAATAAGTTCAAATTGGTTGTGAATAGGGGGTGTTGTTGGTTTTCATTATTTGGTATTATTTTGGGAGAGAGTTTTTTTTTAATTTTGTTTTCACCAAATGGTATTAGAGCAATTGGTTTTGAGAGTATAAGTAGATCGTCAAATTTGAGGCAACGTATTCCACGAGTTGTAGATGGAGAGTGAAGTTAGAAGAGTTGAGTATATAGACTTTGTGATGAATGTGAGGCAGCTTATAGAGGAAGCATGATGAAGAATCCATGAAGATGTAGAGCACGAGATTTGAGATAGGGACGAGTGAGTCTCTAAGAGAATTTCCAAAGAGGAAGAAGATGAATTTAAAAGAGAGGATGAAATGGGTCATGAGGAGACTCGTGAGGATTTTTTTCTAAAAAAAAATATTGGGAGGAAGTGTAAAATAAAAAGCTCCATGAAGCAATGGGGAAGATCTAGGCTAGGTTAGATGTATTATAAAAGAGCATTACAAAAGATGAGAGAAGATTGAAAAAGAGAATCAAGAAGAAGAATTTTCTCTTGAAAGAGGACAATGAAAAAGAAGACTAGAGAAAAAGAGTGTTGCAGCGCAAGATGAAGCAAAAAAGATGTCAGAGAAACCCCTATAGATGTAAATGAATAAGAAAAGAAGAGAGGAAATAAAGAAAATAATATTATGGAATTGAAGAGTCCTAAACTCGATGAGAAAATTGTTGAAGATAAGGATGATCTCTTTTTGGAATAAAAGATGAGAATAATTGATAGTTTGTTTGAAAAGAAAGTGTTGGTTAAAAGTGATAAGAAGATGTATGAAATTGATGGGGATTTGTTTGTTGTTGAAGTGGATAACGAGTTGCAAATAGATGGGAAGAAAATAAATGAAGATGTTGATTTGTATGCAACAGGTTTGTGTGAAGAAGTTGTTGAAGATGCTATAGTTGGGAGACTTGGTACAACAGTTGAAGACATGAAGATGATGATGAGAGTAGATGGGGTAGATGAAAACCTCATAGTGAAGGATGAGATGAAGGTTACAACAGAAGATGGAACTAGAAACATTGTAGCTAAGAAAGAGGAGGTAAATTTGTTTGCATTTTTTGATGATATTATTTTGTATTTATTTGTAATGTTGAGGGTTGAGGAGTATGGAGAAGAACAAATGGAATTTTTTTATTTCCATGAATTTCTAGAGGAATTTTTTTTGTATATGTTGTAGGTGTTGATGTGTATGATGAGGGAATGTGGTGGAGGTGGTTAGGTTTTTGGGGTCAAAACCTATGTAGAAGAGGAGAAGAATAATTAGATTGTTTGGTGGAGGTGGTCGGTTGATGATGGTGGTTTAGATCCTAGAAAGGAGGATAGGAATGGAGAGAATCATTAGAGGATGAGGATGATACATGGTGGATGTAAGTCCATGATAGGAGAGAAGAATGGAGTGCATATTTTTTTCGAAGAGTGTGAAGCTTGTTCCAACAAGATGGTGGAAGAAGAGGAAGAAGAAATAATTTCATGTACACTTGAACAACAATGGAGTTCATTGCATATTGCTTGCAATCTAAAATAATGGTTCTACCATTCAACTCCACATTTGTGAGTGTATGCTCACAAAATTCCTACTTGATGTGTCTGATGTAGGAGCATCTGGGCAGATTGGTGATCTGCATCACCCAAAAAATAGTTTGGATTGTTTTTTATCTATTTTTATTTGATTTCAATCTAGCATTACATTTTGGTATTTATGGATGGTTTTTAGAGCTAAATTTTAATTTGATGTTGGTGTTGAACACCTAGAATACTGAGAGGGGGGGTGAATCAGTATTCTATTAAACCATTCAAACATTAGCCATCCAATTACCACAACATATTCAAATGCAATAATGAATGAAAGCATGAAATAATCACGTCACACAACACATGAACACTAGCATTTTTACGTGGAAAACCCAAGATAGGAAAAACCACGGCCAGGGTTAGCTCACAATATATTATCTTTGAATATATAGTTATTATGGAGATGCTCACTATAGGTGGATTCACCATCTAGTGGACACACTGCTCACAGAGAATAAGATAGAAGATAGAAGGTGAGGCTTATAGCCTATTGAACTGTTACAAATGCATCTACAAAATGCTAGAATATAGTTCCAATAAAGTACAAAAACAAACTCTAAGCATCAAAAGCAATTTGTTGTATATATCCAATCTAAGTGTAACATCAATTAGGTCGGCCTAATTGGATGCAACATGCAAAATCAATCTTATCAACTCAAGACACTTCATCTACCCTTTGTGCCTTAATTCAAAATTTAATTTTGCTTGGGATAGGTCAAGTTGTATCTAAAATAGTTCAATGATAACTTGTTCATCCTTCACAATATGCAAAACATGTTAGGTCAGCCCCAAATAAGACCTAAACATAAAAATTTCAATTGCATGCCAAAATTGTCACACGTGGAGCCCAAAGCATGATCCCACCTAGAATTCCAAATAAATTAACATCTAGAAACCTATCTTCAGCATCGTAACACAAATTTTTCATTCACAAAGAAACACGAAATCTCCCATGCCAACACTCTACTCAAAAAATGACCGTGACACACAAAATTGAACTTTTTCATTCATATCTTTCAAAATATTTCACCAATCCTCAAAATATCTTGAACATAGATGTATTGAATATTCACCAAGCTTTAGTTAGAATCATAGAGCTACATTTTTATTTGTGATGGAATGTAGACCCAAAAACTTTCATATAGAATCTTCCAGGATTAGCACTTAGTCAATTTATTGTGGAGCCAAACATACCAGATCAACTTATCTTGTGAGAACGCCTTTATTAACATTTGAAAACTATGTTGGGATGATCCACAACTATTTTGACATCAATGAAAACACTGGATCATACAACATGCTCATTTTTCCATAGCATCATTATTTTCTCTTTCTACTTGCTTATCATCCTAATGATGAATCATGGAGTATGATTTGAAACATTAAGGTAAAAAAATTACACAGTTTCAATCCAAAAAAAACTAACACTTAACATTATCAATGACAATCTCCTCAATCTTCCAACAATCTCTCCCTTTGTCATTGATGGAAATATGCATATCAAAACTGAATATCTCTCCCACGTTCTCTCCCAATGACATATGTCCTACTCTCCCCATTTGATATATCTTCAATTATCTTTCCTCAAGTATCTCTCTTCAAAAATATCTCTCCCCCTTTGACATCAATGGCAAAGGGAGTGCTAGTAAAAATATTTTGCAAACTTCCCCCCAAATATATAAAAATTGAAGTTAGCCAAAACTTCTATAATATTCGCATATGTACAAAGAAATCTTAAAAACTTGAAAACTAAAAGAAAAGCATAAAATTCAAATGGTAAACCCAAAGATGTTGACCCCTAAAGCTTCTACATAATGGCTTTCCAAGTAGATTTTCCATCTTCCTGATGTTTCTTTGTTGCCACAAGCATCTTGTAGTGAGACTTAAGCTTGATCAAGGTTTCTTCTCCTTCTTCTATAGTATTGAGGTTAAGATTGAGCTATGCAATTTTTCCAATACATGTAAAGAAACTTAAGACATGTATATACTTAGTTTTCACCAAGTCCTTTAGCATTCCAAGTTGTTTGATAATGTCTTCTTTTTGGCTCTACTAGGTGAAGAATTTTTCATGTAGATCTATTATTTTAGTCCAGATATGATTGTCTTTGTCTTGTGTTAGACCATAGGCATTTGAAGCATTATTTATTTGTTTCTCAATTTTATCCATTGTATCCTTTATACCTTGTGTGGCATCTGGCTAGTTCATGTAATACAGGAACAAATCCTTAGCTTCTTCTTCACAGGCTTGTAAATCCTTTACACATTCTTCAACTTTACTATGTGCAGATGCACACCTTTCTATAATCTCAAATAATTTCTTCTCTATAAGCTTCAACTCAACTTTTGTTTCCAATTGACTCTTCAAGTCGGTGGAATACTTCTTAAAAGAATCAATCAATAATGTGAAGGTTTCAATAACATATAGGGAGGTATCAATAGTTGTCTCAGGAGTTACCCCCTGCAATGTCTTTAATATTTTATCTATCAACTCACTATTCTTTTAGTGTGTTTCAATATTTTGTTTCTAGATGAAGCATGAAACACATCTCCAAGCTCCAATATATGAATAGGGGGTATTTTTTCCAAGTCCACATTTCCCTATTGCATGGACAACCATAATAACTAATATGAAACAATTGGTTGAATCTTTAATTTATTGGATAAAAGGCCTTTCAAGGGATCATCGAAGGAGGATTCATTGGAAGGCTTGGTTATGTTATCTTCTTCATCCTTTCTAGTCTTTGTGTTCTCATCTTCCTTCACTTTTTCCTCTTCATTAGAGGCCTTATCTTTATTTTTCTCTTTATCCTCTTCTGTCTCCTCTTCATCTCCTTTATGCTTGTCTTTTTCCCTTTGTCCACTCTCTTCATTCTTATCTTCTTGTTCTTCCTTCTTATCATCATCGTATTTGGCTTGTTCTTTTCCTTTGTTCTAATCAACTTCATGATTTTCACCTTTACCAGAGGTCTGCACTATGTATTATGGAGAGCTAGATGTCTCCTCATTGTCTTGAACAATCTATATTGATGGTAAAGAATAATTTTCTTCAACAATAGCATGTGTAACTAGAGGAATGAGAGTGTATTTTTTTGTTGTTTCGTCTTTGATTGTAGCTTCCTTATCTATTGCCTTTTCAACCTCAATATTTTCTTCCACTAAAATTTTAGTATTCGGAGGTGTATTATCCATATTTTCCTTTGTGTTAGTAATTTCAACATCATTTGCATGCTTATGTTGAGCATCATCAGTATGCATTTATCCTTCCTCAATATGTTTCAGAGAAATCATGTATCTTTTTGTTGCTAGGAGAAAACTTAATTTCTCTACAATTTCATTTTACTTATCATTGCACTCTTTTTGGATCTTATCATGGCCATTTTGATCTATTCCCATAAGAATATTTACCTTTTACTTGGTCCTTAGCTCATCATTATATACAGTATCCAATGTGGCTTAGACTACATCTGTCAAGGGGGCACTAATTCTCTACAGAGAATCTTTCTTCATCTTCTCATATTCCATAATTGCATCTTCTCTTCTCTTCAATAAAAAGTTCCAAACCTCATTTGGTATATCCTTCCGGATGTTATTCCAATCAACTTCAATTAAAACAATATACTATGTAATGGCCTCAATGATTGTAGTTTTGTCCATCTCATGTGCCTCTTTATACAATTCAGTGCTTCCTTTCAACATATCATTCTCCACTATGTTATTGGATAGTGCTTCAATCTTCATAGGAATATGAGGCATTTCCAATTGCTTCTGCTTCTTTTCTTTTACCAAATGCATCTTAGATTCCTTATGTTTATTTTATGGTGGAGCCTTCTTGGCTTCCTTTTCTTTCTCCCTTCTCTAGATTTTCAAAGCTACCTTTTCCTTCTCTATTTCTACTTCAATTTTCTACTACCAAAATTTTGACCCTATAAATTATAGGGTTCCATCCTTGAAAGAGTTAGGGAGTTATCTCCTCCTTAAAAGGAAACCCAAAATTTTCCTAAGCATTTCAAGGTCAATAGGTCTTGGTATTGAAAGGTAGTTCTGTAGACATGCAAATAATCCTAATCAACATTATGCATCTAATTCAAATTAATTAACATAAAATTCTTCTATTAATCAAATAAAGTAATTTATTAGATTAATTCACATGATGAACTCCTAATCCCTTCAAATTGATTAACTCCTAATCCCCATTACCCATTCTCTAGTTTTTTACTCGACCTTGGTCAAACTAAACCCATGATTAACTAACCAACTTGCACATGAAAATAATTCTTTTAATTAACTAAATTTCCTATTTTCCCTCATAAATGCATATTCTTTGGGATTAATATTCCTTCAATAACTCCACTTATTTGACTTTCTTACCCAAAAATTAACTCCTCTTACACTCTCAACCATATGCATTAATCTCTCTTACATCCTCATACACATCATCTTACACTCTCAACCATATGCATTAATTCCTCTTACATCCTCTTTACTATGCACATTCCCCAAAATGTGCTCCACCCCCAACCATTAGCCTTGTGATAAGTGTCACAATCTCATTGGCTCTCCTTTAGTCCCACATTCCTCCAATCTCTTCATTCTTCAACATTTCAACCATATTTATAGAGGGCTTCTCTATGAAGAAAGGGTCCACAATCTTAAGCAATCTAATTATAGGCACATTCATCACTCATTTTCACCACATCTTAGCTTGTTTTTATGCATTAAAGTCATCTTCTCATCAAGATCAAAAGCTTATCGTAGGGATTGGAAAAGGGATTATATCCACATCAAGGGAGCACCAATCCCCCAATGGGATTGAGGTTTGGTCTATTCTAGATAGGTTTACATGTTTGTTGCTTTCTTTGTGTGCTTTTATTATCATGTTTTCCTATCTTAATATGATACAAAAATTTCATAGGGAGCTTGATTTATCTTTGCTAACTTGACTAATTCTTTTGTGTGTTGATCATGTTGGCTTGAGGTCAAAATCTTGCTCACATTTTGGCGCCCACCATTTGAAGATGTTTTCTCCATATTAGTAACTTCTAAATATGTTTCCTCAGTCTGCATTCTTGTTTGTTGGAAAAGAAAATAAACTTGAATAGATTTGTTTTTAGATCTTCTTACATGAGATTACAACACACATTTTTCTAACATTTACATGATATTGGAAGTTTAGAGCACACAATTTTCTATTATTTAGAGCACATAGTTTTCTATTTTACTTTCGATAAATAACAGATGTATGGGACAAACTGAAGAATCCCAATTTGCAAGTAGTAGAAATGTTACGGCATAAAATAATCACTAAAACAGGATTAGATATTGGTTTGAGAGTTGGACTTACTAGCATAAGACGCTATCCATCTTCTCCTAGATTTCAATCTCATCCCGTTGGTTCCAAAATTTACACTTCAACCCAACTGTCAGGTGTCATTGTTAGCTGGTCAGTATCTGAGGGAAAAAAATTTCATGGAATTTATGTTTTTATCATTGTTGAGAAGGGTTGTAAGATTTTTTTTTAACTACCATGTTACGTCGTTGAATATATCTACTTAATGCATGGAAAATAATTCTCTGTAACTACCATTCAAAAAATGAATAGTATTTAGAACTTCCACTGTAGTTTTGAAATAGCCATAATCTACAAATATAAAGCACAAATAAAGTTTGCAAGAATATTGTGGGTAGAATGTTTATTTTACTATCCAATAAAGAGGATTTGAACGATCAAGAGGAGATCACTACCCTAGAGCCGCTACGCAGGGGTTGATTTTAGTGAAACTGGCACTAATCTTGAGAGATTCTTTACTATATATTTTGTTTTGATGATTTTTGCAAAACTGAGTTTGTAGAGACTGAAGGCGAGCTACATCTGCAACATCTTTTTCTCCATCGCCTAGCCGACAATCACTGCTATATTCTCTGCCAATCCTCTCTGCTAACCACCTTTTAGGCGTAGCTTATACACTTAGAATTTGTAGAATAGAATATAGGTGGATATTGAAAATTTTCACCTGTAGCCTTGTTCTTGGAGTTTAAATTCAAAACAAAGCTTCATAAACCTTATTTATGACCTCATTGCAGCTACCAAATTCATTACTGGAACGCATTGCTGCGAAGGATCACTTCAAATTTCTAATCACAAAATTAAAGCCATCGTTTTGGGAAGAGTTAATTTATCAATCACTAAATAAATCTTCACAATTTGTTTTTTTTATTCAACTTTTATCATTACGATTGTATTGAAAGTCATTTACAATCATAGTGGAGTAGGTTTACAATATCATATTGATGTTCCATCTCGATATTGAATGTGGTTAAAAGTATTTGTATTTAATATTGTTGGCAATATCATATTATTGTTCAAACTCAATATTGAATGTGGTTAAAAGTCTTTGTATTTAATATTGCTGACAATATCATATTGTTGTTGAATCGTGATATTGAATGTGATCTTTGGGTTGCTAATAATATTTTCCTTAACAGTTAATCCTCCACACAAATGTTTAGGTTTACCTACAATCTTAATGCCACCGCTTGGTTTTTTATGCTGACAATACTTTCCTTAACTCAAAAAACTAAATTCCCATTCTATCAACAGGCGGGTGCATGAAGTTGGGTAGCAATTTCATGGCCACTATCTAAAAAAAGTTTGAAAACTCATAGTGCGAGCGCGTTATAATGTGCTCGCATTATTGCACATTAAAAGCAAAAAAAAGTGAAAGTCTTCATTTTCACTTCAACTGTTTTCTTCTTTTGGCCACGGCCAAAACCCCCAACTTTCGCGCTTGCATTCTAGGATGAGGTATTGGGCACACATATTCAACAAGAGTTGCTATTTCTTTGCAAGGATGTTGCCACAATGATGAAGAGGTGGGAGAGGTAAGTATTGTTTGCTAATTGTTTTGAATTTCTTAGTTTTAGGTTGATTTTGTTAGTTTTAGGTTATATTTGATTTATTTATTTTTAATTTGTAGGAGATAAAAATAAACTGGAAAACCCACAAAATCCTCAACAAGAATAGAAACCAAATCTTGAAGAAAAAAATCCTCAACAATAAAATCAACCTCAACAACAACCTCCTCCACCAATCATTCAACACCCTCCTAGCACTCAACAAAATTTAATGAGTGAGATTGAGAACAAAAAAGAAAATTGAGGATTTTATGAGTAGGTTGAGTGATCCAAATGGTTCAACCACAAAAAGAATGATCCTCACAAATCAATTGAAATATGTGTTAAAAAATGTAGATTCAATTAGCAAACAAATAATTGGATGGCAAGATAGAAGGCAGGCAGCTAGGGAATATTATGTGGATAAACTTTCATATAAACAAGTAAAGGATTTAAAAATTACAAAAGTGATTTGTGCTCATTATTCACTGACCCATACACAAATCAAAATCTTAGTGTCAATGCAAAGAGGTTTCCTATTCATTGGTGCCACCACCAAGAGATTAGGAACTGTTTTTATGATACGTGGTACATGGTCTTAGATGACTGACCATGCAAAAATTGCGAAGTCCCCTAGTATTTTCTTAGGAAACTATATAGTGAGTTCATATTCAACAAAATCTCAAATTATTTTGATATGAGGGACTTCCAGGGGAGAGGTGGGGTGTAGGCTTAGGATAGGCCCAGTGCACAGTTGGATCCTACGTGGCAAGGGAGAGTAGCTCTCGCTAGGTCACCTCGTGAGTACATTATCATGCATGTCATCGCGAATGCGAAGGAGAGTGTCGATGTAGAGACATTGCAGGTGATTAGCACTTTGATCCAAAGTGTCATCCATCATACTAGCCCTATTCTATAGCGCCATCCAGGGGAGTCTTCGAGTGGTGGGCTTTGAACCCACGTGTGTCAATCTTGCGAGGCGACTTGTTCATATGACCCCACCGGCACTCAAGAGGCTGTTATGCAGGATCTATATGCAGATAGGGAGATGGAGAGGGAAGCTGGCATTTTGCATTATGTGTATGGCATTGATACTCAGGTAAAAGTTAGCATGTTCATTGAATTTAATTTATCAAATTTTTATTTTGAAATGCAAGATTAACTAATTTAGTTTTATGATTTTAATAAAATTGCAAGGTCACAGTGTTGAGACTGGATACGCCAGCCCTCCACCTACTTTTTTTTGTAATACACCTATCGGTGGGGTATGTAACTAGTAAACAATTATAAATTTATTACATGTTAATAGCATTGTTTTACGAATGGTATTTTAATTTGTGATTTTGGATGTTGAACAGGGTAATATTAGAGGTTTCGAGGGAACACCTCCCAGTGCCAGTGGATTTACTCAAACCTTCATGAAGGTAATAGAATAAAGAGTTTAACTAATGAATTGCACTTAATAGATTTGTGTAGTTTATATTCATATCATTGGTTACGTTGCATTGTACATCATTCAAATTCAAAGCATTACTTCACATTCCATAACTAATAATTAGATGTTGATAGATGACAAAATTTCAACTACAATATATAGTTGTTTAGAAAGTCAACATAAGCAGTGATGTAATTACTTCACATGGAGGCATGTGCTTGCAAAGGTGCACCTACACAACAAACTATGGATGCTTGGAAAAAATATATGAAACCATAATAGTAAGCAATAGCATAGACAAGGAAGTTAGTAGTTTGAAAAAATGCCTCAAAGAAATGCAGTCTCATGGTGATGGAATGTAATTCCATCACCATGAGACCACATTTCTTCGAGGAATTTCTTCAAACTACTCACCACCTTTTCTATGATACCATGTTTTTCATACATGTGCACCAAATCATTTTATCAAACTACTCACTTCCATGCTACTATGGCTAAAAGCCTAAAATAGGTGTTTTTCAACAAACTATGGATGCTTGGAAAAATATCTATCAAAGCATAATAGTAAGCAATAATACCATGGAGAAGGCAATGAACTTTTTGAAAAAATTCCTGAAAGAAATGTCGTCTTATGGTGATGGAATTCGATGACGTGCATTTGTTTGTAATGGCATTCCATCAGCATGAGACCCCATTTCTTTTGAGGCATTTTTTCAAATAGTTCACTATCTTCTCTATGCCACCACAGTTATCATACATGTCTATGAAAGCATTTAATGAAATGGTTCAACGACTTGTCGCTATAGGTAAAAGCCTAAAAATTTGTCCTTTCGAACAAGATATGGATAGGGAAAATAGTAAGCATGATAATCAAAAATATATAGTTTGATAAGTACTAAAAAAAAATTCATTAGATCTCATACATTATAAGTCATGACGCATGGATCGCTATTGTAACTTTTTTGTGATTGAATAATTTGTTGTTTTATTTTCAGATGCTGGTTTTGGAAACACCTCCAAATGTTATGAGGGAAATGGATATCGGTGTTTCAACTGATATACAATCCTCGATGGCTCTGACAGGGGAGGTATGAGGCAAATTACTAAATTTCAATTTACATTCATTGTTATAGATGTTAGTTCTAGTGAAAAATCAAACCATTATTGATTCATAGTCTAATTTCTATTTGGATGGTTTATACAGGGCTTGAGCATGCCTCGACATCAGTGTGTGAATATTTCCCTTGTGGAGAGTGATTGTGAGATGGCCGTAAGTGATTTTTTTTAAATATATCATTTTTTATAATGTAATTTCTATATATTAATGTCTTTACTTCTTATTGTAACAGTTAAAACTTCACGAAGAACTTAACAATACTAGGAGGAGTAGTAGGAGCACTCCTCAAGTGTAGCAAAAATGAGTGACAGACCTATCACCATCCAATTGACAAGCAAAGGGAAAGCATTTATTTCAAGAGCTTGGAGAGCAATGACTTTTGATTCCAAAGCCCTTTGTTGTATGCCTACATGGCAGTTTTGTACATATTTTGTATTGGATATATTTGACATTGTATGCCTATATGGAATTCTCGTAAGCTGATATGACTATTTTGTACCTATATTTTATACTTATATCGACATATATTGATGTATGCATACATGGCTATTTGGTTAATAAAAATATTTTTTATCGATGGTGTCCATATTTGCATGTTATAAATTCATGGTTCAATAGATATGAGTTACGTGTATTCAAGTGTATACTTTACAACTTATGTGTATACTTTGGACTTACATGTGTTCCAATGTATACTTTGCAACTTACATGTTTTCATGTGTATACCTTGTATTTGTGTATATATTGTGTATTAAGTTGTCTATACTATGTATTTGTGTGTATAATTCAAGGCATACATTTTTGTGACTACTTGTGCTTCCCTTATTCACATGTGCATGCTTGACTTATTCACGTGTTTACGTATTAATTTTTTAGCCCTAGTATTGATCATTGTTGTCCTTCATGGTTTGTCTTGAATAAATTAATTGATTGATGGCAAACAACTTTATCTAAAAGCAAAAAACACATTTTCAATTGGTATTCCATGAAATGATTGATAAAAAGATTCCAATATATTTAATCCTTTGATTGGAACAACTCAATTAAGCAAAGCATACAAAATCTCCACAACACTTGCAAAACATAATATTCAGAGTAGATGAAGTAGTCAACTTCTTGACACATTATCTATGTTACCGGGTTCTTCTATTTTAGCCCTAGTTTTGGTCCTGGTTCGCTCAGGTGGTGCGGGTCTTGGTTCGGTTCGCTCGTGGGTTCGACCAGGGTCCTTCATTTTTTGTTTTGGTTTGCCCAATCAAAACCCAGGCATAACCCAAGTGAACCAAGACAGAACCCGCGTGCCTAGGTATCCAAAAAAGTGTTTTTTTTAACATTTTTTTAATGTTTATGGAGTTTGACTTTGACCCACACCCAAAGGAACCCTAAAAGTGACCTCTAAATTACTTCAAACACCTTAACTACCTCATTCTTATTCATTTATTTTTCAAACAAGCATTTTCATTCCAAGAGGCCAAGCTTGAACTTTTGCTCGCTAGATTGAAAGCGGATTGTGACAACTTTCTTTTTCAAAATTTTTTTTGCATCATTGAACTAAGAATTTATCACACATCTGTAAAGAAACAGGGGAATACTACAAACTAAAACACATTACACTTTTTTTCTCACTAACTTGATGTACTCTCAAACATCTCTCTTCTCTAATGTGAAGAGTTAGAACTGCTTGGTCGTGCCTTTACATCATTCAAGAATTTTTTCTCTTTTGACAATTTTAAAAGCATGGCTACATGTATAGATTAGGAAAAATACTTTTCCTTTTATATTAGCAATGCATGGAAGTTCCAAAAAGTATCCTTGATATTAAAAAAAGATGTGTTTATACACTTCAATTATATAGTCACCCTTTGGTTCTTTGAAAGAAAAATTTTCCTATGCCATTGTACACTGCACAAGTAAACTAGATTTTGTATTGTGGAGCTATATTAAGCTACCACTCTCAAGACGGATGTAACAATGATACAAAATAATGTTTGAGACTACAAGAAGACATCAAAATGGCTAGTGTACTAAACAAATTCTTATGATTTATGAAGAACGCTAATAATTCTACTTAGTTGGCTTTTTTTTTCAAAATCATACAAATTGAACCCTAGCATCAATAGACTATGTATATCAAGCTACCACAATTCAAGTTTCAACGATGAATATTTATCATGCATGTTTTAAATGACATTCAAGTTTATGGTGGTTTTGTTGTTTATATGATGTTATGTGATATTCTAATTCTAATTCAGGCTTCTAGGTTGCATATATATATATATATATATATATATATATATATATATATATTGTTTTTACATGTATTTTGTTCCAACGAACCCAAAACAAACCGAACCCCCCTCCAAAAAAAATTGGCCTATCTGGCGAACCAAACCCCTGAACCCGAACTCAAACCTCAAAACCTATTCCAAAACTCTTCATTCAGCCTGCACAAACTTAATTGATCACCAAATTATGTTGTCTCTTGACTTTACCCACTTTTACTCCCTCAAACCTCTCTTTTTCATTCAAAACCCCTATTTTCCTAACTAGGGCATCATGCCATAACATACTTTTGACCTCACCTGTCCTTATAGACCTTTTGAACACATCAAACTGCACAACTTCACCTTATTTGCAACCTATTCTAACTTATTTTCAAGCAATTTCTTCTTTTCACCTCTTCTAGCCTTGCTTTTAAGCGGCCTCAATTCTGAATTTTCAATAGGGGTAGTGCTAGTAATCTCTTCCAATGCATTTACCAATGATATTTTCTTATTCCCACTCCCTATCCTACTTACATCAGGCCCATATCACCAAGACACGGCCTAAACAATAGGTGAAATGGCCTATTTCAACATATTACACTCAAACCCTTAAGGCATTGATCCAGTTGAACATAGTTCAGAGCGATTCTATGTGTTTTGGTGTGAAAGAGGACCATACATAGTGTAAAAATACCTATTCATATGAGTTGGAACACTTTGTTAGGTCACACGAGTTGCAGAACGAAAGTTGCACCACTTTGCAACTTTCCACTGCTTGCATTTGACACTTTTTCCATCAACTAAAAACTGGACACCACAGGAAAACCACTCTGAGAGAACAAAAATTGAGAGAGGTTATTGTAGAGGGGACCAACGCGATCCCATAGGATCAAACGAGAATTTTCTAAGCATCATATTATCCGAGTAACAACATGCTAAAGTTTTCAACCATTTTGCACTTTGGACCCTTAAGGGATCGATTCGGTTCAACATAGCTTGGAGCAATTCTACATGTTTGGGTGTGAAAGAGGACCATTCCTAGAGTGAAAATACCTATTCAAACGTGTTGGAACAGTTCATTTGGTCACACGAGTTGCAGAACGAAAGTTGCACCACTTTGCAAATTTTCATTACTTGCATTTGACACTTTTTCCATCAACTGAAAACTAGACACCACAAGAAAACCACTCTGAGATAAAAAAAAAAAAACTAAGAGATTTTATTGTAGAGGGGCCCAACACGATCCCATAGGATCAAATGATAATTTTCTAAGCATCATGGTATCCAAGTAACAACATGTTGAAGTTTGCAGTCATTTTACACTTTGGACCCTTAAGGGATTGATCCGATTAAACATAGCTCGGAGCAATTCCGTGTGTTTGAGTATGAAAGAGGACCATGCCTAATGTAAACATACCTATTTGGATGCATTGGAATAGTTCATTAGGCCACATGAGTTGAATAACAAAAGTTGTACCACTTTGCAACTTTCCACTACTTGCATTTGACACTTTTTCCATCAACTAAAAATTGTACACCACAGGAAAACCACTCTGAGATAGCAAAAACTGAGAGAGGTTATTGTAGAGGGGACCAACGCAATTGCATAGGATCAAATGAGAAGTTTATAAGCTTCGCAGTATCTGAGTAACAACATGCTTAAGTTTGCAACTATTTTGCACTTTGGACCCTTAAGGGATTGATTTGGTTGAACATAGCTTAGAGTGATTCCACATGTTTGAGTGCAAAAGAGGACCATTCCTAGTGTAAACATACCTATTTGGACATGTTGAAATAGCTTTTTTGGTCACACAAGTTGTAGAATGAAAGTTGCACCACTTTGCAACTTTCCACTACTTGTATTTGACACTTTTTCTATCAACTAAAAAATGGACACCACAAGAAAACTACTCCGAGATAACAAAACCCGAGAGAGGTTATTGTAGAGGGAACCAACACAATCCCATAGGATTAGACGAAAATTTTCTAATCTTCACAGTATCCGAGTAACAACATGTTGAAGTTTGCAACCATTTTGCACTTTGGACCCTTAAGGGATCTATCCAGTTGAACGTAGCTCAAAGCGATTCTGAATGTTTGGGTGCAAAAGAGGACCATTTCTAGTGTAAAAATACCTATTTGGATGCATTGGAATAGTTTGTTTGTTCACACGAGTTGCAGAACAAAAGTTGCACTGCTTTGCAACTTTCCACTACTTGCATTTGACACTTTTTCCATTAACTAAAAACTGGACACCATAGGAAAGCCACTCCGAGATAACAAAAACTGAGAGAGGTTATTGTAGAGGGGCCCAACATGATCCCATAAGATTAAAAAATAATTTTCTAAGCGTCATGGTATCTAAGTAAAAGCATGCTAAAATTTGCATCCATTTTGCACTTTGGACCCTTAAGGGATCGATCTGGTTGAACGTAGCTTAGAGAAATTCCACATGTTTTGATGTGAAAGAGGACCATTCCTAGTGTAAACATACATATTCGAATGCATTGGAATAGTTTGTTTGGTCACATGAGTTGCAGAATGAAAGTTACACCACTTTGCAACTTTCCACTGCTTGCATTTGACACTCTTTCCATCAATTGAAAACTGGACACCACGGGAAAACCACTATGAGATAACAAAAATAGAGAGAGGTTATTGTAGAGGGCCCAACATGATCCCATAGGATGAAACGAGAAGCTTCTAAGCATCATATTATCTAAGTAACAACATGATGAAGTTTGCAGCCATTTTGCACTTTAGACCCTTAAGGGATCGATCTGGTTGAACATAGTTCAGAGCAATTCTGCGTGTTTGGGTGTGAAAGAGGACCATTCCTAGCGTAAAAATACCTATTCAGAAACATTGGAATAGTTTTTCTGGTCACACGAGTTGGAAAACGAAAGTTGCACCACTTTGCAACTTTCCACTGCTTGCATTTGACACTTTTTCCATCAACTGAAAACTAGACACCATAGGAAAACCACTCTAAGATAACAAAAATCGAGAAAGGTTATTGTAGAGGGGCCCAACATGATCCCATAGGATCAAATGAGAAATTTCTAAGCATCATGGTATCCTAGTAACAACATGTTGAAGTTTGTAGCCATTTTGCACTTTGGACTCTTAAGGGATTGATCCGATTGAACATAGCTCGGAGCAATTCCATGTGTTTGGCTAAAAAAGAGGACCATTCCTAGCGTAAGCATACCTATTCAAATGAATTGGAATAGTTTGTTTGGTCACACAAGTTGTAGAATGAAAGTTGCACCAGTTTGCAACTTTCCACTACTTGCATTTGACACTTTTTCTATCAACAAAAAACTGGACACCACAAGAAAACCATTCTGAAATAACAAAAAATGAGAGAGGTTATTGTAGAGGGTCTCAATGTGATCCCATAGTTTTAGAAGGAGGTTTTGTAAGAACCATGGTATCCGAGTAATACCCCGTCAAAGATTGCTACCCTTTTGCACTTTGGGATTTGATGTTTCATTGAATTGTACGGTTCCGTACATGGTGATTTTGCTCTCTTTTCGATGGAATTTGGTGGATAGCAGACTTAACTCCATTTTATTTTTGGTTTGGCTAGATTTCAAGTGATTTTTTTCATTTTAGAAACCAATTACTAAGGGTCAGTTTGTATACCATATTTTAAGGGTTTTGAGTGCATTAAAATTTCATATTAAGCCTTTCACCCACTGTATGTTTCTATAACTTGATAGAAAGGCTTATTTATGGTTATAAAACATGTGTAAAAAAAATTTTGTGCAAGGTAGGTGAATAGAGGGTTTTTAGGTGATGCCTTAGATGTCAAATGGTCCATTTTTTAGTGAAAAATGGTGGTTTACTGCTAGGGTTTGAAGAAATCTTTGGGGGCAGAGATATCTCATGAACTTTTAAGCTTGTGCAAACTTTTTTGAAGGTTTTTTAGGCTTTGGTTGGCTATGGGAAGGTTTCGAGTATGTGTTTTCAATAAACCATTTCCTAACATGTAAAAGAAGAGGGTTTTTGGGTTTGTTATGTTAGAGGGCTTGTTGATTCAAGTCAAGGTGGAGGAAATCTTTTCAAAATCAACTAATCAGACCTCAACAAGACACCAACCTTGAAATCACAATCACCCAAATTGAATCAACTAACAACAATAGGCTTATAGTCTCCAAATCTCATCAAATGGGCTTATGTTTTAGAGAAGGTCATCCAATGGCCAACCAAACGTCAATCTAGATTTAACACAAACCCTAAGACAAATTCCCAAGAGATCATACCATGTTTCTTTGTACCATCATTAAGATCCAATAGACCACCTTGCACAAAGGCTACTAAATTAGCCCTATTTACAAAGAGACAACCTTTTAAAAACTAGATATTCACTCAAACTCCTCAAACAGTAGTATGTTATGTGTCAAAACCTCCAATTCCATGATTTTTTTCCAAGTCCAAGACCTCTAGACCCACAATACACCAAACCCTTGATTTCAAGCAAAATACTTGGGGTTTTAATGAAACTCCTATCTCCCGGACCTGCCATACCCAAAAAAAGTACCAAACACACTTACCAGACCCCAAACATGGTGGATAATACATTACATGGATAGTCCTTCCCACATTTTGTCAAAACACCACTTGAAACCCTCATTTTCATCATCAAGATACCTTGCTACAACCCTAGAATATCATCCCAAACACCCAACCTTGACTCCACAACATTCTATACATGTTAGGAATGTATTTTACAAGTTAGAGGACCCATTCCACAAGTTACAGTAGGCACAAAAGGTGGAATGGGTCAAATTACATCATGAAACCCTTCGATCCAAGAACACTATGAAAGTAGGTAGCAGCAGTAAAAACAAGATAACTTTCACTATACAAAGAGTAGAACCTCTAAATAGGTACAAATGAAAGCTAATTCATCAATATACAACATCCAATAGGTTTTAGATCATCTTAGCATTTGTGCAGGCCCTACAACAATATGAAAAGTGATAAAAACTAATAAATTTCTAGAAAATAACGTTCTTCTTGGTCAAAAATGGGTTATGAATCAACCAACAACCTCTCCTTTAAGGAATTGAAGGTTATTTTACATGTTTACCATAGGAAAAATAAAATTAGAGGCTTTAAAAGTAACTCCATGAAAACCAAGCTCTCTAAATGGTATATCAAACTCTAGTTCAAAATATTTTAGATGAGGTTGCTCCCATAGCTCTCTTACTCGCTTAACAAATCCTTGAAACTTTGTATTGATTTTATTTTTCCTATCCCTCTCTTGTTGTTCTTCCTCAATTTCATCAAGATCATACATTGACCTTCTTTCCCCTCCTAAAGTTTGGACCACATCCATTACCTCCACATAAAACTAGACATCCTTGGTCTTCTTGGTTCCCATGCCTTTATATGGTTATGCAAATGAAAATGAATCAAAGTAATCATCTCCTTCTCCACTGGTTGGAAGAATTCATGCTTAATTTTTTGATACATGATATCAGCTCTCTCTTATACTCTCATGGTTGAATACTAAAATCTAGAATGGTGGGCCTCCAAAGTTCTAGTCATCTTTCTTCCTCTTCCACCAAATGTTGGCCTAATCCACACGTCTGCCAACCTAATTGACTTTGTTTTTGAAAGATGAAGTTTCTCTTGAGTCACCAGTGTAGCTCTCTCTACCTTTTCAAACTCTTTCATTGATATAGATCGTCTCTAGGATTTAATCATTTGTACCACATGGTTGATGTGCTTTGAATCCTTGCATCTAAAGGAAATTTCCTCAACATAAATACTACTAGGGAATTTCAATGTTTGTATTAAAGCCAATACCTGCAACATTGAAAATTATCCTTATATAAGAATTCCCTCCATCTTGTTGGATTGTAACACTCCTGATGGTGGCTACATGAAATCCGATTTTGATTCCTCTTCTACATCAAAGGGTTCATATCCTTTTCTTGTCTCTTCTAAATTATTAGAATTAGAATCACTAGCTTCCATATTCAAAAATTCCCAACCACCATCTTCAATAAATTTATCTGGATCATCGTAATACTCTTCACCAATTCAAGTTCATTATGCTTTCATAATACTTTATATCCATGGAGTTCAACCATTCCTTGATTCCATTAAGTGAAGATTGAGGAATGGTGTCAATGTGGAGTACATCCCACTTGAAGTCTTTGAAAATAATAGCCATATCAAATTCCTTTTTCCCAAGTCATACTCTCTCAAGGTTAACAATCTCAATCTCACTAATAGTGATTACTAAGAAAGGTAATTCCACCAACTCTATCAAACAGTTTACTGTAGGAATAATAAAAGCAAAGGATTTGAAAGGAACTCCATGAAAACCAAGCTCTCTAAATGGTATATCAAACTCTTAGACCTCATTCTTGCACATTTACAACCAAATTCAAAGATTTTCCTTCAAAAGGCTACAAATTCAAATATTGACAATTTTGTAGCAAGAATGCATTTTTTTGCACATTTGACAACCAAGACTCAAAAAATCACCCTAATACACCTTAAATGGTCTTTATTGAACTTCTTTAGCATAAATAAACACAAAATACCTTAATCTAATCTATTGACCACCTATCAACCTTCAAAAATTGAAATTTTGCAACTAGCAGACTAGGTTCTCCTACACCAAAATTGCATTGTGTCTGAGCCTTCAAGAGGATTTAAATAGCCTTTACAAATGATTCTACATCTTTCCAATCATGCCTAAATGTTTTTTTTGTAACTAACATGACTTATTACATTATAAATCAATTGACCATGTAATATGACCTTATTCAATTGACAAATCTCAAAACACAAAACTAACTTAAAAGACTTCCATGAACCAAATTTGCTCAATAACCTTGGTGCCTTTGCACCAAATTTCAATATTTCAGTAAATGTTATTACAAGTAAATCTTATTACAATGCATTAGGTACTCTATTCTCACAAATATTTTACAATTTCAATCATACATTCGAGATTCTCTTATAATGTCTACATCATAGGTTCTCATTTAGAGGTTAACTTCAAATGAGTAACTTGAGATTCCCTCGCAAAGCTTCACACACTCTTATAATGGATTCAAATCAAAATTGAGATTTGTCAAGATCATCAAAATAAGGATGTTGCATTTCTTTTTTGTCTGAGATTCTCTTCGATTTCTCAAAAATTAGCATTTTCTAGAAGGAGAGACCAATCATCATTTACTTGTTTAGTTACAAATACGCAAAGTAAAAGAATAAAAAGAAATAGCTCATCCAAAATGGAAATGAAATGAAAATAGATGGAAGGCACTTATAAATAAGCATGGAAATCTCTCAACTTAGTCACTCCTTGTCATACATCTTCATTGGGAGTTCCAAGATACCTATTGCACACAACACCTCTCATGAATACAATATCTTGAAATTTGAGATTCTCTTATAATGTCTACATCATAGGTGCTCATGATAAGGTTAAATTCAAATGAATAACTTGAAATTCCATCACCAAGCTTCACACACACTTTTGTAATGTATTATTTAATCATAATTGAGATTTGTCAAGATCATCAAAATAAGGATGTTGCATTGATTCTCTTCCTGAGATTCTCTTGGATGGCTCATAAATCTACATTTTCTGCAAGGGGACACCAATCAATGTTTACCAGGTTACTTACAGATATGCAAAGTAAAATAAGATGATAGCATTGGCATCAAACAAATTAATGTGGATACAAATATAAATTAATAAGAACCATTGTGCATACACTTACAAATTAATCCAATGAACCATTCAGGTCTGCTCTACTCTTTATTGTGTCAAGTATTGCCTCATGGACAGACTCATGGACCTTCCACAAGGTCTTTTTCAAAGGTCTACCCCCATATTTTTTTAAATGAACATTGGATGCCATGAAAAGGTTTGAGTAATAAAGAATCTTAAGATGCGTTTCAAAGTCATGAAACAACCAATGTTTAACACTCTTATGTGGGTACCTTCTAAGCCATGTTCCAGTAACAACAATTGAGCCTATAGGGTATTCAATGTTTTCTCCATCTATAACTGGGCCTTCCAATTTCTTTTTGGCCTTAACATAAAGACATAAGTAATACTTTTTTCCCTACTCATTTTCTTCATCTATAATAACTGCATAAACATGCCCTACAATGATATGTGCGACATATCTCTTGAAATTAGTCAACATTACGAATACAGTACAATGTAAGATAACAATATGAAATTTCAAAAACTAAGCAAGTAGATATATTACCTGGTTGAAATAGATCTGATACATGGTCAAATTTGACCTATGATTCCATCTATGTTAGTTCCAATGTCATTGGAGGGAAATACATGTGAAGTGGGCTAAGATAACTTGTCAACCATTTTTCAACCCACTCCCATGATTCACAATCATTTAAGGCTTGCATTGTACATGAATAAAAGCATGCCATCTTACGTGTATCAATACTAATGCTCTTTTCACGCATGCTCCTGCACCATCATGCTCCCCCTTTCCATGCCCGGCCTCACAAAAGTTCCACATATGCTAAACACCTATAGTGAGATGCATCATGCATAACCAGTAGAACATGTGTATTTTCTTGAACTGTGTTGCACAGTTATCCAACCATATTATATGCCAACCGTATGTTATGCCCCTCCAAACCAAATCACTATAAAACATCTGGAAGCAACCTTGCAAAAGATCTAGAGAATGTGTGTGATCATCACTAATATAAAAGTGAACTCCCTCAATACCTGAACCTTTGGTCCTCTATACTATCAGTTGCATTAATGAATGCAATGTGTACAAATATCGAAACCTATGTGGATTTGTAATACTATGACTGCACCTCACACTATGGTTGTAGATTGTAGTTCTCTATAAATTCAACCACCGATACTATGCTTCCAAATAGAAAGGTGTCCTTGCATAGCTTGAATTGTGTGTCCATCCATTAGGCTCTATGGGTATGCCTTGCATACTCATACACTAGATTCTCACGAAACATGGACATAAACTGATACACTGGAATCTTCTCAATAACCAAATCACACCTTCTTAGACTTGAGACCCATATTTTGTAGCGTATGCCACTATTTTATACTTCCCAAACTTTACTAGTTTTTGTCCCACCTCATCTGTGCTTTCCATATTTTGACATACTGGCATTCATTACAAGCCACCACAACGCTCCCATGACCCATCCAAGCATGTTGTCTTGTAGAATATTTTTCCATCCTCTATTTCACATAAAAAAATTTATAAGAACTTTCTTGAAGATTTTGGTGGGGCTTCTATGCCACAATCCTACAAAACATCCTTAGTATGCAAATCTAAAAATATAGAATGATAAACATCATAATGGTTAGAGAATTCAATATGTAGTCTATAGCAACAAGTAGTACATGTGTGATTTATCTTGAGATGAAAAGGTTTAAGCATTTCAAAAAATCTTTGAGAAATACTAATTTGAGGATAATCATTTCAAAATTTATGAAAAAATTGGGTTTGAGTCGTATCCAAAAAATGCTTTGGATGTGGCTCACAGTTCCGATTACTGATTCTCTTCTTCTTCAGAGATGGCTACGAAATCCCTTTGATTCAAAGATGGCCTTGTATTATTCTTCCAATACTCTTCAATTAGTGTTCTCAATGCTTCAACAACTTTTTTATCTTTATGTGGAAATCTCCCCAAGAATTCCCATAATTCATTTGAATCGATGCCCTTAATTCTTTGCTGCCTTTGAATGGCTTTTGATAAAGTTTTTCTACTAATTCCCATTTGTTCACTTGAATTTTTAATGAGATGAGATCTCTTTGTTTGATAGCTTACCAAAGTCGATGTAGTGACATGTCAGGTGACATTACTATCCTTTGAATGTGAGGTCTTACCCACACTCTCATAAGCATCCATTAGATTCTTCACAATAGAGTTTTCACTTGATGCATTTGATGTTCTCAACCCAAGATTCTTCATGATGTTTCTATACTTTAGACCCTGCATCATTTGAACAAATAATTGACATATTTCAATCTCATTTAGTCTTTCAAAGAAGATTTTCCAAATCTTATCAGCATATCTTCTACAATTACATTTTGGAATCCTACCTTCCATGTGCTACAAAATATCCTCATCAATATTAATCAAAAACTTTGGTTTTCTATGCAAAATTCTAGGTGGCGTTCTCCTATGTGCATACATCTCAACATTAGTAATTTCATTAATATTTAATTGAGGTGGGTTAGATTGTGTACCTTCAATCAAGGGTAGAGTAGAAGACATACCTTGATCTTCACGTGGGGATGATGGAATACCTTCTTCATCAAATCCAAGCGATGATGTACTCTCAACTTGAGATGTGGTGGATGGTGTCCAACCATATTCACTTGCGGTAGATAGTGTCCCTCCATATTCGCTTGTGCTTAATGGTGTTCCTTCGTATTCACTTTCAGTAGAGGGTGTATCTCCAACTACGGTATCTGCATCTATCCTAGCATGACTTTTTTGCATTCATTCCCTTTGTGCTGCCAATTTATTTTATCTTTTTGACAGTTGAGGTTCCTCTTCAATTGGCTTGTTTTCATCAATCATAAATCCAATTTCTTCTTTTGACGATATGTTACCACCCATTCTCTTTCCTATTCTTTGAGCATTTCATACTCTTCATCTGATAGTTTCTTCCTTGTTCGTTTCTTTGGCATGGCGGATAATTTTACCTGTAGCATTACTGATGAAGTAACTTTACTGATGAGGTAATTTAGAAATAGAGGTGGTGTGTGATCAATTTTTTAGTGTCTCCAATGTAGATTAAAACAATAATAAATCAAACACACCAATAAGACCTTATATCAAAATAGAAAATCAAATAAAAGAAATGCAAACTCAGTCTTTTGTCCTTGATGTCGTCTTATTGTCCTTTATCCCCAATGTTTTTGTTGAATCCATCTTGCTCTCAGATTTTATGCTAGGCTCAAAAAATAGTATTCCTAGAGAACGAGATTAAAAATGAATGCATGCTATGCTAAGATATGATTAAAATGCTTAAGCTAAACATGATTTCTAGAATTATGAAATTACAAATGCTAAAGTTGATAATGCTAAAATTATAATCTTCTATCTCTAATGCATGTATGTGTGTATATTCATCTGTCTATCTATGTGTGTAACCAATGCTTGGATTCATAGTGATATTTATAGAGTTTTCAAAAGCTTTTGATTGGCTGATGCGACCAATGACTATGATAATTTTGGCAGATCGAACGGTCGAAGATGGAGAAGACTGGAGAGAAAAATAGAAGAAAAACAAAAAGCAGGAGTTGTTTCCTCTTTCATGAGAGATGATAAAGATGAATTGTAAAAATCATCTTTTTGTGAGATTGAGAAAATATTTTGAAGATAAATAATGAATTTATCAATTTCATTATTCATTTATTGGTCACATGGAAGATTTTCTTAATTAAATAAAATGGAAGATTCTTAATTAAATAAAATATTTAATTAAGATTTGGAAAGTGACTTGTGGAATTAATTAAATAAGAATATTCAATTAAATCAAAGATTTAATTAAACTCAGATGTGATAATTAGTTTAAATAAATAATGATATTTATTTAATTAATTAAGTGGACTTAAGAAAGTGGTAATTAAATAAAAATGGATTTATTTAATTAAAGTGGAAGAATAAGGTAGGTGAATGATATAAATTAATTAAGTAAATTTATTTATATGTAGCGGAATTAAGAAAGAAATTTATTAAATAATAAATGTTTAATTAATTTCCAGGATTAATTAGACATAACCATTATTATGCATATACATTTTTCCCCTCTTTGAAGTGATGTGTGCAACACATTGCTTCAAAGAAAATATTCCTGCTTTCAAAATTTGTTGTGTTTGATTTTGCCCCTAGTCAGAAAATTTTAACTGATATGCCCCTGATTAAAAAAAAACGTGCTTGGTTTGAATCTGATATGTTTCTGATTAAAAGATGTTGATATTAATGATGCCCCCTCAGGAGGTAAATCACTAATGATGACAAAAAAAAGTTGAGTTGATGATGAAATTCGGATGATGAGAGGCATGCAGTGATTTAGCTCTCGATAATTGATTAAAAGAGGCCCCAATTTGAAAAATCAAGTCAAATTTTGAGAAGATAGAAATTAAAATAAAATGCCACAAAAACCCACCTTGATTGACCTTTAAATGGTAAAAAGGGTAAAAAGGATAGGTCATTTTCACCTTTGAATTTAATGATTTTTTTGCTCTGACGCTGACTTGGCGAGATGGAGATTCCTTATCACAAGCATAGATTTGAGCGAGCCCGCCGATACCAAAGACCAGACACGTATGGACCGTCATTGAGTCGATTCAACCCTCTTTGTGTTGATAATTTGCAATTTGAATTGAATTTTGATGCATTTTAGCACAGATTTAGGGTTGAACATCCTATTTTAGCGTATAGAGTAGGAGTTTTAGCGCTTTCAAAATTTCTTTTAGCACATATAGGATGCCTATAGAAAATTGGGACTATAGCGCATATAGGAAA
The DNA here is from genome assembly GCA_007258455.2 of Sequoia sempervirens. NCBI lineage: Eukaryota > Viridiplantae > Streptophyta > Pinopsida > Cupressales > Cupressaceae > Sequoia > Sequoia sempervirens. Next base: position 79,976,575 of record VDFB02075321.1, on the reverse strand, counting down.
TAGAATAGCGCATATATGGTTTAGTGCATTGGGGGATTAAATGGTGCATTCACATAGGGTATTAGCGCATACAGGGAAGTAACACATATGAGGAAAACTTCAGGGCATTTGGAGCATAGAATGGCACATAGGGTGATTTAGACCATTTGGGGGGAACTTTAGCACATTTGGGGTTTTAGCGCATAGAGGTCGTAGATTAGTGCATCTAGGAAATTTAGGCAAAATGCACTGTTTGATCAATAGATAGAGAAATTGTCTTGTCATCATGCTAATATGGAAATATTTGATAGAAAATCTGATGATGAATTGATAACTTTGCTTCCCAAAATAGAAAACAAAGAGTAGATAGTTGATAACTTTGTTTCCCTTGAACGAAAAACAAAGAGTAGAATAAATGATGGATCATCTAATAACTTTGCTTTAGAAAACAAAGAGTAGATGCTCGATATGACTTCTGATAAATTTGCATTCTATGATAGAAAATAAATAGTAGATGATGATAGAGTAAATTGATTTGATATTGAGATAGCATTGAGTTCATGATATGAGTCACTTAGATAGAACACTTGATATGGTTCATGTAATATGATTCACTTGATATTGTTCATTGATATGGGTAATTGATAGATAAATATGAGTCTGATTGATTTGTAGATAGATCACGTTGATATGAGTCTGAGTGATTGTCCTTGTGATTGTGTTTTAGATCATCCAGATATGAGTCATGATAGGAAATTTGTTGAAAACTGTGATATGGATCAATGATTGTATAGTTGTTCATATGATTTGATTGTTTGTTTGTTTGATTGGATTTTATGTCACTGTCTTGCTATTTTGGTAAATTCTAAAAGTTGATTGGTCTTAGTATGTCAACATTTTCCCCCAGTATTGGCACAACTTGCTAAAATGAATATGTACAATGATCAAGCCATGGTAAGACATTATCACTTTAGGAAAATGATGGCATTATGATTTTGTTATGGCCCTAGAATGATACATGAAAGGAAGGATAAGAAGTTGAGTGCAAAACATGAATTAATAGATGGAGAGTTACAAATAGCGTCTGTTTGCCAAATTTTCACTATTTGTGTTTATTGCATTTTTCTAATTTTTTTTTTTTTTTTTTTGTATTTTTCTTGTCAATAGGCCTGTTGCTAGGTTTTCACCCTATGACATTTTTTTTTTAAGACTTTTTCTATTGTTTTTGTTATTTTTCCAGGACTTTTTCTACTGCTTTTTGTTATTTTTTCAAGACTTTTTCAGTTGTTTTTGTTATTTTTCCAAGACTTTTTATGTTGTTTTTATAAAAAAAATTAGGACTTTTATGGATGATGATAACTTCTTCAAACATAATACTTCTTCAGGTGCATGTTGTTGATGGGTTTGTCAAATAGGTCTCCTTCTAACGTTGACAATTTTTATGCTCCTGAACCGTATACTGTTATGACCATGTACAAACCCAACCAATTTGGTTCAAACTTTCCTTTCTTCTCTCTGTCTTGCTAATTTCATGGGTTTTCCTTCAAAACAAGATCACCAACCTGAAAGGAACAATGCTTGACTCTATGATTATAGCTACGAGACATCATCTATTAATATGCTTTCAAATGATCAACTCCTCGTCTCTTCTCATCGAGGAGTTCTAGCTCTTGCAGTTGGGAAACTTTGTATTCATCATCTGTTGTAAGACCCATCAATGATACTCTAAGTGGTGGAATCTCAACCTCAAGAGGTAATATGGCTACTATTCCATAGACAAGAGCATACGGTGTTGCTCCTCTTGGCATTTTGATGCTAGTTCTGTAGGCCCATAGTGTGGGATTGAGTTGAACATGCCAATCTTTCCCTTCATCATTCATAATCTTCTTCAAAAAATTTAATATAGTCTTATTTGAGGCCTCTTCTTGGCCATTCCCTTGTGGATAGTACGGTGTTGAATATCTATGTTGAATATGGAATCTCTCAAAAATTTCATCAACATCCTGATTCTTGAATGGTCGTCCATTATCTGTGATAATGGAGTTGGGAATGCCATACTGATAAATAATATAGTTGAGTATGAACAATGAGATTTTCTTGTTGGTAACCTTAGTAAGAGGTACTGCCTCAATCCACTTGGTAAATTACTCTATCACTATGATGATGAACTTGTGTCCATTCAATGATGAACGATGAATCTTGCCAACTAGATCTAACCCCCTGTTGAGAGAATGGCCAAGTCGGCGTGAACAATTGCAATTCTTGTGTAGGAGCATGAATGAGATTCCCACTAATCTAACATTTTGAGCACTTCTTCACAAAAGTGAATGATTATCTTTCCATTGTAGGCCAGTAGTACCCCATTCTAATCAATTTCTTGGATAAGGTCAACCCACTTGAATGAGTACCAAAAATGCCACCATGTACTTCTTGTAAAGCTTTTTCAGATTTGTCATGTTCAAGACATCGAAGTAAAGTACCATCAAGACCACGATGATAGAGGGTGTCAGCGATAAGAGTATAGTGAGAGGATTGGTAGATAAAGTTGCACTTTTGGTTATGGGATAAGCCAAGTGGTAAGATGTCATCTTTTAGGTAGGCATAAATCTTTCCATACCAAGGTGAATCGGATCCTACTAAGTGGCAAATGATTTGGCTTTCAGGTGTGTCATAGGCTGGTGTAAATGATTCTTCCACCAAAAATTCATAGCGAGCTTTATTTTCTGGGAGTTGCAACAATGATGCGATAGTGGCTATGGCATCAACTTCTTTGTTATCAAGTATTGGAATCTGTATGAACTTGATATCTACGAAGTACTTCTTGAAATCATCAACCATTTTCTTATATGGCAACATTTTGTCATATTTGATTTGATAATCATCATTGATCTGATTAATGACTAATTGTGAGTCACCATAGACTTGTAGTTTTATGATCCTCGATTCCAATGCTATCTTGAGTCTAGTGATTAAAGCTTCATATTCAACTATGTTGTTGGTGCACAGAAACATTAGCCTATATGACTAAGGAATGGTATGTCCTTGAGGGGTGACAAAAAGTATGCCTATCGCCGATCCATTTTGAGTGAAAGAACAATCAAAGTATAATGACCATGGTTGTTTGGATTCTACAGTGAAGACATCAACATAGGGAAATTCAATGTGCATGGGATGTGTTGCTTGTAATGGTGCTTCAGCCAGTTGATCAGTGATAACTTGTCTTTTGATTGCTTTGCGATCAACATAATGGATGTCAAACTCGCTTAGGATCATAACCCATTTTTCTAACCTACCTGTCAATGTAGCCTTGCTTAGTAGATACTTGAGTGGATCAATCTTTGCAACAAGATTGATTGTATGAGTTAACATGTAGTGCTGAAACTTTTGTGAGGAAAATACTATAGCTAGACAAGCCTTCTCAATGAAAGTGTAGTTGATTTCATGACCTGTTAGTGTTTGGCTAATGTAATAAATTGTGCGTTCCTTTCCTATAGAGTCCTCCTATGCTAACAATGCCCCCAAAGATGTCTATGTTGCGAAAATATATAAGATTAGTGGTTTGTTCAAATTTGATGGTACTAGAACTAGTGGATTCATTAGGTATTGCTTGATCTGTTGAAAGGCCATTTCACACTTGTCATCCCATTTGAAAGGAACATTCTTGTGTAATAGATGTGTGAAAGGTAGGACTTTATCTACCAGTTGTGTGATGAACCTTCATATAGATTGAAGTCATCCCTATAATGACCTCAACTAACTGATATTCCTTGGTGGAGGCATTTCCATGATTGCTTGTACCCTGGCAGGGTCTACTTCAATTCCCTTTTCGAACACTATGTATCCCAAGAGTTTTCCATATGTGACTCTAAAAACACACTTCTTAGGGTTCAAGCAAACTTTTAACTTTTCTAACCTTGCAAATATTTTGGATAATACTTCAAGATGTCCTTTTGTGTATGACTTTTCCAATATATCGTCTACATAATCTTCCATGAATGTGTGCATCATATCATGAAAAATTGTAGTCATAGCCCTTTGATATGTAGCCCCAACATTCTTTAGACCGAAAGGCATGACATTCCAACAATAACTCCCCCATGGACATGTGAAAGCTATTTTGTCCTGGTCTTCAGGTGCAATCTTGATTTGGTTAACTAGAAAAACCATCCATTAATGAATACAAGGCATGGCCAACTATTAGATCAACTATAGTATCGATGTTTGGAAGTGGGAAGTCATCCTTTGGACATGCTTTATTAAGATCTCTAAAATATGTATACACTCTGATACTTTTTTCGGGCTTAGACATAGGAACAATGTTGGAGATCCATTCTGCATAGTCGATTGATCTTATAAATCCCACATCAAGGAGTTTTTTTAGTTCTTCTTTAACCAATAGTGTAACATGAGGATGCATCTTTCTAAGTTTTTGTTTCACAATTTTAACTCCCGATTTGATGGAAAAGTGATGCATTATAAGATCAGGATCAAGACCTAGCATGTCTACATAAGACCAGGAAAATTTGACTTGATTTGCTCTTGGAAATTCCATGAACTCAGGTACTTCTTTATATGTCATTGATGTAGCTAACTGTAGAATACTTGGATTTTCTGGAGTTTCAAGATTAAATTCTTTTGTAGGCTCAATAAAGATAGGAGATTGCTCATGATAGTGCTCTGGGAGAGTGTCAAATATCCCATCATCTGGTGCCTTAAAAATGTTTTCACCATCTGATACGCTCTTTGTTTTATCTTTTGTTTGATCTAACACTGCTAGATTATGGTTTTCACCATTAGATCTTTCTTTTTTATTTTTATTTTTGCAGCTAGGAGATTTGAAACTTTCTTGATTAAATATTCTATTCCAAAAATTGCCATTGGAACAATCATTTGTTTCATCTATGGAAAGGAAGTTCACGATAGATTCATCACTTGGAAACATAGGTATATTGATAGGTTTGGATAGATCCCAGTCAATGAGATCGGGATGGATCAGCTATAATGGGTCATTAGGTTGTGTGAAATAGGCTATGGTTATGGTCATAACGGACTTGTTTGTAGGATCTGAGGTATGGGGCAGATCAATGATGATATTGTTCTCATGATAGTCTTGTTTGATTAAATCTGACTCAGTATCACTAGAATCATAGTTACCTTGTAGTTCAAATCCTTGCGGTTGGGACCCTGACCCTTCACCTTCGATTAGAGTTGGGTTGTACTTGTGTATCACATCAACCTTTTTTTCTTTCCATAACTCATCATTGTAGATGGTGTCCCATTCATATTTACTAGAGTCTGTGTCAGAGTTATTATCCATGAAATTCTGAATTGTTGTCAAACATGCTTCTCTTGTATCAGAACCTTCTTGCAATTTGAGGATAGTATCATGCAACTACTTGGATGCTCTTTCTTTTGAGTTAATATCATAGCCTAGTCTTGTTTTATCTTTGGCGGAAAGTCCTAGAAGGTGAATAGGCTCAACTACTTCTTTTCTTTTCCCAATAGGACCATTGCCATCATAGCCCATCTTTTGCATGATTGAATATGCTTTACCATATTGGTTAGTTGGTATCTTGACATTGAGAACTGTTTCATCTTCATCTTTATAGAGCTACTTTAGAACTTCTCTATCCTCAAAATCTTCCATGGGGAATTTTTCTTTGATAAATCATCCATTAAATTTTGTACTTGGCTCTGTTGGTGGTTGCATTGATGTTGATGCTACAGATATCTAATGTTGTGTGATAGAAGGTTGCCCATGTGACTGAGGTGACATAGGAAGATTAGTGAGATAGAGAGAGTACTCTCCAACTTTTTTTTCCTTGAATCATAATTGTTTGTCAAAGTTGTTGGTTAACTGACTGATTTGTGTATCAACTTTGGGAGAAGTACTAATAGGAGCTTCTCAATTATTGGGAACCAAAGTATCTTGACTAGCTTTGATGTTGGCACAAGTATGATTGTTTGAATTATCAGCTGGTATTGTGATCTCTTGTCCATCATAAGGAAACTTAAGACATTGATGATACGTGGACGGGATAGCTTACATTTCGAGAATCATTGGATGACCCAACAATATTTTGTATGCAAGATCACAGTCTAATATTTGAAAAAAAATATTCTTGATAACAGGTCCCACTCTAATTGGCAGCATGATTAAACCCTTGGATGCTCTTTCCTCATCATCATAGGCTTTAATAGTAATCTTTCTTCTAGGATCAATGGAGTTCACAGAAAATCCTAAAGCCCGAACTAACTTCACGGTACATATGTTCAAACTAGCACCTCCATCTATTAATACGCATCTGACACAAAACTTGTGGATCATGACTTCTAAGTATAGTGATGAATTATGGGGATGATTCATGGAAACATCATCTTTTTTAGAGAATGAGAGGCATGTGGGTGAGGAAAAGTGTCCCACCATGGCTTGAAATTGTTCCACATCCAAATCAGTGGATACAATTGTTTCAACGAGGGCCTTTTCTAGAATTTCCTTGTGTGCTAGGGAAATCTTCAGGAGTTCTAAGATAGAAATCTAAGCAGGAGTTTTTCCAAGTTGATTAACTAACTCCATATTGATGTTGAGACAAGGGTACAATGGATTTTGAAGAAGCTCCCTTTAAGACAACTTTAGCTTGTTCCCTTGTTGTTGCATTGACTTGTCTATATTCCATCTTCTTCGTAACTTTTACAACATTGACCCATTTGTCGTCAGTGTAGATATGATTTATTATATGATCATTGATATGATTCACACTTTTTCCAGAAGACTCACCCTTTTGATAGTTGGGAAAAGGGTTGTGAAATGCTTGGTGGACTTTGTTTGATTATTGGTGTCCTACTATTGTGACGATACCATTTTCGATTAAGTCTTGGACGACATTTTTCAAGGCTTGAAAATTATTTGTACAATGGCCCTTGCACCGATGATAATTACAATAGTATGCATCATTCCATGATGGAGGCTTCACATTGGGTTCAAAGTTGCGTTGAGGCAGAAAAGTAAGGACATTTTTAGCCATGAACTCTTTGAATGCAGATTCTAAAGATTGACCTAATGGAGTAAAAGTTCTTCTGTTAAAGAAGAATGAAGATCGTTGTGGATTTGTTCTTGAGGTATTTCCTAAGGAATTGTTGTTTTTATTGTTCCCATGATAACCTTGATTGTTGGCATTCCCTTGATTGGGAGTAAAAGTTTGATTCACATTATTCCTCAAAGGAGGAGGATTGTTTCCTTGATTTGTGACCGAGTTGACATTGTTATAGTTATTGTTGCGAGGAGAATTTGGAGTACTAATAACAAATGGATTATTCAAGATATGATTTTCATCTACAACACCATCATTCACCACATTTTTGTTATGAGTCCAAAACTTAGATTTGTCATTGTGGTGATTTGAAGAGCTAGGATTGTCCTTGTCAAGTTTTATTATCCCTCTCTAGATTAAAACACTTTCAATGGTGATGGCATTTTCAATCAATTTCTGAAAAGAGGGAGGACAATTAAGATTAAGACAATAGCTCATCTCTTGATCTAAGTTGCTTATGAAAGTGGTGATCTTTTCCTTTTCAGGAACATGATGTGGGTATCTAGCAAACAATCTTCTCCATCTCTGAAGAAATGTAATGAATGGTTCACCAGGTTTCTATTTAGCCTTGCAGAGATTAATCATGGTTATTTGATGTTGTATGTTGTAGGAATATTGTGATATGAACTTGTTAATCAATTCCTTAAATTTCTTGACAGGAAGTGTGATTTTCGATAGCCATTCCATAGATTGGCCTCCAAGACTCCTAGGAAACAAATGCATCAAGTATGTATCTTCATGGGAAAACTCTAAAGTCATATTTTGGAAGTCCCTAATATGATCGGTTGGATCCGATTTCCCATTGTAATGATCAAATTTTGGGATTTCACAATGTTTGGGAAATGGGATCATGTTGAGGCATCAGTCAAAAGGATAAGGACAGATGTCATCAAGAGCATATGTCTTTGTTGTGGTTCCCCCTTGCATGTCTTTAATTTGTCCTTGAAGTGCCTTACCTGTTGAGACAAGGCACTAATATCAAACAAGGGTGTTTCATCAAGACTTCTCTTTAAGTTCTCAATATCAAAATCATGAGGCAATTTAGCTCCTTTGTCAACCAAATACAAGAAATATTTCTCTTTGTTGTGCTCTAAAATATTTTCTAAGGCCTTGTGAAATTTGGGATCTTGCTCAACCTCTCTAAGGTGAAATTCTTCATCTCATTCATCATCACTATCTACAGGATTTTTGCTCATTTCCTTGTATTTGTTGTAAGGAAATGGATTTTCTTCTCTTTCACCCATGTCGTTAAAAAGGGGATTACGAATCACACTGTAAAGGGGATTGCTACTCTCACCTTCTTCTTGAGTTCTTTGGGTATGATCTTCTTGTTGAGTATCCTCTTTTAGCTTATTGTATTGAGATCTTGTAAAAATAGGCATATGATTTTGAAATGTTCTTCTAGACTTAGATCATAGTTTAATAAGTGTGAAAATGATGATATTTTGATCTGATAAGATGGAAATCTTATGATATGATCAAAGACGTTTCTAATTCTTGATTGTGGCTTCCAATGATGAAGGATATTAGAATCATGTTAGGGAAGTTGAATCAAGAATCAGAGATTTGCTTGAAAAGGTGCACTTTTAAGATTTGATCCTTGTTTTTGAAGAATGATAAGAATATCAAATAGCCTAACTAAAATCACTAAAGGATTTGATTGGGATGTGTTGGATATTCAAGAGAAGGTTGTGGTAGATAATCAAAGTTGAGAGGTTGATTGTGATTGTGTCATTATGATAGAGCTCTTCTCTGGAAATAGGCTCATGAATATAAAGGCTCTACAGCATACTCCTCAGTAAACCTCCTAGCAGAATCTTGGTACCTATGGAGAAACCCACTGTAATGGAGAAAGACGTTTCAACTTTTATACAAAAACTTCCTTTGTTGCAAGGTTTTCTTGTAACCTAAATGTTTCTTAGGTTTCTTGATCCTATTGGCAATCAATTTCCTGAAAAATTTGGTTGATTTCCACTCTCTAAGCATGGGATAAATGTCAAGATGCTACTAGACCAAGGATGTTACAAACTCAAATCTGTCAAAAGTAACAATTTTGGAAAAGTGACAGATGTGCTATTTTGTACCCTATATGCGCTACAGAAATAGGCATATGCACTAGAGAAATAGTCAAATGCGCTACAACAGACCTCAAATGCACTACAATATGTCTCAGATGTGCTACAAAAAAAAATGTTTTGACAGTGACCAAAAACTATTTACAGAATATTTAGCCTATGTGCTAAAACACTCAATGCATGAAAACAGGCTCTAAATGCACTGAGCTAACCAAAAAATGCACTAGAATAGACCTCATATTTGCTAAGATATACCCTAGATGCACTAAAATAGTTTTCCAAAGCAGTTTTCCTAACAATTTTGAGTAGTTTCAACTAAAATTTTGCATGTTCATTTTGGATGATCTTTTATCTAAATTAATGTGATTGTAAACATAGCAAACACTCTGAAAAAAATTATTTTTAATCCCTATATGAAACATCAAGTGTATGTTCCAAAAACAATTCAAAAAGTTTTTTCATAGGTTTTACATGCAAAAGACAATTCAGGCAGACTCACTCTTAGTACTCAAGTAGGTCATCATAATAACCACAACCCACATCTTAGAATTGTGTTGACTCACATAGTCGTGTCACCCCCAAAGGGGCGCCTTTGTTTTTTTCTTTTCTAGGCATGTACTCAAAGTGACGGAAGTGGATACCAGATCCCCTGAACAAACGATCCTTGGTAGTTATATGGTGAGTGTCTTGAGGGTAGATTCTTCCCTCCCCTTGCACTGTGATTATTAGGATGTTCAGAAACTTACACAGTTGGCTACTACACTAGGTTCATAGTAAGGGTTTCCATTCGATGCGGAAATAATAAACTCCCTCAGGAGACCTCCCAACCTTTAGAACAAAGGCTTTAGGGATGGTAATCTTACACACTACTGGAAAAAGCGGGTTTCCTTAGATTTGCTTTAAATTTTATAGCGGGGTGAAATAACTTGGCTTTGGTTTGAACCCACTTGGGCCGTTCCTCTTAGGTGAGTACTTTTACCCACAAGAGCAGGCCCTCTACAAGATGTAATAAAGCATTAAAACTGCAAAAATTGAAAAGGCAAGTCTGGTATTCTGATCACCCAGTTAAGGGGAGAGAATAGACCTATTGCCATAGAAAAAGCAGACAACGTTCTTTTTTGAGCCCAAATGACAATGATTTAATCTATGTGAAGATGTTGCTTCACAAAAAGCATTGGATTCATTTTAACCACAAAATCAATGTGTGGTGACTACCCTAGGATTGCTTCATTTTAAATTACATGCCTATCCTAGGATTGGTTCATTTTAAATTATTGTGTCTACCCTAGGGTTGCTTCCATTTAAGCTAGAAAATATCTTGTCTCCACAAGGCATCAGACTTAGAACTCTATTTTAGTTACACCCTGCATGCGCCAAAAGGTCACACATATGCTCTAAAAAAAATAGTTAATGTGCTAAAATAGACCCCATAAGCACTACAAAAAATCCTAAATGCGCTAATCTAAGAATGCATTTTTTTTTTTACAATTTTAAATTGAAGTAAGCTAAATGAATGCGCTATTATGTTCCCTAGATGTGCTAAAGAAATTGTCAGATGTTCTGAAACAGTTCTCGGATGCGCTGAAAGACCTATAGAAGCGCTAAAATAGTTCGTGGATGCACTAAAACAGTCTGCAGATGTGCTAAAAATTTTGACAAATGCACTAAAATGCGAATTTTTCTGAAAAGTTGAACTTTAGAATGTGAAATCTTGTCAGAAAGCCTATAAGTAGATTTTAAAAATGGAGCAAAGACCCCCCACAGTGTGCACTAGAAATTTGTGATCATTTTTTTAGTGTATCCAATGTAGATTAAAACAATAATAAATCAAACACACCAATAAGACCTTATATCAAAATAGAAAATCAAATAAAAGAAATGCAAACTCAGTCTTATTTCCTTGATGTCGTCTTATTGCCCTCTATCTCTAGTTTTTTTGTTGATTCCATCTTGCTCTCAGATTGTATGCTAAGCTCAACAAATAGTCTTCCTAGAAAATGAGATTAAAGATGAATGCATGCTATGCTAAAATATGATTAAAATACTTAAGCTAAACATGATTGCTATAATTATGAAATTACAAATGCTAAAGCTGATAATGCTAAAATGCTAATCTTCTATCTCTAATGCATGTATGTGTGTATATTTGTCTATCTGTCTGTGTGTGTGTTACAACCAATGCTTGGATTCACAGTGATATTTATAGAGTTTTCAAAAGCTTCTGATTGGATGATGCGACCAATGGTTGTGATAATTCTGGCAGATCGAACAGTTGAAGATGGAGAAGACTGGAGAGAAAAATAGAAGAAAAAAAGAAAGCAGGATTTGTTTCCTCTTTCATGAGAGATGATAAAGATGAATTGTAAAAATCATCTTTTTGTCAGATTGAGAAAATATTTTGAAGATAAATAATGAATTTACCAATTTCATTATTCATTTATTTTTGAAATGGAAGATTCTTAATTAAATAAAATATTTAATTAAGATTTGGAAAGTGACATGTGGAATTAATTAAATAAGCATATTTAATTAAATCAAAGATTTAATTAAACTTAGATGTGATAATTAATTTAAATAAACAATGATATTTATTTAATTAATTAAGTGGAATTAAGAAAGTGGTAATTAAATAAAAATGGATTTATTTAATTAAAGTGGAAGAATAAGGTAGGTGAATGATATAAATAAATAAATTAAGTTTATTTATATGTAGCGGAATTAAGAAAGAAATTAATTAAATAATAAATATTTAATTAAATGCTAGGATTAATTAGACATGACTATTTTTATGCATATACAAATGGAAACCAAAATAGTTTAAATCCCTGTAGTAGAATTTTCAAAATGTGCAAAAAGTGCTAAGTTGTGAAATTAACAAATAGTGAAGGGTTTGATGTAGAACTGGGAGGCTCAATGACGATCAATTTGACAACATTCCTTTAAGAGGCATCTAGAAATATTAATATGACCTATTTTAACAAACCAAACAATCCTCAAAGCTTCACAATCATCAAAAGTTAGATTTCACACTTTCACCCCTTGAACCCTAGTAGTAGTGGAAACTCATTTTTTTCCCAATAACTCAAATGTTCTCCAAAACACTAGACAAATTATTGATTTTTTTAGACACCCATTTCATAGTTATTACATATATCTCAATGCCAGGTACAGGTCCTTTGGACCAAATCCCAAAAAACACCCCTTCTAGGCTGATCTAATTAGGTTGATTAGGCCTAATTTGCAAAGCAACATGCCCTCAAACTTATCACATAACCTTGAAAACTTGGGGAATAATTTCTTAGGTTCCCAAACCTCCAAAACCACAACTAGATTCCTCTAGTATGGAAAAATTCATGCCAAACCTAAAAACCCATGTTTTATGCACTATTCAAGAGGGTTTATTGAATATGCTACTTCCACAACCTCCCAAACTTTAAAAACAACTTAAACAAAGGAAATTAACCCTGAAAATGCCTAAAATTTCAAAACATCATGGCCTCCCATAGAGATTCTTCCAAACCCTAGGCCTAAGCCCTCATTCACATGCATTTTTGTTCACAAAACTCACTGTAGCAACAGGTTTATTACTCCTATTTATTTCATAGCACTCAAATAATGCATCCTACACTTAAATTAGACATCATAGGGCCCATTACACAAGTTACAGTTTCCACAAAAGATGTAAGGGCCCTTTAAATCATGTTTTGTTCACAAAACCCTCAAAATAGGGGTTCCTGGGCTATGCAAAAGAAAACCCTTAAAAAAGCTTCAAAGTATTTATTAATCCCTCAAACCATATGGAAATCATAGAAGACTCATGCCCCTACACTATTCCAAAAGATACTTGCATAATACAAGACTGTACATTATTGTATAGGTCAGAAAAAAATAAAAAACAATGAAAATTGCTGCTAAACTTGAGATTTCAATGTATTTTCTTCTCAAAAAACTCAAAATCAAACTTCCATTTCATGTCTAGATGATATTTAAAAGGATTATTCTTCACATCCCACTAACCAACTACCTTGCAACTGAATTTCAAATCCTTAATGACCATTGAAAGCCAAGTTTACATCATTTACACATGATATAACAACAATATTACTCATATTGTAAGTTTGCACCACTAACACCTATAACTCACTAAAACCACACCAATTTATTGATATGAGCCTTATTACATCCACAAAACACTAATCTTGCACACTTTACCTATAAATAAAAAAAATTGCCTTCAAAGGCTACAAATATACTTTCGTGCAAGATCATTGTTTTTCACATTTAAACACCTAAACTCAAAAACTCAACCTAAGACATGCTTAGTGGTCTTCATTGACCTTATTAAAAAAAAAATGATCAAAGACTCATCCACCTACCTATTAACTCCTAATTACCATCAAATGATCAAATAAGGACGATGAGGTGTAGGTACTCTTGCACCAGGGTTGTAAAAGTGTATTAAAGAGGGAGACCAACAATCACCTCTTTCAAATGTTAGTTTTGGAAGTTGAAGTGGTTTGTTTTAGGAGGGAAACATTATAAAATTCTATGAGAAACTTGAATTGAGGATGATCCTTGGATTGGGTGTCAAACCAAATGAGGAAATGTTGAGTTTTCCTTAAGAAAAATAAGGTTTTGGTGAGTGAAATTGAGTTTCTGAGTTGGGCAGCATTATTTTATGTTAGATTGAGCATGAGTAGGGTATTTTAGGCTTGTTTGAATATTTTTCAAGTTTTGGAGTGTTTGGAAAGTGCTACTTTCAATCAAACCTAGAGTTTTTAAGCCTAGGGAGAGGGTTTTATGGTTTGGGTGGTAAATGATTGAATCTCTACAATCTAATGCTATAATTTGAAGTTTTGATAGATATAAAGTGTTTTCCCAAAGTTTCAGGAGATTATGCAAATTTTTGAAGGTGGTCCCTTTGTAAAAGTGGGCTAATTTGGGCCCTTAAAAGCATAGTAAACCTGATTTGTGCAATTTGGTACAAAACAAGCATTGGTGATTCTTGGATAAGTTGAAAGGATTTGTAATGGGTCCCTGATTTGTGTTTTGTTGTGAGTTGAAAGGTTGTGTGAGTGGAATTATACCCGATTGAGTGACTTTGATATGCTACAAGGAACAATGTGAATATGCTAAATGAAGAGATCCTATGAAATTGTAAATTGAAAATTGTGTTTGCAGATTGGAGTTGTGTGTTTGTGTGTTGCAGGCCTCCCCCTACTGCATTAGGATTATATTCCAATTTTTTAGAGACATGAATGGAAAATTTGGTAGCATAGACAAGGAAATCAACTAGTTTGTATAATTGTTTGACAAAATACCTCAATGAAAGCTTTGGAAGTATACACAAAGTACGTCAATTGTTAAATAAAAAATTCCTCAAAGAGATGTGGTTTAAAAATGTAATTGGAAAGTGTATAGAATTGTGTAATTTAAAATGTTCATTGACAACCTAAGGTTGTAACATGACAAACAAACAATGATCAACATGGAATATGCAAAACAACAAAAATGAAGCAAGCCATAATAGAATGAAATAAAATGTACAAACACTTCACATACCTAAAAAACAAAGTTTCAAATGCAGGAGTTCTACCCAACTATGTAGCCTTTGCTTCTTCTTTCCTCAAACTCCTCAACAATTTGACTTTTTCAAAAGCTTGTTCCCCTCCAAACTTCAATTGTATATTAGTTATCACTATAATTCAAACTTGAATTCATATTATATGCCTTTCAACATGAAAACTCTACTATTTCATGCAAAGGTGATGGAAATATCATGAAAAAGGTGGTGGAATCTAAAAATCATGCATGAACACTTTACTCAATCACCAAAACGCTACTTTTTGTCAGAGCATGCATAAAACTAGGAGAATATACAGAATGTGGGCCAACATCACGGGTATATTGTGTTTTTTTTAATAGTTTTAGTGCAAGCTAAAATGTGCTCCCGTTATAATGTGAGCGTGTAATTTCTTGCTAGAACGATCATGTCTCTACTTCTTCAAAATGCGCTCACATTATCATAAGTTGTTTTTTTTATAGATTTATTTTCTTTCTTTCTCTACTCTCTCACCCTCTCTCTCCCACTCTCCCACCCTCTCCTCACTCTCCCATTATCTCCCACCTCCCACCCTCTCCACTCTATCCCACTCTATTCCACTATCTCACACTCCCCTCTCTCCCACACTCTCCACTCTCTACCACTCTCCAACTCTCTCAATCTCTCCCACCTCTCTCCACCTCCCTCTCCTCTCTCCCCACTCCTCTCTCCCACTCTCCCTCCCCTCCTCCTCTCTCCCACCCCTCTCACCCTCTCCCAACTCTCTCCCTCTCTCACCCTCTCTCCCTCTCTCCCACCCTCTCTCACACTCTTCCACCCTCTCCCACCTCTCACCCTCTCCCACCCTCTCCTCCATCTCCCACTCTCTCCCATCCTCTGCTTCCTCTCTCCCACCCTCCCCTCTCCCTCTCTCCCATCCCTCGCCCACCCTCTCTCCCACCCTCCCTCTCTCCCACCTTCTCTTCCACCTCTCTTGTCTCTCCCACCCTCCCTCTCCAGTCTCTCCCTCCTATCTCCCACTCTCTCCCACCTCTCTCTCTCCCTCTATCTCCCACTCTCACTTTCCCACTCTCTCTCCCTCTCCCCACTCTCCTCTCTCCCTCCTCTCTCTCTCACTCTCTCCCACTCTCTCCCACTTTGTTCCTCCCTCCCTCCCTCCCTCCCTCTCTCCCCCACTCTCCCCCACTCTCTCCCACCCTCTCCCACTCTCTTCCTCCATCCCTCCCTCTCTCTCCTGCTCTCTTCCACTCTCTTCCTCACTCCCTCTCTCTCCCCTCTCCCACTCTCTGCACCCTCTCCCAATCTCTCTCACACTCTCTGCACTCTCTCTCACCTCTCCCTCTCTCCATTCCTCCCTCTCTACCACTCTCTACCACCCTCTCACACTCTCTCCCACTCTCTCTCTCTCCCATTTCCTCCTCTCTCTCACTTTCTTCACTCCCTCCTCTCTCTTCCTCTCTCTCCCACCCCTCTCCTCTCTCCCTCTCTCTCCCACTCTCTCTCCACTCTTCTCTCCTATCTCCCCTCCCACCTCTCTCACTCTCTTCTCTCTCCCACCCTCTCCCACACACTCAATCTCTCTCTACCCCCTATCTCTCTCCCTCCCTCTATCCCTCCCACCCTACCTATCTAAGTCCTCTCACTCCAACATCTTCTCTCCCACCCTCTCTCTTAAACTCTCACTTCCCCCCCTCTCCCTCTCTCCTCGGGTCTCTCCCTCCCACCCCCTCTCTCTCTCATGTCACTCCCTCTGGAAACCTACCTAGGTAACTCTCTCTCTCTCTCTCTCTCTCTCTCTCTCTCTCTCTCTCTCTCTCTCTCTCTCTCTCTCTCTCTCTCTCTCTCTCTCTCTCTCTCTCTCCTCTCTATCTACCCCTCCCACCCTACCTAGATAAGTCCATCTCACTATACCCCCCTCTTTCTCTCCCTCTCTCAAGTTGAACTCCCTCCCACACCCTCTCCCTCTCTCAAGTCTCTCACTCACACTCCCTCTCTCTCCCACTCCCTCTCCCTACCTATCTCTCAAGTCTCTCCCTCTCACCCTACCTAGCTAAGTCCCCCTCACTCCAAGCCCTTCTCTCCCACTCCCTCTCTCTTAAACTCTCACTTACACCCCCTCTCCCTCTCTCCAAACTCTCTTTCTCCCTCTCCCCATCCCACCCTACCTAGACAACTCTCTCTCTCTCTCTCTCTTAAAATTCTCCTCCCTCTATAGACATACATAAATACATACAATCCTACATCCATACAATATACATGCACTAATACATATAGGAATACATACATACATGAAAAACCAACATACAAGTACATACAAACATACAAATATATCAACAAACATTCAATAGAGCAACATTTAACATAAAGGAATACATAACAAGAGCACATTATAATGTGTTCGCATTATTTCTTTCTTTACATGTATCCCAAATAAGAAAAAATAATGTCAAAACTAAGACATAATGTGAGCACGTTATAATGCGCTCATGTTATATTTTTCTTGGGGAATACCCAAGCCTTAGCATTGGTATTTTCCTTGGAATACCAACCCAAAGGCTTGGAGGGCATTCCCAATGACCAGAGATGTGTTTTTGCAAATTCTACAACTTTTCACATAATTGAGTTTGTGCTCACCATCAGGATTGCATCTGGTTCAATAACAAAAAAATAAAACACATGGGTAATGCTAGGTTCTCTCTTAGCTATCCAATGATGTATTTTTTTCACTTTTTGACAATGTTAAGCCTTTCATCCATAATTTCTTTTGTTTGTATGTCTCTTTTTTTCCAAAAAGCAGTGTTTGGTGGTTTTTTTGTTATAAAATAATTCTTCATCAAAATTTCAAATAAATTACATTTTTAGAAAGTAGACTCCGTTCTAAAAAAAATATTTTTAAAAAAAAATATCAATTACTTTCCAAAATTTGTAGGGGGAGAATGACCAAAATTTTTCTTTTTAGGAAGTTCCCACTTAGAAAATTAGTAAAAAAATCAAATATTCATTAAAAAATTATCAAAAAAATTGTGCATCAACTAGATACTGTTAGCTAACTTCTGAAAAAAAACAACACCAATTTGTGTACATCCCTCTTTTTAACCCCTTAATCTCAACCATTTTCAAAATAAATTAGTAGTTTAGAAACTAGACTCAGAGCACTTCAATCCTTGTTTTTCTTTCGTTTCAAAATTTTGAGTGTAACTATCCTCAATTTCATGTCCAAGGTTAGTATTTCCTAATTTCAGAAAAAAAGTGGCCACTTAAGCCCCCTTTTTGGGAACCATCTTGGTGCACTTACCCCAACATCACTAAATGTGTCATCTTATTCTTTGATCAACCAAAAGAAAACAGTCCCTCCAGGTGTCAATTCCTAAGCTCTTTCATTCTTTATCTTTTCATATCAAGTACTACAATAATTATCCCGCTTGGAAAGTACTGTGCACAAAATTTATCGTATCAGATGGTCCTAGGGTCGCTAGCATGTACTTAATATCATTTTTTTTTGGGCTTGACATTTTTCTTTGTGTGGCTTATATACTGAGCATATGCAGATTTATAAGAAATTGGCATCTTGGCAGTTCATCATAGAGGATAAAATAATTAGATTTTGAGAGGATTTTTTTTAAGATGATGGTGTAACAAGGCAGAGAAATCTAGAAAAATATCAAGCAGATTTGTGTTGGAAAAGTGGGCATTAAACTTGAAAAAACATTTTTAAATGCTTATTGTAATAGCCTAAGGAATTCATTCTTGATTTTGTTTTTTTTTAGGACAATTCACTTCATTTCTAGGTTTAAAATTAAGCATTGATTTGATCTTTTCAAGTTGGTTAAAATTGAACTTAGAAATGTACTAGACATTGCTAGATGGGCTAAAATTGAACAAGACAAACTCACACTTAGCTTGGTGTATTAAAATGAATTCATCATTTCTTTGAAGGCTAAAGCAAGGAAGTGCTTGAATTGTGTGATCTTGTCTTTGATGCACTTTGAGTATTTATCCTCTCCCCTTGCGCTTCATGCAATCTTGGGTGAAGAGAAACACTTAAGGTGTGTATCCTCTCCCCTTGCACCGTTTGGTGATCTTGGGTGATGAAAAACACCTTGTTTCTTTTTGCATATTTGTTTTCAAATAAAGTTGTCACCTTTAGAGGGGCTTTCCTAAGAGACACATCCGAAAGGAGAACTCGAAGGCAACTCCAACTGGTTTTTTCCTCGAGCCAGTATATAAATGGATAAGACTAAACTATCAAGTCCTCATGGTATGTAGGCCTTAACTGTATAGTGTCATTCAGAATGGGGTACTACCGTATAAAGTATAAGATCCCCTAGTAGGATTGATTAAAGCCTTTAGTGGCTTGTTGGATGCTCACAAGGTTCAATGTCCCTGAGTATCTAAACTAAGAACCAACTTGTTTAGTGACCAAAAACCCTTATGCTTTCTGGTGCAAGAATGATCATTCTGAAGCTACCTCACATTTGTACTATTCAAAGTTGAAATAGAAAAATCCTTGAGATCTCCAAGTCCTCAGAATTTTGAGATTTGGTGGTCCCGATAAGTGTGTGTCATGGAGGGGAGCCAATGTCACCAAATCTCTAACTATTCACTTTGTCTTAGTGTTTGGAGAAATCCAAGTGGGGACTCAACAAGTAGTATCTTTGAAGCCTATGGTTGTGCATTTTGCAAGTCAAACACATTGCTTGGATCGCAAACATTGAAACAAACATTAACAAATCATCAAAATTTCAAACCCTTTGGAAAGAGTGAATACCTTTGAAGATTCCACTTATTACTACTTGTCCCTAAGGATTTTATCCTTAGAGGCTTCTAAATACTTGGGCTCATATCTCAATTCACTCTCTTCAAAGTCAACCTAGCGAAACTATGGCCTTGGTTCTTTGATTTTTGCATAATGGACCATGTGGAATTGTTAGGAATTGCATGCAAATAAAGATTAAACAAAGGAAATAAAAACATAGAAATAATAATAGCAAGAGACAATATTTAATGTGGTTCACCCAAACTTGAGCTACGTCCACCAATAGAGAACTTTCAATATTATTATCTAGTAAATTGAACCAATTACAACTAGTAATCCTTGCAACTTAATACCGTTGTAGATGCTAAAATACAAAATCAACAGGAACCCTAATCCTTAGCCTTTTATCAAGACTTATGTTGATTAAAAAATAGGGTTTTTTATGTTGGACAATAGAAAAATAACACTCGATGCCTTTATAAAATGATAAAAATTGTGAGAGGTTTCGGGGGACCCGTAAGGGGAACTGCCCCCAAACCCCCGTTAAATGTTTTGGGGGGAAACCACACCAATAAAAGGAGGTAAATTTAACCTTTGAGTCTGATTAGGCTCCATATACCAACAATCTCCCACTTGGAGACTTATCAAACTCCATATACAAACAATCTCCCACTTGGAGACTGATTAGACTCCACCCTGTATCATCTCCCACTTGGAGACTGATCAAACTCCACCCCGTATCATCTCCCACTTGGAGACTGATCATAACACTACTAACCCTATAGCTCCCACTTGAAATAAGCACCTTCGACCCTATTATTCTAATTTTATTGTTTTTAGTCTTGAAGACCAACCGAAGCTAAAGAGGAGCTAAGCTTCTCCCTTGGCACTGCCTTTGTAAACATATCCGTTGGATTTTCATCTATATGTATCTTTTCCAACCTTAACTGTCCATCATCCAACACTGACCGAATGAAGTGATACCTCAACTATATGTGTTTGGTCTTCAAATGCAAGGAAAAATTCTTTGCAAGATGTATGGAACTCTAGCTATCTGTAAACAAATTAATGTTGGCCTATTTTTTTCCTAATTCTTCCATGAAATATTGCAACCATATCATCTCCTTGCTTGCCTCTATTGCAGCTACATACTCTGCCTCCATGGTGGATAAAGCAACCACCTTTTGCAATCATGAGATCCAACTTACTGATGTCCCACCTATAGTAAAGACATAACCTGTAGTACTTCACCTAGTATCAATATCCCCTTCCAAATTTGAGTCTACATAACCTATTAAATCAGTATTAGAGCCCCCAAAACATAATTTTTTATTAGAGGTACCTCTCAAATACTTGAGAACCCATTTTAATGCATTCTAATGTTCCAATCCAAGATTACTCATATACCTACTTACGACTCCAACAACATGTGCAATATCTGGTCTCGTGCATACCATGGAATACATTAAACTTCCTTCAGCTGAAGCATATGGTACCTTAGACATTTTGTCTTCCTTTTGTTGTGTCTTTGGAAAAATCTCCTTAGTCAATTTCAAATGACTAGGCAAAGGTGTGCTGACAGCTTTTTCATTCTCCATGTGGAATCTCTACAACACCTTTTCAACATAACCAACCTAAGATAGAGTCAATTTTTTCTTCTTCCTATCTTTTCAAATTCTCATACCAAGGAATTTTTTTTGCTACCACCAAATCCTTCATAGCAAATGATTTTGCTAACTATTTTTTTAACTCACTTATGTGATCCATGTTCGACCCTGCTACAAGCATTTCATCAACATATAAACATAAAATAATGTAGCTATCATTATCCAAACTCTTAAAATAAACACAATGGTCAAAATTACACCTGTTGTAGCCTTGCTTAGCCATAAAACTATCAAATTTCAAGTACCATTGTCGAGGTGCTTGTTTCAAGCCATATAAACTCTTCTTCAATCAGCACACCAATTTCTCCTTGCCTTTGACCTCAAATCCTTGGGGATGTTCCATATATATCTCCTCCTCCAAATCTCCATGGAGAAAGGTGGTTTTCACATCTAGCTGTTCCAAATGAAAATATTCAACAACCACAATACTTAAAACAATACGAATAGAAGTCATCTTAACAACTAGAAAAAAAATTTAAGTAAAATAAATTCCTTTTTTCTGTGCAAAGGACTTTAACAACTAACCTAGCTTTAAATCTTGTGCTTACCTATAGCTTCCTCTTTCAACCTATAAACCCATTCGTTTGGTAAATCCTTTTTACCTGCAAGCAACTTGCATAATTCCCAAGTTTGATTTTTTAGCAAGGAGTCCATTTGTTCTTCCATTGCATGCTCCCACTAAACCTTTGTATCCACCTACATAGCTTCATCATACCCTTTAGGTTCACCAACATTTGTTAACAAAATAGAATACAAAGAGGGAGAAAATATTTTTGGAGGTCTACTTATCCTTGAAGATCGTCTAACATTCACTAGAGTTTGTGGTATTTGTTGTTGTTGGTGTTGCGGAGCATGAGGAATCACTAGAATATTGTTGTTTAGTGTATTATCCAACACTACATAATCATTTTATTTCTTCTCATGTTGCTGCAACTGATCTTTGTACAACACTTTCTCATTGAATATGACATCCCTGCTTCTCACAATTATTTTATTTTCAAAATCCCAAATCCTATAACCAAATTCATCAATGCCATATCCAACAAATATACATTTCTTTTATTTTGCATCAAGCTTGGTTCTATTTTTAGAATCGACATGTGCAAATTTTTCACAACCAAAGGTCTTGAGAAAAGAATAACTCACCTTCTTACCTGTCCATGCTTCCTCTGGAATACCACAGCCCAAAGGATTAGAGGGACCTCTATTGATTAAATAAACAATAGTGCTTACAACCTCTTCCCACATGTTTAAAGGCAGCCCAACATGCAATCTCATAGTTTGTGCACGCTCCATTATTGTTTTGTTCATGTGCTCAGCCACTCCATTTTCCTGTGGAGTCCTTAGAACTATTTTCTGCCTACAAATACCATTAGAGGAACAATAATCTTCAAACTCTTTGCTGCAATACTCACCACCATTATTAGATTTGAGACATTTTAACTTTTTACATGTCTCATTCTCAACCAAGCTTCTCCATTTCTTAAAGTTTTCATATACATCAGATTTTTTCCTAAGCAAATAAATCCATACCTTTCTTTTTGCATCATCAATAAAAGTGACATAATACTGAGGGAAGATACTTGAGTTGGTCCCCATACATCCGTATGCTCAAGCTCCAATTTCTCATCTTTCTTTTACTTCCCATCCTTGAGAAAACTAACCCTCTTATGTTTTCCATACACACAACTTTCATAGAAATCCATATTAACACATTTCAAACCTGGTAAAACATTATTTGAATGAAGTAATTTCATACCTTTTGCACTCATATACCTAAGTCTATTATGCCATAGTGTTGATTCAGAATCCATAGCAATTGTCTGATTTTCTTCCTGCTGAACTACAACAACTATTCTTAAACATTGACTTTTATCTATAATAGCTAAAGTGGAAGGAACAATATGACCTATACAAAGATATAAGGTGCCTACTTTCATACCTTTTGCAACCACTAAGGCACCTTTTGTAACCTTCCAATTTTTATCACTAAATGTAACAACACAACCTTCATCATCTAGTTTCCCTGTTGAAATTAAATTTCTTTTTAACTTTGGAGTGTGCCTTATCTCATGTAGTAGCCAATGATTCCCATTCTACAGCTTAATCTTGATTCTTCCCTTTCCAACAATCTAACAAGGTTCGTTATCTCGCAAATAAACCAGCCCAAAATCCCCTTAGACATAATCAAGAAAATAACTTCTATGGGGTGTAGCATGAAATGAAGCCCATGAATCTAACACCCAAGAATCATTAGGATTATCAAGGGAAAGAATCAAAGCATCCTCATCATATTTGTTACTTACCACATTTTCCTCTTTACTTCCTTCCTTTTTGTCTCCTTTATTTTTCTGAGACAAGCAATCTTTCTTTAAATGACCCGGCTTACCACAGTACTAGCAATCCATCTTGTCTCTAGATTGGGACCTTTTGTCCTTTGATTTTCCTCATGACTTCCCATGACTTCTAAAATTGTTTCCTCTCTCCCTTGTTTAGCCCCTCCTTTCAACATTCAAAACACTACCTGATGTGGATGTTCCACCTAAGCTTTTCCTACGAATTTCCTCGCTCAAAATAACACCAACAACATCATCAAATTTCAATGTATTCAAACCAGAAACAAAATTACTAACAACAATGACCAAGCTATTCCATCTTTCAAGCAAAGAACATAGAATCAAAAGAGCCCTAACTTCATCAAATTTTACATTTACAAAAGTTAATTAATTGGTAATTGTATTAAACTCATTTAAATGATCAATAACTGGCCCACCTTCTGCCATTTTCATATTAAATAAACGCTTCATAAGAAATACCTTATTAGAAGGGAAAGGCTTTTCATATAACTTTTCCAAGGTTTCCATCAACTCTTGAGTTGTCTTTGTTGTTATAATATTGAAAGCCACCGATTGTGCCATGCATAAATGAATGGCTCCCAGTTCCTTTATGTCTAGAATATTCCAATCCTCCTCACTCATTGTTGTTGATTTCTTGGATATTCCTTCCAACGACCTCCATAAATCCTTCTGATAGAGATAATCCTCCATTTTCATCTTCCATAATTGATAGTTCTGCCCATTGAATTTATCTACCTTCAATTTACCCTCATCCGCCAGTGCTCTCACTTAATCGTGAGACTCCCACTCATCTGTGAGAATTTCTTGCAAATAATAATTGAACACAACCTACTCTGATACCACTTGTCAGGAATTACATATAGAAAATATCAAGTTTATGCAAATAAAGATTAAAAAAAGGAAAGAAAAACACATAAATAATAACAGCAAGAGACAATATTTAATGTGGTTCACCCAAACTTGGGCTATGTCCACCAATAGAGAGTCCAATATTATTATCTAGTAAATCAAACCAATTACAACTAATAATCCTTGCAACTCAATACTACTGCAAATGCTACAATACAAAATAAATAGAAACCCTAATCCTTATCCTTATATCAAGACTTATGTTAGTTACAAAATAGGGTTTTGTATGTCAACCAATAGAAAAATAACACCCAATGCCTTTATAAAATAATAAAAATTGTGAGATGTTTCGAGGAACCCACACCAATTTTTTTGGGGGGAAACTGTGTTGATAAAAGGGGGGAAATTTAACCTCTGAGTCTAATTAGGCTCCATATACCAACAGGAATGAAAAGGAGCTTAGACATAGACATTTAGTTAGAAATTTAAGAAAGACAAGTGGATGTAGTAAAAGCAATTCATTAACCAAGATTAAATCAACTGAACCCCACATGTGCTTGTTGTCTTTTGTCTTATGGTCTTCCAAGAAAAGCATTGGTCTTTTGGTTTGAACTACTCATAGGGTAAAGCATGTTCTTCACTCTCTTGGTCTTGCAAACAAGGTCCCTCTTAGTTTCATTTGGGATCAAATAAAACACTTCATCCATCCCAAGCATTTATTATCTCCATCTCACAAACAAATTTTAGAGCTTTGGAAATAATCAAAATTCTAGACTTGGGTTAATCCTTAAAACACATCAAAATCACCTTGTTTAGTTAGGAGTGTGAGAATGTATCCTTTCACATACCTCTAGTTAAACTAACAACCCTTTGAACAAGCTTGTCCTAAGATCACATTTCCATCTAAGGATTCACAAGTTCATTATCCAATCAAAACAATCAAAATCAAAACCTAAGTCTAGTATTGACCAAAGTTCTTAAAAGTTCAAACACCCATATCACTCACCTTTTCATCTTTCATCTCATCATTAGTCCTAAACTCCTTAGAGGTCAACAGATTCAAAACACAAGAAAAACATGGAGTATAAACTTGGTTCATACATCATGAGTGATCTAAGTTAACCAAACTATCAAAGCCTTACAATACCAATTGATTATCAAAAATCACATTTATACAATCCATACATGGGATCATTATCTCTTACAAACCTCAATGATACAACAAATGTGAGTATTCCCAATCCAAATTTTGGAACACCTTTCCCTATGGTAGATTTAAATCAAAGTCAAAACCTACAAATCTATCAATAAAATGATCAATGCATGAGTCTTCAACAAAACAACATCATCCCACCAAATCAATACATGCCACATGTGAATATACCAAGTACAAGCTTACCAAACATGAAAATATCAAATACACACTTGGTGAACTATGGAATAGATGTTTGTGAATTATACCAGTGTTGTTCAAAGCCAAAAAAATATGTTAACAACTCAATGTATTGATCCAAGTCAAGGACACACCATAAAATAAAGGTTACCTAAATCAAAGCAATGTGATTCCCAACCACAAAAATGTTCAATGTCAACCTATAATGCAAAATCTAAAGATCATCTCAAATCAAAACATTGTCCAAAATAAATTTGTGCATGATCCCATACAAATACCACAAGTGTATGTACCAAATATGCCTGACCAACAACCAAATCAACTATATCAAGTGTGCCAAAATCAAAATAAAGATCAAATTTTGCAACATCAAGTTGCTTCACTTACCAAAATATTTAATCCATTGCACCAAGAGACATCTCCACCCCAAAATCTACAGACTCCCCTTGCGTTAAACCATGTCATCAAAACATTGAGTTGTCTCCATAGCCTCATCAAGAAGAATATCCCCAATGTCAAGAGGTTGGATATCAATATCAACAACATTGAAAATGATCCCAATAACCACATCTCCAAAATCAATCACCACAAGGTCAATTTCAACAAGTAAAAATATCACAAGGTAAAAAATGTGAATACACTCCTCTAGGAGATCCAATTGAATCAGCATTAAAAAAGCTAGTTAATGCAAAACTCATCACTCTTCCAAAATTAAATGCTTTCAACTCTATCATAAACTTCCCTTGGAACAAGGGTAGATCTTATTGTGAGTATCATAGAGAAAATATTCATAAAACATCAAATTGTATTTGACTCAAAAATATCATCCAAGGCCTTCTTGATCAAAGACAAATAATTGTTGAGGACAATGATCAAGATTCAACCACTAGTGATAGTAGTGACAATCTCTCAACCACAATTGTTGAAAAAAATGATCAAGATCTATCCATCAATGAGCACCTTGAAGATGCTTCTACCTCATCCAACGATCAAATCAACATACATCAAGAGACACTTTTCAATCATGTTCAAAATCAACCAACAATATCCAATAATGATCCAATTCAAGAAATGTTAACATCATTTGATCCTATGGTTGAAAACATTGACAATATCTCTACCACAATTTTTGAGGACAATGATCAAAATTCATCTACCAATGATCATGGTTCTAAGGCCTCTACATCACCCAATGAGTTATAGGATATATCTCAAGAATATATTCCAAAGCATGATCAACATCTTTCACCAAAGTCTAGCAATGGTCCTTTCCAAGACATATTGACATCCTTTGACCTCATGGTTGTAGATATTGAAGGAATCCTCAACTCAACACTTGATCCAAATCCACTCAAAGTTCAAGAGGATATTGAGCCACTTCCCCTACCTAATGAAGACATCCAAGAACCCTTTATAAGCAATCCATCCTTTGAAATGGACCCATGTCAAGAACTTGATCCAAGGCACGTTGAAAACAATTCCAAAATTAATCAAGATCAAGAATTTGTATCTCCAAGATGCTACAATGATCTAATGGGAATTCTCCAACATATACAAGATGTCACAAATGATGATCATATCAATATAACACATACTCCTCCATGTACCCATGAGATGCTTTCTTTGGACGGACACATAGATGATCTTCATTTAGAACAATATTCCTTTACTCTTGACATTATTACATAGAATAGGAAGTTATTGATTCCTATAGTCAAGTTGGGTTGTCAACATCAGGATCAGATATATCCCAAATTTAGATTGAGGACATCATCTATGAAGATATCCAACATTATCCACTCAAGGAAATAGGTCAAACCAAACAGGATATTCCAAAGTCAACATAGCATCAAATTGAAATAACATCATCTACAATGGTCATTTATCAAAGAATGCTTGCTAAATAGGACATCTTGAAACAGGAAGAATAAAAACATAAAGGTAATGCTTCCGCGATATTGTGGGAAACTTCATCTCAAGAAAATATCAACATAGGGAGCATGAAGAATCCTTATGATGAAACCAGTGCCAATACTACAATCATCCACGTCATGAATATTCATCCACCCATCACCCCATCCACAAATTGGGACCAACATCAAAAGAAAGATTTGAATCAAAGTACAAAGAATGTTATCAAAGAAAAAGAAGTTGTGAAGCATAATGGACAAATCAAATACACATGGATACCAAAAAATACAAAGATAGATCATCCTTATCAAACTCTATCAATCAAAGAAACAAAAAAACCAAAAAGGGAAATGTATCCATCAAAGACTTCCACAAATGCAAAAGCAGGCTTCCTAAGTGATATACAAAGTATATCAAGCAGTTGGTCCTAATTCCATGCACACTTTCGTATCCACCCATCATTTCTCATCTTCCCACGTTTTGAGAATCAAAGGTTCCAAACTCTGAACCAATCCATCTTGTATTCCTAAACACACTCCACCATCCACTCTTCCATGCATGATATCCAATTCTCACATTGACCATGTATTGGTAGCCACCCTTCATCATAAGGATTCAGAAGGCACTCTATCACAATGTGTGCGCAAAGACAAAGTTAACTCTAGTATCAACAAAGTAGATTAGGAATCTCAAAAGTTGCATTCAAGTGCACGTATCTTAGTGAAACAAATTCTTCAAGTAGGATATCGATGGCACATTATGACAGAAGCATCAATGTCAGTAGTACCAGGTGGTTCAACATGAGCATAAATCTTTCACAAAAAAAAAATAAAAAAAAAATCATGAAAATAGTAAAGATAAAAAAAACCTTCCTCTAGTGAAAACCACTATGGTGGTGCTTTGGACAGGTACTATGATGAAAACCTGAAAAATAGGTGTCATGTGTAGAATCGAGCATCTGCATGTGCTAATTCAGGTGAAAAAATCTTATCTCATCCATAATAAAATCCAACATTCCATCCATCTTATCCATAATGAATCCCTTCATTCATAAACCATTTATCCAATCTATTTTCATTTGTCTACATTCATCTTCCAAATTATCTTGATCTTGAAAAAAATTTGGTGTACACTTTACACTTGCTTATCATAAACATCTTGGCATGGGTCATTATCATTAATCCTATCCTACCCAACATTATCTAAGCCATGAAATATTATCCAAATGAGCATCCTCTGTTCGAACACGTTATCTTATCACAAGATAATCCTTGGCATCCTTTGTGTGCTCACTATACTCGTCCATCCATAGATCTATCCAAGCATCCACCCATGGAATTCCCTACATTGCTAGACACTGGGGACAGATTTTTACATCTTGCTTTGGGAATAAATCTTGATCTATCTCTTCCAACTTATGTGGTGATACAAAAATTGGAAAATTTGAAATCAAATGAGTCAAAGTAGTTGTGAGAAAGAATACGAATCACTAGCCCATGGCATATTTTGATGAGAAGATGTTCCTTATCAAGCATTATCTTTTATCGAGCATCAATCCAAACAATCAATATTAGTTGCATCTAATGTGTGCTTCAACATCACATCAAATCATTCAAAAAATATTTTGTTCCAAGTTGAGCTTCAAAATCTTGATCAATCAAATCCAATCAATCCATCATCATCTTGGGATATCCTTCCTAATCCTCGTATTGCTTAACACTATCCTTGCATTGTTGTGTATCCTCAATAATATAATCATCATCAATCCATCAATCTAATCAATCAACCCTAGCTTGGTTTTCAACAAGATCCCAAACAGATCATTGATATCATAACACATATCCATATCCAAATCATTGAAATCGCAGGAAAATCTAGAAAACATCCAAAACATTAGAAAATCCAAAAATAGGTCAAAAATAAAAAAGTCAAAAACATAGTCATCATGTTGAACTACAATGTCTCTGAGCTTGAACGTAAGAAAGGCTAATCATTGATCAGACCTCGAGGCATTAGGTCAATCCTTAGGTGTCCATCATAATAAACTGAAAATCCACACTTTGATCATATCTTAGATCAATAAACTAGTTTGTGTCAGTCAAACTACGTGGTCTCTGCATGTATAATGTAGGCAAGGCTAATCTTTGACCAGCCCTCGAGGCCCCTAGGATAGGTCTTTAGGTTAGGTTCTTGGTCAAAATCTCAGAAAACACAAAAACATTGGAAATTTTGAAAATCAAAACATTTGTAAAACATCTCAAAAATCCCAAAATAGCCTCAAAACATTTCAAAATACCAAAAACATTCAAAAAACCCAAAATCATCCATCCAATTTCACCTTCACCTGCAATAAACATCCACTCACAATAAATCAATTGTCATCTTCAATTTTTGAGAAAGCATTCAGAAACAAGTATAGAAAAATTAAAAGTGAAAACTCAAACGTCAAGGTCTTAAGTCTTGGTCAATAGGTAAACAAATTGGTTAACTCTTGGTATCAATAACCCATAATCCCATTAGTCTCACAATCATCTGATAACATCATGTCCTAGAATATGTCTTTCCTACAATGGATATCAACATCAAACATCATTGTAGTTTAGTCTTGGCTAGAGGTATGAAGAACATTGGCTTGTTTATGTACTTGATCTTTTCTTTTCATTTATCTTATTGTGCTCATTCCAATAAGCTCTTGATGATGTCTAATCAAAATGATTTAGAGAGAAAGGAATGGGGTATTGATCATTATCTTTTATCTGTTGTGATTGTTGGATATTCTTGTAATATAACCTTGGTGAATACTTGCTTTATTAGGTATATAGGGAGGATACTTTGAACAACTTGTTGACTATTACATGGGAAGGTTTTTCCTTTCTATGTTTTGGTCCAAGATGTTTGAAGTGTTTAAACTACATCCTAGTAAGGTTTCCATATGTCGAGTGTGAACAAGAGTACTCCTATCTGTTTGCTGAGTCAAAGTTCATAACACTAGATACCACACCATTATGGTTGTCTATACCTTGATGCATTGTATCTATGTGTGTTATCAAACATAAGGAAAGTTGTGTTGTTTATATCCCCAATCCCTTGATAAGAAAGCATCATCACCATTCCTCATCATATCTAATAAAGTCTCAATGACTCATAGACTTGTTGGACTTCTACATCTTCTTGGAATCAAGGGTTGATCCCTCTCATTCTTCTATCCTCTTTCACGCTAACATGGTATCATGTCATTCCCAAAAATAGCAACACATCCATCTTGCATCCACAAAGTTCTGTCAATATCCTACATACTCATACATCATCATGTAATAGGAAATATCATCCATCTCACATGCATTGCATCATCATTTAAGTTGTTTAGGATAATATAGATTTTTTATTCTAAGCATCTTAAAAACATATAATTTACATCATCATCATAATATAGATCTATTAGTCTAAGCATCTCATAACATAACCATTCATTGCATCCATAGCATAACCATCCACATATAAACGCATTCAAACATACATCCATATATCCATAAGGCATATTTATCATGAGATCAACCTAAAATTGGGATTTTCTCCTGATCTCTCATGTGGGCAGTGTACCAACGTAATTCTTTATGTTGGGGCAACAATGGGGCATCCAAAAAAATCAAGAAATTTTTTGAATTTCGATCTTGGTAACATCATTCTTTGAACCAATGCAACTGGTACATTGCTTCAAAGAGGGGAAAAATGTAGACATGCAAATAATCCTAATTAACATTATGCATCTAATTCAGATTAATTAACATCAAATTATTCTATTAATCAAGTAAAGAAATTTATTATATTAATTCACTAATATTCATCAAATTTAATTAAATAAATCAAATTATTTAATTAAGTTCCCTAAATTCCTCTCATCTGATTTAATAAATCAAATGTCACAATCTCCTATCCCTTCAAATTGATTTATTCTGAATTAATTAACTCCTAATCCCCATTACCCATTCTCTAGCTTTTGACTCAACTTTGGTCAAACTAAACTCCTGAAATTAACTAACCAACTTGCACATGAAAATAATTATTTTAATTAACTAATTACCCTGTTTTCCTTCACAAAGCATATCCTTTGGGAATATTCCTTCAATAACTCCACTTATTTGATTTTCTTACCCAAACATTAAATCCTCTTAGACTCTCAACCATATGCATTAATCTCTCTTACATCATCACCCACATCATCTTACACTCTCAACCATATGCATTAATTCCTCTTACATCCTCTTTAATATGCACATTCCCCAAAGTGTGCTCCACCTCCAACCATTAGCCTTGTGACAAGTGTCACAATCTCATTGGCTCTCCTTTAGTCCCACATTCCTCCAATCTCTTCATTCTTCAACCCTTCAACCCTATTTATAGAGGGATTCTCTATGAAGAAGGGATCCAAAATCTTAAGCAATCTAATTATAGGCACATTCATCACTCATTTTCACCACATCTTAGCTTATTTTTATTCATCAAAGTCATCTTCTCATCAAGATCAAAAGATTATCATAGGGATTGGAAAAGGGCTTCTCAACACTTCAAGGGAGCACCAATCCCCGTATGGGATTGAGGTTTGATCTATTTTAGATAGGTTTACATGGGTGCATGCTTTCTTTGTGTGCTTTTATTATCATATTTTCCTATATCTTAATGTGATCAAAAAATTCCATAGGGAGCTTGATTTGTGTTTGCTAACTTGACTAATTCTTTGTGTGTTGATCATATTGGCTTGAGGTCAAAATCTTGCTCACAAGTTCAATGGTGAAATGTATGTTGTTTTAACAAGAGGCATAGTAAATATTAAATAGAAATGGTTATAGAGTTATCTAAAGCTAAATTTAAGGGATGAATAATTATTTAAACTAACTACATCCTATACAATCTAGCATATAAAAGGAAAAAAAATAGTGAAGAGGATGAAAGGGGAACATAAATGAGAATAAGGGAGGTTATAGAGATGGGAGAGAACATAATTTTAAGATAGATAATTTGAGACATTTATTCTTTTGATGATGTCCACCTATAAACACCAAGGAACCACTCATAAATTTGTCAATCTTGGCTCAATATGAGATATGAGATATAAGTAGTACAAGGGTCTAATTAAAATAGTTTAACATATGATAATATATTCACATGAAAAAAAACAATGAAAGCCACCATAAAGTCGCTTGTGTAGATGATAAAGAGTAAATTCATACATACAAATATGAATTTAAATTAAACATGTGATTCTAGCTAGAAACTTAATCCATATACATCACTTATTCTCAAATTCCATTAGGGGATTTTTTAAAAACTATACTTTGAGTTGTGGAGTGTGATAATGGAATAAGAACTCCATTGTGTCTAAAGGACTGGTGTTATTACACATTGTGATAAGATATTTGATATGGTCCATAATGGTCATATGTTGCATCATAAAACTTACCAAAAATGTGATATGTCCACAATCCATAATAGTTAGTTATAATTTTATTCAGCTAAACCATGTTGATATATTTTGAAAATCCAATTTAATCTAGAAAAAATCATAACCATAGATTATAAATTATAGATTTTATTTGGCATGTGCATTATTACTCATTATCTCTCTCTTAATGATAATACCTTGAGTAGGTATAGACCGAAAGATGATTTGGAAATGTTAATTAATCAAATAGTGTTTGAGATGTCTATTAGATATTGGTTGTTAGATTGGCTTAAGGATAGTATGACTTATTAATGTTATGGGTCAAATAAGATCACTATAATGAACTTAGGGTTTATTTTGGTAAATATATTTTGATAAATATGGTTTAATACGAGCATTTTTTTTAGGATTTAGGTATTGAAATAGCTTGTTTCCTATTTATTTGATTAACTCAAATATTATCTGCAATGAGAAAATCTAATATGACATTATATGAAAGTATTGAATTAGAAATCAAAGATGATAAATAGAGTATAATAAATTTTATTGTATATAATTGGCTATATTGAATTCATAGATGCAATATAATAGTTCATATATTCTCTCTTAAAGAAATAATTATAAGATTATAATTGGAAATTGTAATGATGGTATTGTGATTGTAACATTAAATCTAATTTTGAATATGTTTTATTTTTCATTATTAAGTTAGAAACTATAGCATTTAAAATTATAACCCTAGACCCTAAATTTGCACTTAAACATAAACCTAAATATGTCATTCCAACCCAAAACAAAGCATTATTCTCTAAACCCAAAAAAGAAATATCTATCATAGAAATTGGAAACCAAAAATATTAAGGTATAATAAAGAGTATGAAAATGATGTGAAGAAGGGATATTTGATATAGTTACATGGGGTTGTAATATAGTTCTAAATTCTTTTAAAAGTGGGGTCAACTAAGCAATATATGTCTTATAAACCTTTGAGTACAAAATTATTCAAGTGACATATGATATAATGGGGATTAGCATGATGATCAAGTGACGTAGGATTCATGCATGGATATTGAACTTAGTCAAGTAATACTTGGCTCAATGCAAGAATTTTTTTTGGTCAAGTTAACTACTATATATATAATGTAGATTGATCAATTAAGACTTAAAAATTACTAAGTGAATTCATTTAATCAAGTAAGATTTGGTAGATGTTGAATATAGAGGTAGTGTGTTGGTCAACTAAACTTGTGAAATTAAGAAAATTTTGAGTTTCACACATCAAGATTAAATTAAAACAATTATATTTAAATAATATTTTTATAAAATATAAAAAAATTAAAAGACCTTCAAATTTATATAATATAATTTTGCAATAGAAATACATGTTTGAAATTATATATTTATTCAAGAAGAATAGTTTTAGAACTCTTAAAAAATTTATCTAAATTTGAATTATATATTTTAAATTAGATATCTATTTTTTTATTTTTTATGAGAAATAATTTTAGAAACTTTTGAGTTTGTTATATATAATTTTTTTTATTTAATTATATTAAAATAGATTAATAAACAAATTAATTTTAAAAAATTATTAAATTTAATAAATTAAAAATAATTAAAGATTGAATGATTGTAAAGATCTTTAAGATAATTTTGTTTATTATTTAATTTAAATATAAAATTAATTAAAAAATAAAATAATAATATTTTAAAAATAATGAAATAGAAAACACAATAAAAATATATTCATCTAATACAATGAAATTTGAAATTTATATTTATATTTAGATGCTTCTACATAACAATAATCATCACTATTAATAATTAATTAAACCTTTGATGATTTATTTTTATTTATCTAAGATAAATAAGAAATTTTGGATTATGAATAAGTCCTCTCTTTCTTTGGCCAAAGCTTTAACAATTCGTCCAATTGCACAGAATTACAGTCTTCAAATTGCTGAGAGGCCGCTTCCTTATAATTCTGTTTAGAAGTAAATGGAGTTGTCGAAGAAGAAGAGGAGGAATGCATAGCCTCCAATTCATCTGAATCCCTCTCATTACATTTCAAACGTTCAACTTCTTCTTCTGACCCTCTCTCACTGCAACTCCAATCTTCTAATATCTCCTCATAATTTGCATCCATATTTCCCCTGATGATTTGTGTAATTGAAACTTGAGATCTTGTAGACAATACTCAGAAACACGTAATTTAAAAACCCAAATAAAGTTGTGATAACCTGGGGTGTCAAGAAGTGTCCGAACAATCCTTCTTTCGGATCGAAGATTGTCCCATCTTTTCTTGATCTCCATCCTTCACTCCCCCCCTGGAGTTCTCACTCTTTCTCCTACCACACCCTCGGTGGCCAAACTAACTAGCCTTCCTTCCCGTGTTAACTTATCTACAACCGGGCACCTTCCTTCCTGCTATCTATAGTTGTCCTCCCATCCGATTGTCCCATCCGAGGGTGTAACTATATTACGTATATGAGCGCAAACAACTACCTCCCAATGCAGGGTGGGGGGGATTTGAGGCGATCACATCCTATCAGATTAGCATCATGTCTTCCATCTCTGAGACAAAAGCCATGATGAAAACGAGCACAGCCAGAGGAAGAGACAAAAACCCTGCTAATATGCATACAAGCAACGACAAAAAACTAAGAAATTGTAAGAACGAAATTAAGATCTCCTTTGATAAGCTTATGCTCACCCATGGACCTTGAAATTTATAGTGTGAATTCGCCATTTTCTGCAATTTTCTAAACAAAGTCTCACATACCGGATCAAAGAATACCCAACTATCCCAGAAAGATGTAGTTTCAGAGTATAATGGATAGTAGAGCAGAAATTACTTGCAGGAGATCTTTGATCGGGTATGAGACTTTGTTTGGAAAATTGCCAGAAAATGGCGAATTCACAGTATAAATTTAAAGCCGTCACCCTTAATTTAGAGCTGCGACTGATTTAGAGCTGCAACTGATTTTATGTTGTGGTTGATTTCTATTTATTGTCTCTATCTTTTCAAAATCTGACCCTTTTCCTAAGAAGGACGAAACCACAATATTCAATGTGGTAATTGTAAATGGCGTACAGTTTCTAAATTTGTTCAGATGGTGGCCTTGGACTTGCCATTCTAGACTCCCACTTAAAAAGGAAACAATGCAGACGGTGGCCTTGGAATTGCCATTCCAGACTCCATAGCGGCAATTTAGTTCTACCTAATTTGAATTCGATTTTTTTTGTTTTTTATGGTGATTTTTTTGAATTATAATGATTATTTATTGGTGTATGTGTTGAATGGTTTGCAACGCCAGGGCCTGCCGCCGTTAATTTAGAGGTGCGGCTGATTTTATGCTGTGGTTGAATGAGGTGTTTACCTAATTTCCTTTCATGAGATTTATTTTTGTTTATTGTCTCCATTTTTTGAAAATCCGACCGTTTTTTAGTGACCGTTTCGGCCATATTTAGAGAATATAATTGCTACACAGTTTCTAAATTTGTTCAGACATAATATTAGTTCCCACTTAAAAAGGAAACACCGTAGGTGATGGTGGCCTTGGAATTGCCATTCTAGACTCCAGAGTGGCAGTTTAGTTCTACCTAATTTGAATTTCTGATTTTTTTTTGGTCTTTATGCATTGGTGTAGGTATATGTTAAATGGTTTGAGTTGTATGTGTAAGATTTTTATTAAGGATATAATTTTAGAATATTCAATTAAGGATTTGTATGTGTATGTGTAAGATTTTTATTAAGGATATAATTTGTATGTGTAAGATATTAATAACTAAGGCACACACCATATGAAGGGGGTGTGACTACTACGAGTTGGGGGTGCAGATAGAGAGGGAGGTCGCAGCCTTGTGAAAAGATATAACCTGCTAGAAATCACAGGCAGAGGGTAAATGTGTAAAATGTGTTTTGCATGTGATTGAGGACAGTGAAATATAAAATCTTTGAATTCCATTCGTAATATGTTGTTGAAGGAGAGATCCAGATACGCCAGTGCACTGCACCCTTGTATTAGTCCTGGTGTAAATCCACTTATCTTGTTATTAGCAAGATCCAGAGACTCCAAGCTCTTGCAGTTGGAAAACACAGAAGCCAGTATTGCATCCCCAATCAGGCCATTGTCCGAAACATCAAGGTTCTTAACTGACCCCAACCCAAATGAGCTCACGTCGGTGGGGTTGGAAAGCCCGTTCCTTGACATGTTCAAAAACTCCATTTTTTTGCAGAGACCCAGCAGATTGTTAGCAAGGGGTCCCTGCAGTTTATTTCCGGACAAATCCACATTTATGAGACCATCACTACATGCTACATTACTGCCTGCTGCATGGGATACATTCCCATAGAATGCATTGGATTTCAGCACCAGGGTCTCAATTTTTTCAAGCCCAAAAAGCCAAAACACATAGGAAAACTCACATACCAGTCCTGAATTGCTGAGATCAATCACTGTGACTCTTGAGTCTATACACTGCACTCCATCAAAACTGCAGGGAGCATTAGAACCAGAGGCCATCCAGCTGCTGAGCTTGCCATTGGGGTCTTTTTCTACATGTCTCTTGAAGGCCATTAGTGTTGCCAAATCCCCGGATAGCCCTGGATCCAATACAGATCTTCTCGATCCATTCTCATTGTTGGCGTGTACTTGAGTTGGGTATGATGCTACAATGATGATGAAAATCCAGATGGTTACTCTCTCAAGTGAGCAAAACAGAAAGCTTGCAGCCATGGATTTGGAGGCAAAAAGAGGTTTCTTGCTGTTAATGTTGATACAATGAAGTTCTGCAAGCTGCTGCATCTCATTCTCCCTAGTCGGGTATGATGGTACTGCTTTAATTTTTTTAAGTTTTAGCTACTGTATCTCCTAGTGTGTTTTTTAAACTATTACTAGGTACTGCTAAAACTGTGTACTCATGCTCTCTTTACACTGCCAATACAAGAGATAAGGTAAGCGTTAGAAGGCCAAAGTAGGGGAGTATACAATGTTGTAACCGACCAATTGGGAGGAAATTATGGATCTTTAAATAAGGACAGGATTACTGAAATCCCGTTAATAATTGCAACGTGCTGTGCAAAGATTGCCAATGTATTGAAGCTGTATTATTGCAGTTGTGTTGAAATTTGACTATATCAAAGGGAGGCGTATAGATATAGTATTTAATTTGTCTTCTTGTTATTTACAGAGAGGCTAATTATAATGGTGACAACAAGGTTGTAAGGAGGTGAGTGAATAAGGGGGAAAAAAATAAGATAAATTTTTACATTTAAAATTATAATTACAGTACTAGGTTTTAAGTAAGTAAATAAAAATTAGCATAAATTTGATCTATTTTATTTATTAAATGTTTATTACATCTACATATTTTTTAAATTTAATATTAATATTTTAAATAAATTTATCTAAAAAAAATTCAAAATGTAATTTTGAAGTACTTATATTAAATTTGTCTCCTACATTAGATAGATATCATCTTTCACCATCTTTTAAATAGATGTAAGTAAGATATCTATGTTAGTTAAATAACTTAATCTATTTTAATAATATTTGTGATAGACCAAGAGAGAGACTTATGTTAAGCTTTCAAATATCTTTAAATGGTATTAATTTTTTAGAAATATATTAAGACATTTAAATTCATTTTTTACATACAATTTAAGAAGTGTTATTGAATTTTTAACATTTATTTAAATTTTTATTAAATTGGAACAGTAATTGTATATTAAACTAGCATACATATATTAAATATTAATATATATAAAATAAGCTGAGAGTTATCATTATTGAGGCGCGTATCCACAATATCTTGAAAACTTAGATATAAAAACCTTTCTATTTTATTTTTTTACTCTTTTTGCATGCAAATCATTTCACATTGTAAAAGTAAAATAAAATCTAATTTCAAAATAGTCATAAAATATTTCAAGTTAAAAGCCTATAGCACCCCAGCACAATCTGTGAAAGAAAAACAAATCAAAATAGGAAATATTTTAAATAACTATAAATTACAAACAGTTTAAATTAGAAATAACTGGAAATTACAAGTTCAAATTAGAAAATATTTTAAACAATTGTAAATTTCAAACAATTTAAATTAGAAATGTTTTATTTAATTTTAAATCAAATTTAAATATTATTAAATACAAGTTCAAGTTAGAAAATATTTTAAATAACAATTGTAAATTTCAAACAGTTTAAATTATAAATGTTTTATTTAATTTTAATTTAATTTTAAATCAAATTTAAACATTATTAAATACAAACTCAAATTAGAAAATGTTTTAAATCAAATTTAAATATTATTAAATGCAAGTGCAAAGCTACGGGAAGAATTCAAAACAGTTGTTACATTGGATCACATTTTTAGACAAGATGGACAAAACAAAGACCAACACAGATTTCGTGAAATTCTATCAAATATCAAAGATGCAAACCCTACAATCGAGGATTGGATGTTATTTATGACAAGATTGAATGCAAAGATGAGTGCATCACAAAATGAAGAATTTGAAGATAGTGTTCATTTATTTTCAACGAATGATAATGTTCACAGTCATAATAGAAAAAAAATTATATACATTATCAAATCTAGTTGCACGAAGCATTGCTACCAAAGTTGGAAGTCTTAGTGCCATTGAAGGAGGTGCAAACGATGAACTCGATATGGAATTACTCCTTAGTATTAATGCAAGAGTGATGTTAACATCCAACTTATGGATAGAAGCAGGGCTTGTCAATGGAGCACTTGGATATGTACAAAAAGTTGTATATACACCTGGAACCAAACCACCCCAACCACCAACGTATGTACTTGTTGAATTTGATAGTTACTCTGGAATACCTTTTGATGATCGACACACACATACAGTACCAATTGCAACGATCCAAAGGGGTAGCACACAACAGATACCATTACGATTAGCATGGGCTTTGACGATACACAAATCACAAGGATTAACTCTACAGAAAGCCACAATTGATATAGGGCATACTGAAAGAACTGGATTGACATTTGTAGCAATTTTGCGTGTAAAGTCTTTGGAAGGATTACAAATTATGCCAACATTCACGTATGATAGATATAAAAAATGAAGAAAGGAAAGCAACTTGCAAAGAGAAAGGCAGAACAAATGAGGCTTCAAACTTTGGAAATTAAATAATTTAACACATATTGTTAAATTATTCATGTAATCATATTTTCATAAATAAACATATCGTGTTCATTTTGGATTTCTATATTTTGTAATGTCTTCAATATATAATTTTATCTTCATAATATATTATCTGATTATTATGATATATTATTAACTTCTTATTGAAAGGACATCTTCAAATATACTATGTGCTAATATCTTATTTACATTATATGTTTATATATAACCTTTTCGAATATAAATCAAATATTAAAATTATTGTATCAAATAATGATTTAAAATTAATAATAAAATATTAATATCATAGATTAATGTTTAATAGTAAAATATCATAGATTGATGTTTAATAATTAATATTATATTAATATTAATAATATAATATAATAAATTTAATATTGATATGATATATTATCATTATGTAAAATAATTTATTAGTTCATCATATTTAATGATAATATTATATTATACAAAAATAATATTGATAATAATATTATTATTACATTATTAAATTAATTTTAGTAATGTAATATTAGTATAATATTAATATGCATTAATATTAAAATATACTAATTTCATTAATAAATTATATTATTATAATATTATTAATAATATTAAAATTATTATATTATTACAAATATTCTTATAATAATATTTATTAATATATACTATTGGTACTTAATGTACATATGATATTAAACAATTTAATATTTTAAATATTAAATATTAAATATTAATATTTTAATAATATTAATTATTACAATTTAATTTATATGAATTGAAATTATTAATATAATATTAATATAGTTATAATAATGTAATATAATAATATTTAATATTATGGGTTGGGGCCCTAGCTCGGTTGGCTAAATCTTTCATTGCGGGGAGGTTGGTCAGTCTAGTCTACCCCACCCCCATGGTGAGAGCGTGTGCCCGATACTGCAGTCCGTCGCGACCCCAGTTCTATGAGTCTAACAAAAAAATTAAAAAAAATAATATTTAAATTATTAAATTAATACATTATACTTAATGAAAATATAGTATTAATTATAATATTATTATAATAATATTTATTAATATATGCTATTACTTAATGTCATATTATATTAAGCGATTTAATATTTTTAAATATTAATATTTTAATAATATTAATTATTACAATTTAAATAATATGAAATGAAATTATTAATATAATATTAATAATGTAATATAATAATATTTAATACTATTATATTAATACATTATTCTTAATGAAATATTTAATATTATTTTATTACCACAGTATAATTAATGAAAATATAGTATTAAATAATAAATTGTTTGACATACGCGTTGCCGCTAGAAACTAGCTTATCTATCTTAATATATATTAATTTATATATTATATGCCGATAGGTATCATTTTGGAGGCATATTTTTTCATTAAATTTAAATAAACCAAAAAAATATATTAATGAAAAAATAAGCCTCGAAAATGATACCTATCAACGTATAATATATAAATTAATATATATTAAGATAGATAAGCTAGTTTTAGTTCAATTGAATTTTATTAATTTTAGAATATTTTGAAAAGAAAGAAACATATATCTTCCAAATAATTTTTTTTTTTAAGATATAACATCCATTTTTCTCTTATTTTAAAAATAATTTGAAATCTATATGAGGCGTATCCACAATATCTTAAAAACTTAGATATAAAAACCTTTCTATTTTATTTTTTCCTCTTTTTGCATACAAATTATTTCACATTCTAAAAGTAAAATAAATTCTAATTTTATTTTTTGATGAATAGGCAGCTATCTATATTAATTCAAATATAAAGATACATATTCACAAAAAAAGGTGGGTGGTAGAAAGGCACACCCCAAGAGTCACATGGGCAACGCCCAAAAAATTAACAGATCACGTGGGCTAAGCCCAGAAGTCCAAGATTACAAAGATAAAAAGGCCATTAAGCAACCAGAGCAGTGCCAACAGAGCCAGGCGGGTCTCTGTCATCCAAATTTTTCCCCCATACATCAGCAGGGTCTGGAGTGACGTCAAGAGGAGGACCCCAACCATCATTAGCATCTTTTTTCTCTTTATCTTCTTCCTCTTGTCAAGGTGAGATTGCAAGCACCAGACATGAGAACGCTTTACCAATGACTGGCCAACCAGAGCCAGAAGTAGGAGGATCATCAGAGGGCCACCCGGAAACACCACCACCGCTCCCCAAAGCACCGCTAGAAGGCCACCCCTGGCTAGCCTGCAGCGGAGGAGAACGGTTACGTCGAGGAGTGCAAGAATCCCGCCAAAGTGGGGATTGTGAATGGGGACGCGCAGAGCCACTCTGTTGCCGGCCCCTGGAGGGCGACCAGCCGCGGGAAGAGGTGGGCGAAGTGGGGACCCAAGCAACAATACAAGGGGCATTACCCTAGTGGTCCAGGAGAACCTAGAGGTGAGCAACCTCAAGTGCAACTTTGTTAGCTTGCACTTGAACCTGTAAAAGCACATTAGAGCAAATCATAGCTTTAGCATATAAAGATATTGTTGATGGTGTTTTATGCACTTCTCAACACAGCAGCATGTAGGTGCACTACCTCTTTGAAAGACACACCTACAATCTGATTGCGTAACACTATCCCAAGGTCTCTCGGGTGTCACGTCATGACAGTGCTTAGATACCTCAGTAGTTTGATGTGATTTGCTAGAATTACAAGTCGGTCTTATAGAAAATACAAAGTGTAGACACAAAGCATGAAGTTGGATCTTAAAATGGAGTTATTAGGATAAAGGCTATTATGCGTTGGCTGTAGGTTCAAACAGCAATCTTGGACTCCATCTAGTTGTTGGATTTGGCTTTACAATGTGCAATGAACCTTAGCATAGGTCAGTTACTAAAAAAAGGAAAAGAGGGAAGGAGAGGAAAAGTTCCTAAGTCTGAAACTAGCAATGAATAGTGACAATGAAGTTCCTGCAATGGACAATTTCTTAAAACAATATCCCACTTAACCAGGGATTTCACAGTATCATGAAAATTGTGCTATCTTCTAAGGGCTGGAGATATTTCATCCTTCATCCACCACATACATGCATGAATAAAAGATAAATGTTTGGGACAGCTTTAAAATCAAGTCCAGGCTAACTTTGCACAGCTATCTACCATCAGCAAACAGCAAAAAGTATGGACTAAGGAATCATCAACAAGGCAGGAATTTTCACAATCACCCAACAGCATTCCTAAGATTTATCCAAAGAAAGCAAATAGCTAACTAAACAGCAATAAGATCTAAGTCAAACTTCTACCATTGGAGAATGAATCAAATAACATGAGAGAACTCAAGAAAATACACCAAGTCAATGCCTTTTCTTATAAATTTCAGCAGCATGCCTTTACAACAACTCAACTCTCACTTTGCAAATGAGGGGAGTGCCCTATTTATAGTTTTCAAAGAGTTAAATGAATGGCCAAGATTCATTTTTATTGTGTGGCCAAGATTCATTACAAAATAGGGTTTCACCTACTCCCAAATAGATCTCAATTTAAAATTACACTTTTGTCCTTTCCCTATTTCGTCCTCTAGTGGATGACACTATAGCTCTTTCTGCCTTTAGTGGATTGTTGTTTTTTTTGTTGTAGCTATTCTTCAGGAAGGTCTTTGTCCTTGGTCGGGCTGTCCTTTTGCTCCTCGGAAGCTGCATGTTCTATGTACTTGAGGATGATGGCCTGGAACTTGTCTATCTTGAGGATTTCACATTACAATGCCTGATAGCTCCATTCCTTGCGTTCTCTTCCAGCCTTTTTCCAATCTTCATCGTACTTCGAGCTTTGGTCCCTGAACAGCTTTGATCAGTCAAAGGCACAGGCAGTAAAACTCAGGAACACCGTTGTGATTTCTCCAGCTATCTCGTCCTTCATTTTCTCCTGGAAATATGGTCTGATCTTCTCGACATCCATTTGCAAGGTGGGCACATCATAGCCCATCATCAGCTTAAGGTATTGGGCGCACTCCGCTCAGATTTCCTTGATCCACTCAATATCCGGATCCACTCTGCTCAGGATTTGTCCCAACCTCTCCTTCCAGTTGTCAAGGTCTCTTTGCCACACATCCACTAGCCAGTGATCTTTCTTTTTCAGCTCTAGCTTCTCCTCCCACGTGGCCTTAGGCATTTGAAGGATAGCCTCGATTCTTGGGAAGGTGGAGTCGTAGGTGGTGGGAAAATTGGTGTAGAGCCTCTTCATGCTCTCCAT
Source organism: Sequoia sempervirens (assembly GCA_007258455.2). Lineage (NCBI taxonomy): Eukaryota > Viridiplantae > Streptophyta > Pinopsida > Cupressales > Cupressaceae > Sequoia > Sequoia sempervirens. Next base: position 79,932,101 of record VDFB02075321.1, on the reverse strand, counting down.
GGACTACATCAGGTCCAAGAACTTGTTGGCTGTCTGCACAGCCCTGCTGATTCACATGTTCCCAACATATGAGACTTGTCAAAACCAATCCTCAGTGGTTTTCTCAAGTTCTTCTTCTCGGTTATATATACATTCTTTGGAAACCAAGCTATGATCTTAATTTGTGGAGGTGGTGGGCGGAGTCGTCTCTTGAGGACCATTGTTAGATATATATCCCGTATGTGCAACTGCGCTTGAGCTCATCCTTGGAATATCACGCTATTAGGTGTACTACATGGCCACCAAACTCCTCCAGTGTTCGACCTTTTACTCTCTATTTGTTGTCCCCAAGTCAATGGTAGAGATGTTGTAACTCACCCCTGCCTGGCCAACTGTAGGCATTGCAATTTGTGCCGCTCGGGAGCTGGAAGCATCCATCGATATCTTGGATCGGATCTTGGGCTTCTTCTCCTTCTTCGTTGTGATCTGGGACCGAGCCAGGATGGCTTCCAATCTTTCCTTTGGGTCCTTCAGCACCGAGGTCATCTTCTCAAGTTGTTTCTCCAACCATTCGAGCATAGAAGACTTATCCTTGGGTGAATCATGGCTGCCCTCGCCCTTCTCAGTCAAAGGCATGACCTCTGCTTCCTTTTCCTTTTGGGGTTCTCCTTTCTTTTGGCCAACATCCTCTTCTTCGTCGGAGTCATGAACGAATATGAGGCGTTTGATAGGCAGCCCGGCTGATAGTTGCCGGATGGAACTTTCTTCCTCCGCTGCCTCTTCTTCCTTTTTCTCCTCAGTAGCCTTGGCCTCGGGGCTCTTGAAAGGATGGGTATCAGCCTCTATCAAATCTTTTATCTATTGCTCTTCGGGCGGCTGCCTTTCTTCACCATGTGGTGACTCCTTTGTTTCCTCCCCAATTTTCTTCAGCTGCTGTGCCATCTCCTCCTCAAGGTCCTCATCAAAAGTCTGGATGATTTTCTTGGCACTTGAGCCACCCTCTTCATCTCCACTCTCAGAAGACCCCATCTA
>VDFB02075321.1:79920963-79930990 GCA_007258455.2 Sequoia sempervirens | reverse complement strand
TTTTGTTTATTGTCTCCATTTTTTGAAAATCCGACCGTTTTTTAGTGACCGTTTCGGCCATATTTAGAGAATATAATTGCTACACAGTTTCTAAATTTGTTCAGACATAATATTAGTTCCCACTTAAAAAGGAAACACCGTAGATGGTGGTGGCCTTGGAATTGCCATTCTAGACTCCAGAGTGGCAGTTTAGTTCTACCTAATTTTAATTTCTGATTTTTTTTTTTGGTCTTTATGCTTTGGTGTAGGTAATAGGCTTAAATTTGATGGCCGTATGGCCGTATTTAGTCATTTTAGCTGTAAAATACAATTAAAATTTTAGGAAGACTGTATCACTTGAAAGGCAAAATTTTAGTTAAACTGTCAAAATTTCTATGTAATTATTCCTTTATATGTTTTTTCAATCTACATATATTTTTCTTAAAATAGATAACCTTTAATATTTGAAAGGCAACTCCAAATAAATGACCGTCACAAAAAATTACTTGACAAGAAGGGTCGACCATCAAATTTAAGCCTTGGTAGGTATATAAATGGTTTGAGTTGTATGTGTAAGATTTTTATTAAGGATATAATTTTAGAATATTCAAGATATTAATAACTAAGGCAACACCATATGAAGGTGACTACTACAAGTTGGGTGATAGAAATCACAAAATTTTGTGAAAAGATATAAGCCTAGAAATCACAAAGTGAGGGTAAATGTAAAAATGTGTTTGTACGTGATTGAGAATGCAAGTGGAAATCCATAAAATCTTTGAATTCCATTCGTAATTTGGATTGTCAATTAAATTGAATAAAATTAGAAGTTATATGCCTGTGATCTTTGATGGATTGAATTTAAGTGAATGATCATCATTATTTTACTAAACTTTAAATTGAATATTAATTGACAAATGAAATTGTTAATTTGAGTTGGTGTCAGTTGCAAACTTGTGGAATTTTGTAATAGATGAGTTTGTGCGAGAGTTTAGTTTGTAAAAATGAGAAGGATTTGTTTGCACCAAAGTATGACATAAACTTTGGAATTGGAAAAAATTTCACAATTTAAAAGTTATGAGCATACATACATATATACACATATACATGCATATGTATGTATGTATATTTATACATATGCATGTATACATCTAAGAAATTCAAGTATATCTCCTATTGGTATATTTATTATGAGGAATAAATTATATTTTTTGATTATTAAGAGTTTCCTCTATTATAACTTTTTTTCTTTTATTAAATTTAGTTTTAAAAGAGTTTGCAACTTTTTAGGGTAAAGTCAAGACAAAATTTTAGAATGACATTATGTGTATTATTTTGTAAGCTTTTAGCAAGTTTGGGAATCTCAATTGCCTAAATAGAAGGCAATCCTACGGAATTTTTTAAGATAATCCAAATTTGGGCAAGAAATGTAAGCACTCTTTCCATCCAAATCTAAATATTATGCCTTCCCATCCCAAAAAAAAATTCCCATTGTCATTGTTTGGTCCATCATGATATTACATTCACCCTCATGCAAAGTTTTTTGTCACTTAACAATAGAATATGAATTTCATCCATGATCTACAACTCATATAATAACTATTCAAATAATTAACGGATAAAGTAGCCATAAGTAATTTGGTTCTAATTGCCTTCGTGTTATCCACAAGTCATCTTGTCTTGCATGGTGGTAGAATACTCGCCCGAACCACCTTATATTATTTCCTAGGTTTTTTAATTATATTACATAGGCTTCAATTCATTCTATGCTTAGTTTGTTGATTTTGACCACTATAATTGTTCATGTCTAGTCTATCTTGGTTTCTCTAACACTCTCATCTCCTAGTGGTGGATCTTTGTTTGTTGCCAACTTGGTAGCTCTATTGCCTAATTTTATTTCTCTTGAGACTCCCTCAATGTGGGTGCATCAAATTTATGGTCCTACTAACTAAATCATCAATTTTTGACCTCTTCATCTAAGCATTATTCTCCCTAGTCAACACTTGTGGTTGAGTTAGTTGTCGAGGTTTCCTCCCCCCTTCTCCTCTATTTGATGACTATGTTGATGGTGTTTCATGGACTATTGTTCAAAGGAGGAATAAAGTTTTCTCAATTTTGTATCTCACTCGCACATAATGGTAAAGGGAATGTAGTTGTCTTGAACTAGGTCTAGCATTATCTAGACTTGCTCTTTTATTTATTCATTTTTTTGTAATCCTATTTTTTTGTTTTATCTTTAGCTAATTTGTGTGTTCGATCTCTTGTGGAACTCATTTTGAGTTCCTTTGTTTGTTATAGTTTCACTACATGTTGTGCTTGTTGTTCCACTATAATGAGTTTCAGGCCCTATCAAAACTTGATTTTTACCCTTAGTCAAAGACATATTCAACCTATATAGATGATAAGTAAACATAAATTTTCCTTTTACTAATCCATGAAAGAATAATAGAACCAAGAGAAAAACATAAACAAACACTGGATTTTCTAGAGTTGTCATTTCCTATGCAAGTTAAATAAACAAATCAAACCAAACATGGATCAGTAGTTTTAACATAAGATAAATAATAGCCTATGAAGGTTTCTAAGATTTACATTTCTCATATTCCCAAGAAAATATTTGGGATATTACATAAACATAGTGTGTCCACTATAAAAGCAATATGAGGACAAATATGATATAAGTAAAGAAGGTACCTAATCAATTGTCCAAAAAGTATCATTGATTTCCTTAACAATATCATCTACTCTTAATTTTTACAAAGGATTCGTGGAAGTAGATGCAAACTTAAAATATTCTATTTCAATAATTCCTTCAAACTTCATGAGCATAATTGACCCTTCAAACCACTAATATATCAACTGAATGTCTCACCTTCATTCCCAAATAATAACAAAGTTAACCCTAATCATTCATTTCCATATCTTTACAATTTTATAGTTTAACTAAGAAATCAAGATCTCATTATTTCATGTCAATATCTAATCATGAACATATTGAACAATAAGAACAAAGTTATCTTAACTTCTAAGTTAGAATTTCTGTTTTGATAATCTCTTAAAACCATTGGTAGCAAATTAATCATCAAATTAGTTGGACCATGTGAGCTTAGTTCTTTCTTAAGCTTTTAGATAGCTTGTCTTAAATTACTAAGATGATTCTCTTTACCTTTTACTTCAAATCTATGTGGTTCTTTAATGAAAACTTCTTCTTCGAGGAACATGTTTAAAAACATTGTCTAAATATATATTTCATAAGGAGACCACTTTAAGACTCCAAATAAAGTAATTTAATAACATTAATAATAGTATATCTAGATATATGTATAAATGTGTTTGCATAGGCAATGCATTCCTTTTGACAAAAACATTGAACAATAAATCTATATTCAAACTTATCAATAGACCCATCTTATTTGTGTTTAATCTTGTACAACCATCTATTACTAATAACTAAATATTCGCATTTGGGCTCATTAATTCAATTCCCATAATTGATTTTTTATAATGTTATCATATTCAAGAACATATAGACTATTATATATATCATGGTTAGGTATAGGGTTCTTGGAACAAAAACAAAGGCTTGGTAGATAATGTATATAGTTTAATCATATGTTGTAAAAATAATTTGAATTTTATTCAATTTCATTACTCTAATCTCCCAAAATCTAATGTCACTATATGATGTAGAAGCATTCAGGCAGATTGGTGATCCACATCACCCAAAAAAATAGTTTGATTTGATTTTTATCTACAATTTTTGTTTGATTTCAGTCTAGCATTACATTTTTGGAATTTATAGATGGTTTTCAGAGTTAAATTTTAATTTGGTGTTGGTGGTCAATTTTGGCAAAAGTTGAACGACATTGTTGTCATTGATTGACAAAATGTCATGTTACGATTTTAACATTGATCAATCATTTTGATTTTTCAATATTTAATGGATTCAATTATTCAATTATAACCATGTAATCATATATTTATTTTATCAGACTTTCACATGAGTTTGAATTGATTTCAAGGAGGGAATTAGAGAGGTCATAAAAAGAAATCCAAAAGAAATAAAAATTGCAGATGATATGGAACAAGATAGTCATAGCATAAGAGAAGAATAGAAGTCACCAAGCAAAGAATATGAAGGGGAACGACTTATGTGGACAGGGAGAGAAAATTTAAAAAATGGAAGACAAAGCACTCATAGCCAAGAGAAATGTGGAGGGATGCATGGGAGTTTAAGAGGATTAGGCGCAAGACTAGGAAGACCACCATAAAGCTAGGTAAGAAGAAGAGGATAGGTCGTGAAAAGGTGAAGAAAATACAAATTTTAATCATGGAGAAGCTAAAGAGGTTGTGCCTTATCATGGATCGAGGTATATGAACCAACAAAAAAATGGAGAGAATAATAAGAAGAGTTGAGAAAGGGGTACGAGGGATATGAGAAGAGAGTTATCCCCATGAATGAAGGAGAGAACGTAGCCATCTAAAGAGAGATAGAGGCGTCTGGCAAAGAAACAGACTATTTTTTAAGAGAAATTAAAATATAAAACAAATGAATGCCAAAAGAATAGGCGCGCAGTATAGAGAGGAAGGTCGCAACATTAGGAAAAGAGAGAAATTGATTTAATGTAGACAGAACAAGAGTTTCAGGGAAGACGTCGGGTTGGGAAAAGAATATTAGATTGGAGGGGAGATAAGGAAGGAGTCATGGCATGGAAAACAATGAGTTGCTTCCAACCATTAAATGCATATGATAGAGAATGTCGATCAGAGAAGAAGGTAAGGCTTCGCAGTAAAGGAAGAGATAAGTAACAGATTAAAGAGTGGCAAGCATTCCATTTGGAGCAGAGTTCATCTAGTAGGAAGAAGAAGACAGACTAAGTTAGATAGTTGGAAATAAGAGGTATAGCTAGAGTGCCTAAACAGAGAAATTGAGGAAGTGCAGTTTGCACAAAGAATGTAAGATTGTAAAATTAACCATTCTAATGAAATTGAGTTGCTTCCATCTATTTTTATCAATTTTAGATTGAGTTTGATTTGACAAATGAAATTTTCAAAATAAGTTTGAATTAACTATGAATAGGGAGGGTTGTCGGTTGTCATTAATTAGTATTATTTTGGGAGAGAGTTTTTTTTTTTTTCTTTTTCACCAAATGGTATTAGAGCAAGGGGTTTTGAGAGTATAGGAAGATCGTCAAATGTGGGGCAGCATATGTCAGGACTTGCAGATGAAGAGTGAAGTTAGAAGAGTTTTGAGTATATTGACAGAGCAATGAATGTGAGGCATCCTATAGAGGATGCACAGTGAAGAAGCTATGAAGATACAAAGCACAAGATGTGAGATGGGGACAAGTGAGTCTCTAAGAGAATTGAAAAAGAGGAAGAAGATAAATTCAAAAGAGAGGATGAGATGGGTCATGAGGAGACTCGTGAGAATTTTGTTCTAAGAACAATATTGGGAAGAAGTGGAAAATAAAAATCTCCATGAAGAATTGGAAAAGATACTCCATGAAGAAACGGGGAAGATCCAAGATATGTTAGATGTATTGGAAAAGAGTATTGAAGAAGATGAGAGAAGATTGGAAAAGAGAATTGAGAAGAAGAATTTTCTCTTGATAGAGGAAAGCGAAAGGAATAGTAGAGGAAAATATTTTTATGGCTCAAGATTGAAGAAGAAAGATGTGAGAGCAACCCCTATAGATGTAAATGAAGAAGAAAAGAAGAGAGGAAATGAAGAAAATAATATTATGGACTTGAAGAGTCTTAAATTCGAAGAGAAAATTGGCGAAAATAAGGATGATCTCTTGTTGGAAGAAGAGATGAGAATAATTGATAGTTTATTTGAAAGGAAAATATTGGTTAAAAGTGATAAGAAGATGAAGGAAATCGATGGGGATTTGTTTGTTCCGATAAGATGTTGGAAGAAGAGGAAGAAGAAATCATTTCATGTGCACTTTGGATTGTGATGGAGTTCATTGTATATTCTTGCAATCTAAAAGAATGGTTCTAGCATTCAAATCCACGTTTGTGAGTGTATGCTCACAAACTTCCTACCTAGTGTGTCTGATGCGGGAGCATCTGAGCAGATTGGTGATCCACATCACCCAAAAAAACAATTTTGTTTGATTTTATTTGTTTTTATTTAATTTCAATCTAGCTGCATTACATTTTTAGAATTTATGGATGGTTTTAACTTGGGTTAGATTTTAACTCGGTGTTGGTGGTCGATTCTAGTGGAAGTTGATTGACAAAATGTCATGTTATGATTTTAACATTGATCAGACATTTTGTTTTTTCAATATTTTATGGATTCAATTGTTTGATTATAACAATGTACTCATATATTTATTTTATTGGACTATATCAAATGAGTTTGAATTGATTTCAAGGAGGAAATCAGAGAGGTCATAAAAAGAAAGCCAAAAGAAATAAAAAATTATAGATGATATGGAACAAGATGGTCATATCATAAGAGAAGATTAGAAGTCACCAGGAAAAGAATACGAAGGGGAATAAGATAAGTAGTTAGAAATAAGAGATATCTAGCCCGAGTGCCTAAAGAGAAATTGGGAAAGTGCAATTTGCATAAAGAATGTAATATTGTAAAATTAATCATTGTAATGAAATTGAGTTGCTTCATTGAATTTGATTTGACAAATGAAATTGTTAAAATAAGTTTGAATTGCTTATGAATAGGGGGTTGGTGGTTTTCATTAATTGGTATTATTTTGGGAGAGAGTTTTTTTTTTTTTCACCACTATCAAGGGATTTAATAATGTGATGTGGGAATCCCTTAGTTTTCTCACTTTATTTATCACTCTGGAGGGGCTACACTTGATACAATATTCCATGTGGTGTTTGGAACTTTAGTGCATAACATTCATTTAATCCATCTATGTCCATATTATGGGTGTTTTCCCTTCACTCAATCACAACCTTAAGTTTGTTCATAATAACATGTGCGTAGTCACAATGATACCCCACACTAGTTTTGTCACTATTGAGAAAGATAATACATTAATATCTCCAAATAAATTTATTGCAATTGTGAAACCCTTGTGAACCCTATTGAACACACCTACATATCATCTCGATCATGAGGACATTTGAGGTTCTCTTAGTTTTGCATCATCCTATGATGAGAAACATAAATTCAAAGATAATAGCCATACTACTTCTCCCATGACTATAGATCCTAATATGCATGATAAATCACCTCTAAGCTATCCATTGGAAAAACACTCATTTGAGAGCCCCAAAAAATCTAATAGAGAAATATATTATAGATTATTTAGGCCCTTTATGTAATTTCATGAGTTTTTGCAAATAACTATGATTGAAATGAGGGGCAAACCTACTCAAAAAATCCTACATGACTCTCAAGTAAATATCTAGGTTTGTAAAATGAATAGCCAACAAAGAAGCTATAATATTTTATTCTACAATTTTAACCCTACAAATTATTACAATAAAATACTAACTTTATCCAAGAGATTGAGTTTAATTGCTTAAATCATTGGCCTCTCATTATAGAGACCCAAGTCCAAGTCCCCATAGGTACATCTAATTTGGAATTAGAAGTGGTTACTCTTGGAAATATTTGGTTTGCTTCAAATATGGATGTGGTTTCTAAATAAAGTGGATTTCTAGTTAGTGACTCTTGGTATTTGATAGATGATTTCTAATGCATGTATTCATAAGGAGGTTGCATTAGTCTCTAACATATTCTCATGAGTGTTGGTATAACATAGATGCTCATATGAGAATTTAACATTTATAAATAGTATTCAAGATATTAAAAAAAATATCAATTTTATCCATTAATTTTTATTCAATCCTACACAATCCCTCCTAACACCAAAATTTTGATGCAAAAAGTTATAGGGATCCATCCTTGAAAGAGTTAGGGAGTTATCTCCTCCTTAAAAGGAGACCCAAAATTTTCCTAAGCATTTCAAGGTCAATAGGTCTTGGTATTGAAAGGTAGTTCAATGGTGAAATGTATGTTGTTTTAACAAGAGGCGGAGTAAATATTAAATAGAAATGGTTATAGAGTTATCTAAAGCTAAATTTAAAGAATGAATAATTATTTAAACTAATTACATCCTATACAATCTAGCATATAAAAGGAAAAAAATTAGTGAAGAGGATGAAAGGGGAACATAAATGAGAATAAGGGAGATAGCAGAGATGGGAGAGAACATAATTTTAAGCCAGATAATTTGAAACATTTATTCTTTTGATGATGTCCAACTATAAACACCAAGGAACCACTCATAAATTTTCCAATCTTGGCTCAATATGAGATATGAGATATAAGTAGTACAAGGGTCTAATTAAAATAGTTTAACGTATGATAATATATTCACATGAAAAACAACAATGAAATCCACCATAAATTCACTTGTGTAGATGATAAAGAGTAAATTCATGTACAAATATGTATTCAAATAAAACATGTGAATGTAGCTAGAAACTTAATCCATATACATAACTTACTCTCAAATTCAACTAGGGAATTTTTTTAAAACTATACTTTGAGTGGTGAAGTGTGATAATGGCATAAGAACTCCATTGTGTCTAAAGGACTGGTGTTATTACACATTGTGATCTAAGATATTTGATATGGTCCATAATGGTCATGTGTTGCATCATAAAGTATCAAAAATGTGATATTTCCATAATCTATAATAGTTAGTTATAATTTTATTCAACTAAACCATGTTGATATATTTTGAAAATTCAATTTAATCTAGAAAAAATCATAACAAACCATAGAGTATACATTATAGATTTTATTTGGGATGTGCATTATACGCTTGAGGTGGAGTAATATTGGGATGGGTGACCTCTCGAGAAGGCCCAATGCTTCACCTATGTGAGCACCACCTAGATGCAATGAGTGCTAATTGGACCATTGATTGTCATGAGAGATGGGTTCTTGTGAACAGTGCACTACTCATGAAACATGGGTCAATGAGTTTGACTCAAAAAACTACATAGTTGAATCCTGGCAACAATACCACAATTTGACATGTTGAGGAAAATACCTCCTACTTATCAATTGATGAGATAAAGGGGCTCTATAATGAATGGTTCATAAGGCACAACACTTGTTGATTTTTTTTCAAATGGGGTTTCAAGCTAAGTGGGCTTAACATTAGGGAAAAGTCCATGGTTAAGTGTACTTGAGTTGGAGTAGTACTAGGATGGGTGACCTCTTAGGAAGGCCCAATGCTTCACCTCTATGAGCATCACTTAGATGCAATGAGTGCTAAGTGGACCATTCATTTTCATGAGAGATGGGTTCTTGTGAACCACTACTCATATAACATGGGATAGTGAATTTGACTTGAAAAACTATACGATTGAATCCTGATAGCAATATCATAATCTCATTATCAATTAATGTATGCATAAAGTTTACTCGTTTGAGAGTCCCAAAAAATCTAATAGAGAAATATATTATAGATTATTTAGGTCCTTTATGTAATTACATGAGTTATTGCAAAGAACTATGATTGAAATGAGGGGCAAGCCCATTTGGAAAATCCTACATGATTCTCCAGTAAATATCTAGGGTTGTAAAAAGAATGGCCAACAAAGAAGGTATAATATTTTATTCTACAATTTTAACCCTACAAATTATTACAGTAAAATACTAACTTTATCCAAGAGATTGAATTTAATTGCTTAAATCATTGGCCTCTCATTATAGAGACCTAAGTCCAAGTCTCCATAGGTACATGGGAGGGTGCATGAAGTTGGGTAGCATGTTTGTGGCCACTTTCTAAAAAAAATTTGAAAATGCTATAGCGCAAGCGTGTTATAACGTGCTCGCGTTATAGCACATTAAAAGCAAAAAAAAGGTGAAACTCTTCATTTTCACTTCGACTATTTTCTTCTTCTACCGACGGCCAAAACCCCCAACTTTTGCGCTTGCGTTCTAGGAGGAGGTATTGAGCACAAATATTCAACAAGAGTTGTTATTTCTTTGCAAGGATGGTGCCATGATGACGAAGAGGTCGGAGAGGTAAGTATTGTTTGTTGT
>VDFB02075321.1:79884685-79920863 GCA_007258455.2 Sequoia sempervirens | reverse complement strand
TTGAACACAACCTACTCTGATACCACTTGTCAGGAATTACATATAGAAAATATCAAGTTTATGCAAATAAAGATTAAAAAAAGGAAAGAAAAACACATAAATAATAACAGCAAGAGACAATATTTAATGTGGTTCACCCAAACTTGGGCTATGTCCACCAATAGAGAGTCCAATATTATTATCTAGTAAATCAAACCAATTACAACTAATAATCCTTGCAACTCAATACTACTGCAAATGCTACAATACAAAATAAATAGAAACCCTAATCCTTATCCTTATATCAAGACTTATGTTAGTTACAAAATAGGGTTTTGTATGTCAACCAATAGAAAAATAACACCCAATGCCTTTATAAAATAATAAAAATTGTGAGATGTTTCGAGGAACCCACACCAATTTTTTTGGGGGGAAACTGTGTTGATAAAAGGGGGGAAATTTAACCTCTGAGTCTAATTAGGCTCCATATACCAACAGGAATGAAAAGGAGCTTAGACATAGACATTTAGTTAGAAATTTAAGAAAGACAAGTGGATGTAGTAAAAGCAATTCATTAACCAAGATTAAATCAACTGAACCCCACATGTGCTTGTTGTCTTTTGTCTTATGGTCTTCCAAGAAAAGCATTGGTCTTTTGGTTTGAACTACTCATAGGGTAAAGCATGTTCTTCACTCTCTTGGTCTTGCAAACAAGGTCCCTCTTAGTTTCATTTGGGATCAAATAAAACACTTCATCCATCCCAAGCATTTATTATCTCCATCTCACAAACAAATTTTAGAGCTTTGGAAATAATCAAAATTCTAGACTTGGGTTAATCCTTAAAACACATCAAAATCACCTTGTTTAGTTAGGAGTGTGAGAATGTATCCTTTCACATACCTCTAGTTAAACTAACAACCCTTTGAACAAGCTTGTCCTAAGATCACATTTCCATCTAAGGATTCACAAGTTCATTATCCAATCAAAACAATCAAAATCAAAACCTAAGTCTAGTATTGACCAAAGTTCTTAAAAGTTCAAACACCCATATCACTCACCTTTTCATCTTTCATCTCATCATTAGTCCTAAACTCCTTAGAGGTCAACAGATTCAAAACACAAGAAAAACATGGAGTATAAACTTGGTTCATACATCATGAGTGATCTAAGTTAACCAAACTATCAAAGCCTTACAATACCAATTGATTATCAAAAATCACATTTATACAATCCATACATGGGATCATTATCTCTTACAAACCTCAATGATACAACAAATGTGAGTATTCCCAATCCAAATTTTGGAACACCTTTCCCTATGGTAGATTTAAATCAAAGTCAAAACCTACAAATCTATCAATAAAATGATCAATGCATGAGTCTTCAACAAAACAACATCATCCCACCAAATCAATACATGCCACATGTGAATATACCAAGTACAAGCTTACCAAACATGAAAATATCAAATACACACTTGGTGAACTATGGAATAGATGTTTGTGAATTATACCAGTGTTGTTCAAAGCCAAAAAAATATGTTAACAACTCAATGTATTGATCCAAGTCAAGGACACACCATAAAATAAAGGTTACCTAAATCAAAGCAATGTGATTCCCAACCACAAAAATGTTCAATGTCAACCTATAATGCAAAATCTAAAGATCATCTCAAATCAAAACATTGTCCAAAATAAATTTGTGCATGATCCCATACAAATACCACAAGTGTATGTACCAAATATGCCTGACCAACAACCAAATCAACTATATCAAGTGTGCCAAAATCAAAATAAAGATCAAATTTTGCAACATCAAGTTGCTTCACTTACCAAAATATTTAATCCATTGCACCAAGAGACATCTCCACCCCAAAATCTACAGACTCCCCTTGCGTTAAACCATGTCATCAAAACATTGAGTTGTCTCCATAGCCTCATCAAGAAGAATATCCCCAATGTCAAGAGGTTGGATATCAATATCAACAACATTGAAAATGATCCCAATAACCACATCTCCAAAATCAATCACCACAAGGTCAATTTCAACAAGTAAAAATATCACAAGGTAAAAAATGTGAATACACTCCTCTAGGAGATCCAATTGAATCAGCATTAAAAAAGCTAGTTAATGCAAAACTCATCACTCTTCCAAAATTAAATGCTTTCAACTCTATCATAAACTTCCCTTGGAACAAGGGTAGATCTTATTGTGAGTATCATAGAGAAAATATTCATAAAACATCAAATTGTATTTGACTCAAAAATATCATCCAAGGCCTTCTTGATCAAAGACAAATAATTGTTGAGGACAATGATCAAGATTCAACCACTAGTGATAGTAGTGACAATCTCTCAACCACAATTGTTGAAAAAAATGATCAAGATCTATCCATCAATGAGCACCTTGAAGATGCTTCTACCTCATCCAACGATCAAATCAACATACATCAAGAGACACTTTTCAATCATGTTCAAAATCAACCAACAATATCCAATAATGATCCAATTCAAGAAATGTTAACATCATTTGATCCTATGGTTGAAAACATTGACAATATCTCTACCACAATTTTTGAGGACAATGATCAAAATTCATCTACCAATGATCATGGTTCTAAGGCCTCTACATCACCCAATGAGTTATAGGATATATCTCAAGAATATATTCCAAAGCATGATCAACATCTTTCACCAAAGTCTAGCAATGGTCCTTTCCAAGACATATTGACATCCTTTGACCTCATGGTTGTAGATATTGAAGGAATCCTCAACTCAACACTTGATCCAAATCCACTCAAAGTTCAAGAGGATATTGAGCCACTTCCCCTACCTAATGAAGACATCCAAGAACCCTTTATAAGCAATCCATCCTTTGAAATGGACCCATGTCAAGAACTTGATCCAAGGCACGTTGAAAACAATTCCAAAATTAATCAAGATCAAGAATTTGTATCTCCAAGATGCTACAATGATCTAATGGGAATTCTCCAACATATACAAGATGTCACAAATGATGATCATATCAATATAACACATACTCCTCCATGTACCCATGAGATGCTTTCTTTGGACGGACACATAGATGATCTTCATTTAGAACAATATTCCTTTACTCTTGACATTATTACATAGAATAGGAAGTTATTGATTCCTATAGTCAAGTTGGGTTGTCAACATCAGGATCAGATATATCCCAAATTTAGATTGAGGACATCATCTATGAAGATATCCAACATTATCCACTCAAGGAAATAGGTCAAACCAAACAGGATATTCCAAAGTCAACATAGCATCAAATTGAAATAACATCATCTACAATGGTCATTTATCAAAGAATGCTTGCTAAATAGGACATCTTGAAACAGGAAGAATAAAAACATAAAGGTAATGCTTCCGCGATATTGTGGGAAACTTCATCTCAAGAAAATATCAACATAGGGAGCATGAAGAATCCTTATGATGAAACCAGTGCCAATACTACAATCATCCACGTCATGAATATTCATCCACCCATCACCCCATCCACAAATTGGGACCAACATCAAAAGAAAGATTTGAATCAAAGTACAAAGAATGTTATCAAAGAAAAAGAAGTTGTGAAGCATAATGGACAAATCAAATACACATGGATACCAAAAAATACAAAGATAGATCATCCTTATCAAACTCTATCAATCAAAGAAACAAAAAAACCAAAAAGGGAAATGTATCCATCAAAGACTTCCACAAATGCAAAAGCAGGCTTCCTAAGTGATATACAAAGTATATCAAGCAGTTGGTCCTAATTCCATGCACACTTTCGTATCCACCCATCATTTCTCATCTTCCCACGTTTTGAGAATCAAAGGTTCCAAACTCTGAACCAATCCATCTTGTATTCCTAAACACACTCCACCATCCACTCTTCCATGCATGATATCCAATTCTCACATTGACCATGTATTGGTAGCCACCCTTCATCATAAGGATTCAGAAGGCACTCTATCACAATGTGTGCGCAAAGACAAAGTTAACTCTAGTATCAACAAAGTAGATTAGGAATCTCAAAAGTTGCATTCAAGTGCACGTATCTTAGTGAAACAAATTCTTCAAGTAGGATATCGATGGCACATTATGACAGAAGCATCAATGTCAGTAGTACCAGGTGGTTCAACATGAGCATAAATCTTTCACAAAAAAAAAATAAAAAAAAAATCATGAAAATAGTAAAGATAAAAAAAACCTTCCTCTAGTGAAAACCACTATGGTGGTGCTTTGGACAGGTACTATGATGAAAACCTGAAAAATAGGTGTCATGTGTAGAATCGAGCATCTGCATGTGCTAATTCAGGTGAAAAAATCTTATCTCATCCATAATAAAATCCAACATTCCATCCATCTTATCCATAATGAATCCCTTCATTCATAAACCATTTATCCAATCTATTTTCATTTGTCTACATTCATCTTCCAAATTATCTTGATCTTGAAAAAAATTTGGTGTACACTTTACACTTGCTTATCATAAACATCTTGGCATGGGTCATTATCATTAATCCTATCCTACCCAACATTATCTAAGCCATGAAATATTATCCAAATGAGCATCCTCTGTTCGAACACGTTATCTTATCACAAGATAATCCTTGGCATCCTTTGTGTGCTCACTATACTCGTCCATCCATAGATCTATCCAAGCATCCACCCATGGAATTCCCTACATTGCTAGACACTGGGGACAGATTTTTACATCTTGCTTTGGGAATAAATCTTGATCTATCTCTTCCAACTTATGTGGTGATACAAAAATTGGAAAATTTGAAATCAAATGAGTCAAAGTAGTTGTGAGAAAGAATACGAATCACTAGCCCATGGCATATTTTGATGAGAAGATGTTCCTTATCAAGCATTATCTTTTATCGAGCATCAATCCAAACAATCAATATTAGTTGCATCTAATGTGTGCTTCAACATCACATCAAATCATTCAAAAAATATTTTGTTCCAAGTTGAGCTTCAAAATCTTGATCAATCAAATCCAATCAATCCATCATCATCTTGGGATATCCTTCCTAATCCTCGTATTGCTTAACACTATCCTTGCATTGTTGTGTATCCTCAATAATATAATCATCATCAATCCATCAATCTAATCAATCAACCCTAGCTTGGTTTTCAACAAGATCCCAAACAGATCATTGATATCATAACACATATCCATATCCAAATCATTGAAATCGCAGGAAAATCTAGAAAACATCCAAAACATTAGAAAATCCAAAAATAGGTCAAAAATAAAAAAGTCAAAAACATAGTCATCATGTTGAACTACAATGTCTCTGAGCTTGAACGTAAGAAAGGCTAATCATTGATCAGACCTCGAGGCATTAGGTCAATCCTTAGGTGTCCATCATAATAAACTGAAAATCCACACCTTGACTGGGTAATCCAGGACTGGTCAATAAACTAGTTTGTGTTAGAAACTATGTGGTCTCTCGCATGTATAATGTAGGCATGGAATCTCTTGACCAGCCCTCGCAGGCCCCTAGGATAGGTCTCTAGGTTAGGTTCCTTGGTCAAAAATCCTGAAAACACAAAAACATTAGAAATTTTGGAAAATCAAAACATTTGTAAAAACATCCTAAAAATCCCAAAATATTCTTGCAATATTTCAAAATACCTAAAACATTCAAAAAAAACCCAAAATCATCCATCCAATTTCACCTTCACCTGCAATAAACATCCACTCACAATAAATCAATTGTCATCTTCAATTTTTGAGAAAGCATTCAGAAACAAGTATAGAAAAATTAAAAGTGAAAACTCAAACGTCAAGGTCTTAAGTCTTGGTCAATAGGTAAACAAATTGGTTAACTCTTGGTATCAATAACCCATAATCCCATTAGTCTCACAATCATCTGATAACATCATGTCCTAGAATATGTCTTTCCTACAATGGATATCAACATCAAACATCATTGTAGTTTAGTCTTGGCTAGAGGTATGAAGAACATTGGCTTGTTTATGTACTTGATCTTTTCTTTTCATTTATCTTATTGTGCTCATTCCAATAAGCTCTTGATGATGTCTAATCAAAATGATTTAGAGAGAAAGGAATGGGGTATTGATCATTATCTTTTATCTGTTGTGATTGTTGGATATTCTTGTAATATAACCTTGGTGAATACTTGCTTTATTAGGTATATAGGGAGGATACTTTGAACAACTTGTTGACTATTACATGGGAAGGTTTTTCCTTTCTATGTTTTGGTCCAAGATGTTTGAAGTGTTTAAACTACATCCTAGTAAGGTTTCCATATGTCGAGTGTGAACAAGAGTACTCCTATCTGTTTGCTGAGTCAAAGTTCATAACACTAGATACCACACCATTATGGTTGTCTATACCTTGATGCATTGTATCTATGTGTGTTATCAAACATAAGGAAAGTTGTGTTGTTTATATCCCCAATCCCTTGATAAGAAAGCATCATCACCATTCCTCATCATATCTAATAAAGTCTCAATGACTCATAGACTTGTTGGACTTCTACATCTTCTTGGAATCAAGGGTTGATCCCTCTCATTCTTCTATCCTCTTTCACGCTAACATGGTATCATGTCATTCCCAAAAATAGCAACACATCCATCTTGCATCCACAAAGTTCTGTCAATATCCTACATACTCATACATCATCATGTAATAGGAAATATCATCCATCTCACATGCATTGCATCATCATTTAAGTTGTTTAGGATAATATAGATTTTTTATTCTAAGCATCTTAAAAACATATAATTTACATCATCATCATAATATAGATCTATTAGTCTAAGCATCTCATAACATAACCATTCATTGCATCCATAGCATAACCATCCACATATAAACGCATTCAAACATACATCCATATATCCATAAGGCATATTTATCATGAGATCAACCTAAAATTGGGATTTTCTCCTGATCTCTCATGTGGGCAGTGTACCAACGTAATTCTTTATGTTGGGGCAACAATGGGGCATCCAAAAAAATCAAGAAATTTTTTGAATTTCGATCTTGGTAACATCATTCTTTGAACCAATGCAACTGGTACATTGCTTCAAAGAGGGGAAAAATGTAGACATGCAAATAATCCTAATTAACATTATGCATCTAATTCAGATTAATTAACATCAAATTATTCTATTAATCAAGTAAAGAAATTTATTATATTAATTCACTAATATTCATCAAATTTAATTAAATAAATCAAATTATTTAATTAAGTTCCCTAAATTCCTCTCATCTGATTTAATAAATCAAATGTCACAATCTCCTATCCCTTCAAATTGATTTATTCTGAATTAATTAACTCCTAATCCCCATTACCCATTCTCTAGCTTTTGACTCAACTTTGGTCAAACTAAACTCCTGAAATTAACTAACCAACTTGCACATGAAAATAATTATTTTAATTAACTAATTACCCTGTTTTCCTTCACAAAGCATATCCTTTGGGAATATTCCTTCAATAACTCCACTTATTTGATTTTCTTACCCAAACATTAAATCCTCTTAGACTCTCAACCATATGCATTAATCTCTCTTACATCATCACCCACATCATCTTACACTCTCAACCATATGCATTAATTCCTCTTACATCCTCTTTAATATGCACATTCCCCAAAGTGTGCTCCACCTCCAACCATTAGCCTTGTGACAAGTGTCACAATCTCATTGGCTCTCCTTTAGTCCCACATTCCTCCAATCTCTTCATTCTTCAACCCTTCAACCCTATTTATAGAGGGATTCTCTATGAAGAAGGGATCCAAAATCTTAAGCAATCTAATTATAGGCACATTCATCACTCATTTTCACCACATCTTAGCTTATTTTTATTCATCAAAGTCATCTTCTCATCAAGATCAAAAGATTATCATAGGGATTGGAAAAGGGCTTCTCAACACTTCAAGGGAGCACCAATCCCCGTATGGGATTGAGGTTTGATCTATTTTAGATAGGTTTACATGGGTGCATGCTTTCTTTGTGTGCTTTTATTATCATATTTTCCTATATCTTAATGTGATCAAAAAATTCCATAGGGAGCTTGATTTGTGTTTGCTAACTTGACTAATTCTTTGTGTGTTGATCATATTGGCTTGAGGTCAAAATCTTGCTCACAAGTTCAATGGTGAAATGTATGTTGTTTTAACAAGAGGCATAGTAAATATTAAATAGAAATGGTTATAGAGTTATCTAAAGCTAAATTTAAGGGATGAATAATTATTTAAACTAACTACATCCTATACAATCTAGCATATAAAAGGAAAAAAAATAGTGAAGAGGATGAAAGGGGAACATAAATGAGAATAAGGGAGGTTATAGAGATGGGAGAGAACATAATTTTAAGATAGATAATTTGAGACATTTATTCTTTTGATGATGTCCACCTATAAACACCAAGGAACCACTCATAAATTTGTCAATCTTGGCTCAATATGAGATATGAGATATAAGTAGTACAAGGGTCTAATTAAAATAGTTTAACATATGATAATATATTCACATGAAAAAAAACAATGAAAGCCACCATAAAGTCGCTTGTGTAGATGATAAAGAGTAAATTCATACATACAAATATGAATTTAAATTAAACATGTGATTCTAGCTAGAAACTTAATCCATATACATCACTTATTCTCAAATTCCATTAGGGGATTTTTTAAAAACTATACTTTGAGTTGTGGAGTGTGATAATGGAATAAGAACTCCATTGTGTCTAAAGGACTGGTGTTATTACACATTGTGATAAGATATTTGATATGGTCCATAATGGTCATATGTTGCATCATAAAACTTACCAAAAATGTGATATGTCCACAATCCATAATAGTTAGTTATAATTTTATTCAGCTAAACCATGTTGATATATTTTGAAAATCCAATTTAATCTAGAAAAAATCATAACCATAGATTATAAATTATAGATTTTATTTGGCATGTGCATTATTACTCATTATCTCTCTCTTAATGATAATACCTTGAGTAGGTATAGACCGAAAGATGATTTGGAAATGTTAATTAATCAAATAGTGTTTGAGATGTCTATTAGATATTGGTTGTTAGATTGGCTTAAGGATAGTATGACTTATTAATGTTATGGGTCAAATAAGATCACTATAATGAACTTAGGGTTTATTTTGGTAAATATATTTTGATAAATATGGTTTAATACGAGCATTTTTTTTAGGATTTAGGTATTGAAATAGCTTGTTTCCTATTTATTTGATTAACTCAAATATTATCTGCAATGAGAAAATCTAATATGACATTATATGAAAGTATTGAATTAGAAATCAAAGATGATAAATAGAGTATAATAAATTTTATTGTATATAATTGGCTATATTGAATTCATAGATGCAATATAATAGTTCATATATTCTCTCTTAAAGAAATAATTATAAGATTATAATTGGAAATTGTAATGATGGTATTGTGATTGTAACATTAAATCTAATTTTGAATATGTTTTATTTTTCATTATTAAGTTAGAAACTATAGCATTTAAAATTATAACCCTAGACCCTAAATTTGCACTTAAACATAAACCTAAATATGTCATTCCAACCCAAAACAAAGCATTATTCTCTAAACCCAAAAAAGAAATATCTATCATAGAAATTGGAAACCAAAAATATTAAGGTATAATAAAGAGTATGAAAATGATGTGAAGAAGGGATATTTGATATAGTTACATGGGGTTGTAATATAGTTCTAAATTCTTTTAAAAGTGGGGTCAACTAAGCAATATATGTCTTATAAACCTTTGAGTACAAAATTATTCAAGTGACATATGATATAATGGGGATTAGCATGATGATCAAGTGACGTAGGATTCATGCATGGATATTGAACTTAGTCAAGTAATACTTGGCTCAATGCAAGAATTTTTTTTGGTCAAGTTAACTACTATATATATAATGTAGATTGATCAATTAAGACTTAAAAATTACTAAGTGAATTCATTTAATCAAGTAAGATTTGGTAGATGTTGAATATAGAGGTAGTGTGTTGGTCAACTAAACTTGTGAAATTAAGAAAATTTTGAGTTTCACACATCAAGATTAAATTAAAACAATTATATTTAAATAATATTTTTATAAAATATAAAAAAATTAAAAGACCTTCAAATTTATATAATATAATTTTGCAATAGAAATACATGTTTGAAATTATATATTTATTCAAGAAGAATAGTTTTAGAACTCTTAAAAAATTTATCTAAATTTGAATTATATATTTTAAATTAGATATCTATTTTTTTATTTTTTATGAGAAATAATTTTAGAAACTTTTGAGTTTGTTATATATAATTTTTTTTATTTAATTATATTAAAATAGATTAATAAACAAATTAATTTTAAAAAATTATTAAATTTAATAAATTAAAAATAATTAAAGATTGAATGATTGTAAAGATCTTTAAGATAATTTTGTTTATTATTTAATTTAAATATAAAATTAATTAAAAAATAAAATAATAATATTTTAAAAATAATGAAATAGAAAACACAATAAAAATATATTCATCTAATACAATGAAATTTGAAATTTATATTTATATTTAGATGCTTCTACATAACAATAATCATCACTATTAATAATTAATTAAACCTTTGATGATTTATTTTTATTTATCTAAGATAAATAAGAAATTTTGGATTATGAATAAGTCCTCTCTTTCTTTGGCCAAAGCTTTAACAATTCGTCCAATTGCACAGAATTACAGTCTTCAAATTGCTGAGAGGCCGCTTCCTTATAATTCTGTTTAGAAGTAAATGGAGTTGTCGAAGAAGAAGAGGAGGAATGCATAGCCTCCAATTCATCTGAATCCCTCTCATTACATTTCAAACGTTCAACTTCTTCTTCTGACCCTCTCTCACTGCAACTCCAATCTTCTAATATCTCCTCATAATTTGCATCCATATTTCCCCTGATGATTTGTGTAATTGAAACTTGAGATCTTGTAGACAATACTCAGAAACACGTAATTTAAAAACCCAAATAAAGTTGTGATAACCTGGGGTGTCAAGAAGTGTCCGAACAATCCTTCTTTCGGATCGAAGATTGTCCCATCTTTTCTTGATCTCCATCCTTCACTCCCCCCCTGGAGTTCTCACTCTTTCTCCTACCACACCCTCGGTGGCCAAACTAACTAGCCTTCCTTCCCGTGTTAACTTATCTACAACCGGGCACCTTCCTTCCTGCTATCTATAGTTGTCCTCCCATCCGATTGTCCCATCCGAGGGTGTAACTATATTACGTATATGAGCGCAAACAACTACCTCCCAATGCAGGGTGGGGGGGATTTGAGGCGATCACATCCTATCAGATTAGCATCATGTCTTCCATCTCTGAGACAAAAGCCATGATGAAAACGAGCACAGCCAGAGGAAGAGACAAAAACCCTGCTAATATGCATACAAGCAACGACAAAAAACTAAGAAATTGTAAGAACGAAATTAAGATCTCCTTTGATAAGCTTATGCTCACCCATGGACCTTGAAATTTATAGTGTGAATTCGCCATTTTCTGCAATTTTCTAAACAAAGTCTCACATACCGGATCAAAGAATACCCAACTATCCCAGAAAGATGTAGTTTCAGAGTATAATGGATAGTAGAGCAGAAATTACTTGCAGGAGATCTTTGATCGGGTATGAGACTTTGTTTGGAAAATTGCCAGAAAATGGCGAATTCACAGTATAAATTTAAAGCCGTCACCCTTAATTTAGAGCTGCGACTGATTTAGAGCTGCAACTGATTTTATGTTGTGGTTGATTTCTATTTATTGTCTCTATCTTTTCAAAATCTGACCCTTTTCCTAAGAAGGACGAAACCACAATATTCAATGTGGTAATTGTAAATGGCGTACAGTTTCTAAATTTGTTCAGATGGTGGCCTTGGACTTGCCATTCTAGACTCCCACTTAAAAAGGAAACAATGCAGACGGTGGCCTTGGAATTGCCATTCCAGACTCCATAGCGGCAATTTAGTTCTACCTAATTTGAATTCGATTTTTTTTGTTTTTTATGGTGATTTTTTTGAATTATAATGATTATTTATTGGTGTATGTGTTGAATGGTTTGCAACGCCAGGGCCTGCCGCCGTTAATTTAGAGGTGCGGCTGATTTTATGCTGTGGTTGAATGAGGTGTTTACCTAATTTCCTTTCATGAGATTTATTTTTGTTTATTGTCTCCATTTTTTGAAAATCCGACCGTTTTTTAGTGACCGTTTCGGCCATATTTAGAGAATATAATTGCTACACAGTTTCTAAATTTGTTCAGACATAATATTAGTTCCCACTTAAAAAGGAAACACCGTAGGTGATGGTGGCCTTGGAATTGCCATTCTAGACTCCAGAGTGGCAGTTTAGTTCTACCTAATTTGAATTTCTGATTTTTTTTTGGTCTTTATGCATTGGTGTAGGTATATGTTAAATGGTTTGAGTTGTATGTGTAAGATTTTTATTAAGGATATAATTTTAGAATATTCAATTAAGGATTTGTATGTGTATGTGTAAGATTTTTATTAAGGATATAATTTGTATGTGTAAGATATTAATAACTAAGGCACACACCATATGAAGGGGGTGTGACTACTACGAGTTGGGGGTGCAGATAGAGAGGGAGGTCGCAGCCTTGTGAAAAGATATAACCTGCTAGAAATCACAGGCAGAGGGTGAAGAGAGGCTGCACCAGGTAGTTTGAAATTAAATTGAATTTAAATTGTTGTTGGTTGTGATGAATGTAAACAGTGAACTCAATTTGAATTGACAATTTGTAAAATGTGTTTACCTGTGATTGAGGACGGTGAAATCCATAAAATCTTTGAATTCCATTCGTAATTTGGATTGTCAATTAAATTGAATAAAATTAGAAGTTATATGCCTGTGATCTTTGATGGATTGAATTTAAGTGAATGATCATCATTATTTTACTAAACTTTAAATTGAATATTAATTGACAAATGAAATTGTTAATTTGAGTTGGTGTCAGTTGCAAACTTGTGGAATTTTGTAATAGATGAGTTTGTGCGAGAGTTTAGTTTGTAAAAATGAGAAGGATTTGTTTGCACCAAAGTATGACATAAACTTTGGAATTGGAAAAAATTTCACAATTTAAAAGTTATGAGCATACATACATATATACACATATACATGCATATGTATGTATGTATATTTATACATATGCATGTATACATCTAAGAAATTCAAGTATATCTCCTATTGGTATATTTATTATGAGGAATAAATTATATTTTTTGATTATTAAGAGTTTCCTCTATTATAACTTTTTTTCTTTTATTAAATTTAGTTTTAAAAGAGTTTGCAACTTTTTAGGGTAAAGTCAAGACAAAATTTTAGAATGACATTATGTGTATTATTTTGTAAGCTTTTAGCAAGTTTGGGAATCTCAATTGCCTAAATAGAAGGCAATCCTACGGAATTTTTTAAGATAATCCAAATTTGGGCAAGAAATGTAAGCACTCTTTCCATCCAAATCTAAATATTATGCCTTCCCATCCCAAAAAAAAATTCCCATTGTCATTGTTTGGTCCATCATGATATTACATTCACCCTCATGCAAAGTTTTTTGTCACTTAACAATAGAATATGAATTTCATCCATGATCTACAACTCATATAATAACTATTCAAATAATTAACGGATAAAGTAGCCATAAGTAATTTGGTTCTAATTGCCTTCGTGTTATCCACAAGTCATCTTGTCTTGCATGGTGGTAGAATACTCGCCCGAACCACCTTATATTATTTCCTAGGTTTTTTAATTATATTACATAGGCTTCAATTCATTCTATGCTTAGTTTGTTGATTTTGACCACTATAATTGTTCATGTCTAGTCTATCTTGGTTTCTCTAACACTCTCATCTCCTAGTGGTGGATCTTTGTTTGTTGCCAACTTGGTAGCTCTATTGCCTAATTTTATTTCTCTTGAGACTCCCTCAATGTGGGTGCATCAAATTTATGGTCCTACTAACTAAATCATCAATTTTTGACCTCTTCATCTAAGCATTATTCTCCCTAGTCAACACTTGTGGTTGAGTTAGTTGTCGAGGTTTCCTCCCCCCTTCTCCTCTATTTGATGACTATGTTGATGGTGTTTCATGGACTATTGTTCAAAGGAGGAATAAAGTTTTCTCAATTTTGTATCTCACTCGCACATAATGGTAAAGGGAATGTAGTTGTCTTGAACTAGGTCTAGCATTATCTAGACTTGCTCTTTTATTTATTCATTTTTTTGTAATCCTATTTTTTTGTTTTATCTTTAGCTAATTTGTGTGTTCGATCTCTTGTGGAACTCATTTTGAGTTCCTTTGTTTGTTATAGTTTCACTACATGTTGTGCTTGTTGTTCCACTATAATGAGTTTCAGGCCCTATCAAAACTTGATTTTTACCCTTAGTCAAAGACATATTCAACCTATATAGATGATAAGTAAACATAAATTTTCCTTTTACTAATCCATGAAAGAATAATAGAACCAAGAGAAAAACATAAACAAACACTGGATTTTCTAGAGTTGTCATTTCCTATGCAAGTTAAATAAACAAATCAAACCAAACATGGATCAGTAGTTTTAACATAAGATAAATAATAGCCTATGAAGGTTTCTAAGATTTACATTTCTCATATTCCCAAGAAAATATTTGGGATATTACATAAACATAGTGTGTCCACTATAAAAGCAATATGAGGACAAATATGATATAAGTAAAGAAGGTACCTAATCAATTGTCCAAAAAGTATCATTGATTTCCTTAACAATATCATCTACTCTTAATTTTTACAAAGGATTCGTGGAAGTAGATGCAAACTTAAAATATTCTATTTCAATAATTCCTTCAAACTTCATGAGCATAATTGACCCTTCAAACCACTAATATATCAACTGAATGTCTCACCTTCATTCCCAAATAATAACAAAGTTAACCCTAATCATTCATTTCCATATCTTTACAATTTTATAGTTTAACTAAGAAATCAAGATCTCATTATTTCATGTCAATATCTAATCATGAACATATTGAACAATAAGAACAAAGTTATCTTAACTTCTAAGTTAGAATTTCTGTTTTGATAATCTCTTAAAACCATTGGTAGCAAATTAATCATCAAATTAGTTGGACCATGTGAGCTTAGTTCTTTCTTAAGCTTTTAGATAGCTTGTCTTAAATTACTAAGATGATTCTCTTTACCTTTTACTTCAAATCTATGTGGTTCTTTAATGAAAACTTCTTCTTCGAGGAACATGTTTAAAAACATTGTCTAAATATATATTTCATAAGGAGACCACTTTAAGACTCCAAATAAAGTAATTTAATAACATTAATAATAGTATATCTAGATATATGTATAAATGTGTTTGCATAGGCAATGCATTCCTTTTGACAAAAACATTGAACAATAAATCTATATTCAAACTTATCAATAGACCCATCTTATTTGTGTTTAATCTTGTACAACCATCTATTACTAATAACTAAATATTCGCATTTGGGCTCATTAATTCAATTCCCATAATTGATTTTTTATAATGTTATCATATTCAAGAACATATAGACTATTATATATATCATGGTTAGGTATAGGGTTCTTGGAACAAAAACAAAGGCTTGGTAGATAATGTATATAGTTTAATCATATGTTGTAAAAATAATTTGAATTTTATTCAATTTCATTACTCTAATCTCCCAAAATCTAATGTCACTATATGATGTAGAAGCATTCAGGCAGATTGGTGATCCACATCACCCAAAAAAATAGTTTGATTTGATTTTTATCTACAATTTTTGTTTGATTTCAGTCTAGCATTACATTTTTGGAATTTATAGATGGTTTTCAGAGTTAAATTTTAATTTGGTGTTGGTGGTCAATTTTGGCAAAAGTTGAACGACATTGTTGTCATTGATTGACAAAATGTCATGTTACGATTTTAACATTGATCAATCATTTTGATTTTTCAATATTTAATGGATTCAATTATTCAATTATAACCATGTAATCATATATTTATTTTATCAGACTTTCACATGAGTTTGAATTGATTTCAAGGAGGGAATTAGAGAGGTCATAAAAAGAAATCCAAAAGAAATAAAAATTGCAGATGATATGGAACAAGATAGTCATAGCATAAGAGAAGAATAGAAGTCACAAACCAAAGAATATGAAGGGGAACGACTTATGTGGACAGGGAGAGAAAATTTTAAAAATGGAAGACAAAGCACTCATAGCCAAGAGAAATGTGGAGGGATGCATGGGAGTTTAAGAGGATTAGGCGCAAGACTAGGAAGACCACCATAAAGCTAGGTAAGAAGAAGAAGATAGGTCGTGAAAAGGTGAAGAAAATACAAATTTTAATCATGGAGAAGCTAAAGAGGTTGTGCCTTATCATGGATCGAGGTATATGAACCAACAAAAAAATGGAGAGAATAATAAGAAGAGTTGAGAAAGGGGTACGAGGGATATGAGAAGAGAGTTATCCCCATGAATGAAGGAGAGAACGTAGCCATCTAAAGAGAGATAGAGGCGTCTGGCAAAGAAACAGACTATTTTTTAAGAGAAATTAAAATATAAAACAAATGAATGCCAAAAGAATAGGCGCGCAGTATAGAGAGGAAGGTCGCAACATTAGGAAAAGAGAGAAATTGATTTAATGTAGACAGAACAAGAGTTTCAGGGAAGACGTCGGGTTGGGAAAAGAATATTAGATTGGAGGGGAGATAAGGAAGGAGTCATGGCATGGAAAACAATGAGTTGCTTCCAACCATTAAATGCATATGATAGAGAATGTCGATCAGAGAAGAAGGTAAGGCTTCGCAGTAAAGGAAGAGATAAGTAACAGATTAAAGAGTGGCAAGCATTCCATTTGGAGCAGAGTTCATCTAGTAGGAAGAAGAAGACAGACTAAGTTAGATAGTTGGAAATAAGAGGTATAGCTAGAGTGCCTAAACAGAGAAATTGAGGAAGTGCAGTTTGCACAAAGAATGTAAGATTGTAAAATTAACCATTCTAATGAAATTGAGTTACTTCCATCTATTTTTATCAATTTTAGATTGAGTTTGATTTGACAAATGAAATTTTCAAAATAAGTTTGAATTAACTATGAATAGGGAGGGTTGTCGGTTGTCATTAATTAGTATTATTTTGGGAGAGAGTTTTTTTTCTTCTTTTTCACCAAATGGTATTAGAGCAAGGGGTTTTGAGAGTATAGGAAGATCGTCGAATGTGAGGCAGCATATGTCAGGACTTGCAGATGGAGAGTGAAGTTAGAAGAGTTTTGAGTATATTGACAGAGCGATGAATGTGAGGCATCCTGTAGAGGATGCACAGTGAAGGAGCTATGAAGATACAAAGCACAAGATGTGAGATGGGGACAAGTGAGTCTCTAAGAGAATTGACAAAGAGGAAGAAGATAAATTCAAAAGAGAGGATGAGATGCGTCATGAGGAGACTCGTGAGAATTTTGTTCTAAGAACAATATTGGGAAGAAGTGCAAAATAAAAATCTCCATGAAGAATTGGAAAAGATACTCCATGAAGAAATGGGGAAGATCCAGGATATGTTAGATGTATTGGAAAAGAGTATTGAAGAAGATGAGAGAAGATTGGAAAAGAGAATTGAGAAGAAGAATTTTCTCTTGATAGAGGACAGCGAAAGGAATAGTAGAGGAAAATATTTTTATGGCTCAAGATTGAAGAAGAAAGATGTGAGACGAACCCCTATAGATGTAAATGAAGAAGAAAAGAAGAAAGGAAATGAAGAAAATAATATTATGGACTTGAAGAGTCTTAAATTAGAAGAGAAAATTGGCGAAGATAAGGATGATCTCTTGTTGGAAGAAGAGATGAGAATAATTGATAGTTTATTTGAAAGGAAAATATTGGTTAAAAGTAATAAGAAGATGAAGGAAATCAATGGGGATTTGTTTGTTGCTGAGGTGGATAAGGAGTTACAAATAGATGGGAAGAAAATAAATGAAGATGCAGATTTGTATGTAGCATGTTTGTGTGAAGAAGTTGTTAAAGATGCTACAGTTGGGAGACTTGATACAACAATTGAAGACATGAAGATAATGATGAGAGTAGATGGTGTAGATGAAAACCTCATAGCGAAGGATGAGATGAAGGTTTCAACAGAAGATGACACTAGAAACATTGTAGCAAAGAAAGGGGAGGTAAATTTGTTTTCATTTTGTGATGATATTGTTTTCCATTCATTTGTAATGTTGAGGGTTGAGGAGTATAAAGAAGAAGAAATGGAAATTATTGATTTCCATGAAGTTGGAGAGTCAGATTTGTGTGTGTATGTTGTAGGTGTTGATGTGTATGATGAGGGAATTTGGTGGAGGTGGTTAGATTTTGGTGGGTCAAAACCCACAAAAGAGGAGAAGAAGAATGAGATTGTTTGGTGGAGGTGATCGGTTGATGATGGTGGGTTAGATCCCAAAAAGGAGGATAGGAATAAAGAGAAATATTAGAGGAGGAGGACGGTTGATCTGAAAAACTCTAGAGTGTGCTTACTCAACTAAGTTCTTCATTTATCAGATTTAAAATTAGTTGCTTAACTTACTCAATTCCAAATCCATGCCAAGATCTTTAATTAATGGTTTGAATCCAATATGCAAACTCAATCCATCCATCTATTGAGCTCATTGATTAATCTGTTTGCGGAATTAAAACATAAGTGATCATCAAGAGCAAACCAAAAGATTAGACATATTTTATTACAGAGTTCACCTCTCAGGGCTACGTCTCTGGATCTACTCAATAAGTGTGATCAATTTCCATTAATGTTGTCACTTGCAAATTGCTTACAACATCTGGTCTTCTGACTACGTAGACAAAGTTGTCACTGCAAGGAACTTTCAAGCCCTACAAGCACTTCCTGATCCACACTGAACAAGTACTTCCAACAATAACAACAATTGTAGTCCTAGTTCTTAAAACATTAACTAAATTTGAACTAGATATAGAGGTGTCTTGCCTCATTTACAAAACTCAATTGACCATTCCAGACTAAAGTCAAGTATTAAAAACACTCTGGTTACCTGACACCGGATCTTCAACCTTGCAAGAGATAAGTCTTCAATCTAAACTTCGTACAATACTCCTTCAATTGTAAATTCCATAGTCTTCCAACGTATCTGCACAGAGTCTTGAAATCACAATTATTCCCTCACTTGGATGCTTGGATCTCGATGTTGAATCATTGGATGCTTCCACAAGAGCATACTCCAAATTGGATTATGAATACTTTGATCTGAATGAATTGGATCAATGGATGTTTGATTCTTGGATGCTTGGATGCCTTCTCAAAATCCTTACCCCCCTTTTTATATAGGAAATTTTCCCCATTTGGGCTAAAACCATAAAATTTGTATTATTCCCCCTTAAAACCAATTTTTGTTTTTAAGCCCTTTAATTCTTTACAAATTTGAGCTATTTTAGTTTAGGCTGTTTTGTTTTATTATTCCTTTAGAGGCTTGGTTTTTTTTAACTATTTAACCATTTAAGGTTATCTCGGGCTTAACAAGTTGCTAAATATAAACCAACCCGTGTATATATCCAATCCGCTAAGCGGCATAGTGGTGAAGGGTTATTTTGTCAGCGGGGTGGTTAGAGGTTCGACCCCCCTACTGACCATTCTTTTTTAAAAACCAATTCCTAATTTAAACTCAACAAAACCATGTGATGGCATAATATGGTTAGGCCGCGACTTGCAACACAATGGCCGCTAGGGGGAGTGGAGACCATTAGGTCTCGGGGTCGAACCCCACAAGTTTATTTTGATAAAGAGTAGACTGCTCAACCGATGTGTCGAATACCTGCCACATGCCAGACGTTGATTCATTGAAGAAAAGACACGTGTCACATTACGATTGGGACACCTCATCATTCATACTGCCAAATCACTATACGATTTGTTGACTATGATGCCACATGTCGAGCCCTGACTAGTCCATGTCATCTGACCCTGCAACACAATGGCCGCTCGGGGGAGTGGAGACCATTAGGTCTCGGGGTCGAACCCCACAAGTTTATTTTGATAAAGAGAATAGACTGCTCAACTGATGTGTCAAATACCTGCCACGTGCCAAACATTGATTCACTAAAGAAAAGACGTGTCACATTATGATTGGGACAACTCATCCTTCGTACTGCCAAATCACTATATGGTTTGTTAACTATGATGCCACATGTCGAGCCCTGACTGGTCCATGTCATCTGACCCTGCTGACATCACCTTGCCACGTGTCATGTGTCAGTTCTACCACGTTAGCATGTTGACATCATGTTGATGTCAACAATGGTACCCTGGTCAACCTAGTCAACTACAAACTTTGGTTGACCATGTATTTCGCATGCGTGATCTATTTTTGACGAAATGAGTGGCATCAGGTTCGTGTCAACAAGCTCTTCATTTTGATACTGATATCAAGTCGGTCATTTTTTTGCCTTTCTGACTAGCCCCTATACCTAGTTTGACCCCAATTTTGACCGGGCATAACTTGAGCGTAAAACTCCTTTTTCGCCCGTTCAAGTTACATTGGGTCTAGTTTTCCAAGCACTTCGACATGGTGTTGATTTCAAGGTCAACTGGAATAGTTGATTTTTTAGGGTTTTGAGATCCACCTGGATCAACAGTACATGGTGGATGTAAGTCCACAATAGGAGAGAAGAATGGAGTGCAAATTTTTTGGAGCGTGAAACTTGTTCCGATAAGATGTTGGAAGAAGAGGAAGAAGAAATCATTTCATGTGCACTTTGGATTGTGATGGAGTTCATTGTATATTCTTGCAATCTAAAAGAATGGTTCTAGCATTCAAATCCACGTTTGTGAGTGTATGCTCACAAACTTCCTACCTAGTGTGTCTGATGCGGGAGCATCTGAGCAGATTGGTGATCCACATCACCCAAAAAAACAATTTTGTTTGATTTTATTTGTTTTTATTTAATTTCAATCTAGCTGCATTACATTTTTAGAATTTATGGATGGTTTTAACTTGGGTTAGATTTTAACTCGGTGTTGGTGGTCGATTCTAGTGGAAGTTGATTGACATTATTGTCATTTATTGACAAAATGTCATGTTATGATTTTAACATTGATCAGACATTTTGTTTTTTCAATATTTTATGGATTCAATTGTTTGATTATAACAATGTACTCATATATTTATTTTATTGGACTATATCAAATGAGTTTGAATTGATTTCAAGGAGGAAATCAGAGAGGTCATAAAAAGAAAGCCAAAAGAAATAAAAAATTATAGATGATATGGAACAAGATGGTCATATCATAAGAGAAGATTAGAAGTCACCAGGAAAAGAATACGAAGGGGAATAAGATAAGTAGTTAGAAATAAGAGATATCTAGCCCGAGTGCCTAAAGAGAAATTGGGAAAGTGCAATTTGCATAAAGAATGTAATATTGTAAAATTAATCATTGTAATGAAATTGAGTTGCTTCATTGAATTTGATTTGACAAATGAAATTGTTAAAATAAGTTTGAATTGCTTATGAATAGGGGGTTGGTGGTTTTCATTAATTGGTATTATTTTGGGAGAGAGTTTTTTTTTTTTTCACCACTATCAAGGGATTTAATAATGTGATGTGGGAATCCCTTAGTTTTCTCACTTTATTTATCACTCTGGAGGGGCTACACTTGATACAATATTCCATGTGGTGTTTGGAACTTTAGTGCATAACATTCATTTAATCCATCTATGTCCATATTATGGGTGTTTTCCCTTCACTCAATCACAACCTTAAGTTTGTTCATAATAACATGTGCGTAGTCACAATGATACCCCACACTAGTTTTGTCACTATTGAGAAAGATAATACATTAATATCTCCAAATAAATTTATTGCAATTGTGAAACCCTTGTGAACCCTATTGAACACACCTACATATCATCTCGATCATGAGGACATTTGAGGTTCTCTTAGTTTTGCATCATCCTATGATGAGAAACATAAATTCAAAGATAATAGCCATACTACTTCTCCCATGACTATAGATCCTAATATGCATGATAAATCACCTCTAAGCTATCCATTGGAAAAACACTCATTTGAGAGCCCCAAAAAATCTAATAGAGAAATATATTATAGATTATTTAGGCCCTTTATGTAATTTCATGAGTTTTTGCAAATAACTATGATTGAAATGAGGGGCAAACCTACTCAAAAAATCCTACATGACTCTCAAGTAAATATCTAGGTTTGTAAAATGAATAGCCAACAAAGAAGCTATAATATTTTATTCTACAATTTTAACCCTACAAATTATTACAATAAAATACTAACTTTATCCAAGAGATTGAGTTTAATTGCTTAAATCATTGGCCTCTCATTATAGAGACCCAAGTCCAAGTCCCCATAGGTACATCTAATTTGGAATTAGAAGTGGTTACTCTTGGAAATATTTGGTTTGCTTCAAATGTGGATGTGGTTTCTAAATAAAGTGGATTTCTAGTTAGTGACTCTTGGTATTTGATAGATGATTTCTAATGCATGTATTCATAAGGAGGTTGCATTAGTCTCTAACATATTCTCATGAGTGTTGGTATAACATAGATGCTCATATGAGAATTTAATATTTATAAATAGTATTCAAGATATTAAAAAAATATCAATTTTATCCTTTAATTTTTATTCAATCCTACACAATCCCTCCTAACACCAAAATTTTGACCCAAAAAATTTTAGGGATCCATCCTTGAAAGAGTTAGGGAGTTATCTCCTCCTTAAAAGGAGACCCAAAATTTTCCTAAGCATTTCAAGGTCAATAGGTCTTGGTATTGAAAGGTAGTTCAATGGTGAAATGTATGTTGTTTTAACAAGAGGCGGAGTAAATATTAAATAGAAATGGTTATAGAGTTATCTAAAGCTAAATTTAAAGAATGAATAATTATTTAAACTAATTACATCCTATACAATCTAGCATATAAAAGGAAAAAAATTAGTGAAGAGGATGAAAGGGGAACATAAATGAGAATAAGGGAGATAGCAGAGATGGGAGAGAACATAATTTTAAGCCAGATAATTTGAAACATTTATTCTTTTGATGATGTCCAACTATAAACACCAAGGAACCACTCATAAATTTTCCAATCTTGGCTCAATATGAGATATGAGATATAAGTAGTACAAGGGTCTAATTAAAATAGTTTAACGTATGATAATATATTCACATGAAAAACAACAATGAAATCCACCATAAATTCACTTGTGTAGATGATAAAGAGTAAATTCATGTACAAATATGTATTCAAATAAAACATGTGAATGTAGCTAGAAACTTAATCCATATACATAACTTACTCTCAAATTCAACTAGGGAATTTTTTTAAAACTATACTTTGAGTGGTGAAGTGTGATAATGGCATAAGAACTCCATTGTGTCTAAAGGACTGGTGTTATTACACATTGTGATCTAAGATATTTGATATGGTCCATAATGGTCATGTGTTGCATCATAAAGTATCAAAAATGTGATATTTCCATAATCTATAATAGTTAGTTATAATTTTATTCAACTAAACCATGTTGATATATTTTGAAAATTCAATTTAATCTAGAAAAAATCATAACAAACCATAGAGTATACATTATAGATTTTATTTGGGATGTGCATTATACGCTTGAGGTGGAGTAATATTGGGATGGGTGACCTCTCGAGAAGGCCCAATGCTTCACCTATGTGAGCACCACCTAGATGCAATGAGTGCTAATTGGACCATTGATTGTCATGAGAGATGGGTTCTTGTGAACAGTGCACTACTCATGAAACATGGGTCAATGAGTTTGACTCAAAAAACTACATAGTTGAATCCTGGCAACAATACCACAATTTGACATGTTGAGGAAAATACCTCCTACTTATCAATTGATGAGATAAAGGGGCTCTATAATGAATGGTTCATAAGGCACAACACTTGTTGATTTTTTTTCAAATGGGGTTTCAAGCTAAGTGGGCTTAACATTAGGGAAAAGTCCATGGTTAAGTGTACTTGAGTTGGAGTAGTACTAGGATGGGTGACCTCTTAGGAAGGCCCAATGCTTCACCTCTATGAGCATCACTTAGATGCAATGAGTGCTAAGTGGACCATTCATTTTCATGAGAGATGGGTTCTTGTGAACCACTACTCATATAACATGGGATAGTGAATTTGACTTGAAAAACTATACGATTGAATCCTGATAGCAATATCATAATCTCATTATCAATTAATGTATGCATAAAGTTTACTCGTTTGAGAGTCCCAAAAAATCTAATAGAGAAATATATTATAGATTATTTAGGTCCTTTATGTAATTACATGAGTTATTGCAAAGAACTATGATTGAAATGAGGGGCAAGCCCATTTGGAAAATCCTACATGATTCTCCAGTAAATATCTAGGGTTGTAAAAAGAATGGCCAACAAAGAAGGTATAATATTTTATTCTACAATTTTAACCCTACAAATTATTACAGTAAAATACTAACTTTATCCAAGAGATTGAATTTAATTGCTTAAATCATTGGCCTCTCATTATAGAGAC
Organism: Sequoia sempervirens; assembly: GCA_007258455.2. Classification (NCBI taxonomy): domain Eukaryota; kingdom Viridiplantae; phylum Streptophyta; class Pinopsida; order Cupressales; family Cupressaceae; genus Sequoia; species Sequoia sempervirens. Next base: position 79,896,284 of record VDFB02075321.1, on the reverse strand, counting down.
CTAAGTCCAAGTCTCCATAGGTACATGGGAGGGTGCATGAAGTTGGGTAGCATGTTTGTGGCCACTTTCTAAAAAAAATTTGAAAATGCTATAGCGCAAGCGTGTTATAACGTGCTCGCGTTATAGCACATTAAAAGCAAAAAAAAGGTGAAACTCTTCATTTTCACTTCGACTATTTTCTTCTTCTACCGACGGCCAAAACCCCCAACTTTTGCGCTTGCGTTCTAGGAGGAGGTATTGAGCACAAATATTCAACAAGAGTTGTTATTTCTTTGCAAGGATGGTGCCATGATGACGAAGAGGTCGGAGAGGTAAGTATTGTTTGTTGTTTTTTTTGAATTTCTTAGTTTTAGGTTGATTTTGTTAGTTTTAGGTTATATTTGATATATTAATTTTTTAATTTTTAGGAGATGCAAATGAACCCACAAACCCACAAAATCCTCAACAAGAAGAGCAACTAAATCCTAAAGAACAAAATCATGAACAAGAAAATCAACCTCAACAACAACCTGCTCCACCAATCCCTCAATACCCTCCTGGAACTCGACAAAATTTAATGAGTGAGATTGAGAGAAACAAAAAAAAATTGAGGATTTTATTAGTAGATTGAGTGATCCAAATGGTTCAACCATAGAAAGAATGACCTGCACAAATTCATTGAAAGATATGCTAAAAATGTGGATTCAATTAGCAAACAAATAACCGGATGGCAAGATAGGAGGCAGGCAGCTATGGCATATTATGCAAATAAACTATCATATAAACAACTAAAGGATTTAAAATTTATAAAAGGTGATTTGTGTTCATTATTCACTAACCCACACACAAATCAAAATCTTAGCCTCAATACGAAGAGGTTTCCTATCATTGGTGTCACCACCAAGAGATTAGGAACCGTTTTTATGATAGGTGGTACATGGTCTTTGATGACCGACCGTGCAACAATTGTCAAGTCCCCCAGTAATTTCTTAGGAAACTATACAGTGATTTCATATTGAACAAAATCCCAAATTATTTTGATATGAGGGACTTCCAGGGGAGAGGTGGGGGGTTAGCTCAGGATAGGCCTAGTGCATAGTCGGATCCTACACAGCAAGGGAAACAAGCTCTCGCTAGGCTGCCTCGTGAGCACGTTGTTATGCCAGTCATCGTGAAGGATAGTACCGATGTAGAGACATTGCAAGCAATCAACACTAAATGACCCAGAGTGTCATCCATCATACTAGCCCTATTCTATAGTGCCATCCAAGGGAGTCTTCAAGTGGTGGCCTTTGAACCCATATGTGTCAATCTTGTGGGGCGACTTGTTCATATGACCCCACTGGCACTCAGGAGGTTGTTGCAAAGGATCTGTATGTAGCTAGGGAGATGGAGAGGGTGGCTGACATTTTGCATGATGCGTATGGAATTGATACTCGGGTAAAACTTAGCATGTTCATTGAATTTAATTTATTAAATTTTGATTTTGAAATGAAAGATTAACTAATTTAGTTTTATGATTTTAATAAAATTGCAGGGTCACAATGTTGAGACTAGATACACCGGCCCTCTACCTACTTATTTCTACAGTACACCTATCGTCGGGGTATGTAACTAGTAAACAATTATAAATTTATTACATGTTAATAGCATTGTTTTACGAATGATATTTTAATATGTGATTTTGGATGTTGAACAGGGTAATATTGGAGGTTTTGAGGGAACATCTCCCAGTGCTAGTGGATTTACTCAAACCTTCATGGAGGTAATAGAATAAAGAGTTTAACTAATGAATTGTACTTAATAGATTTGTGTAGTTTATATTCATATCGTTGGTTATGTTACATTTCACATCATTCAAACTCAAAGCATTACTTCACATTCCATAACTAATAACTAGATGTTGATAGATGACAAAATTTCAACTATAATATAGTTGTTTAGAAAGTCAACATAAGCAACTTGATGCAATTTCTTCACATGGAGGAACGTGTTTGCGAAGGTGCACCTGCACGAAAAACTATGGATGCTTGAAAAAAATCTATGAAACCATAATAGTAAGCAATAGCATAGACAAGGCAGTTAGTAGTTTCAAAAAATTCCTTGAAGATGCGGTCTCATGGCACTATGGAATTCCATTCCATCACCATGAGACCACATTTCTTCAAGGAATTTCTTCAAAATGCTCACCACCTTTTCTATGATACCACATTTTTCATACATGTGCACCAAAGCATTTTATCAAACTACTCCAGCTTCATTGCTGCTATGGCTAAAAGCCTAAAATAGGTGCTTTCCAACAAACTATGGATGCTTGGAAAAATATCTATCAAAGCATAATAGTAAGCAATAATACCATAGAGAAGGCAATGAACTTTTTGAAAATATGCTTGAAAGAAATGCTTTCTTATGACGATGGAATACCATGACGTGCATTTGTTTGTAATGGCATTCCATCACCATGAGACCCCATTTCTTTTGAGGCAATTTTTCAAACAGTTCAATTTTCCTTCTCTATGCCACCACAGTTATCGTACATGTCTACAAAAGCATTTAATCAAATGATTCAATGGCTTGTTGTTATGGGTAAAATCCTTAAAACATGTCCTTTTGAACAATATATGGATAGGGAAAATAGTAAGCATGATAATCAGAAATATATAGTTTAATAAGTACTCAAAATTTTGTTCATTAGATCTCATACACTATAAGTCATGACGTGGATCGCTATTGTAACTTTTTTGTGATTAAATAATTTTTTGTTTTATTTTCATATGTTGGTTGTGGAAACACCTCCAAATGTTATGAGGGCAATGGATATCGGTGTTTCATCTGCTATACAATCCTTGATGGCTCTGACAAGGGAGGTATGAGGCAAATTACTAAATTTCAATTTACATTCATTGTTATAGATGTTAGTTCGAGTGAAAAATCAAACCAAATTATTGATTTGTAGTCTAATTTCTATTTGGATGGTTTATACAGGGCTTAAGCATGCCTCGGCATCGACGTGTGAATATTTTCCTCATGGAGAGTGATCGTGAGATGGCCGTAAGTGGTTTTTTTTAAATATATCATTTTTTATAATGTAATTTCTATATATTAATGCCTTTACTTCTTAAATTGTAACAGTTAAAAATTCATCAAGAACTTAACCCTAGTAGTAGGAGCAGCAGGAGCACTCCTCGAGTGTAGCATAAACGAGTGACAAACTTATCGCCATCCGATCGACCAGCAAAGGGCAAGAGTTTATTTTGAGAGCCTGGAGAGCAATGACTTTTGATTCTAGAGCCCTTTGTTGTATGCCTACATGGCAGTTTTGTACATATTTTGTATTGGATATATTTGACATTGTATGCCTATATGGCATTCTCGTAAGCCTATATGGCTATTTTGTACCTATATTTTATACTTATATCAACATATATTGATGTATGTGTACATGGCTATTTGGTTAATATAAATCTTTTTTATCGATGGCGTCCATATTTGCATGTTATAAATTCATGGTTCAATAGATATGAGTTACGTGTATTCAAGTGTATACTTAACAACGTACATGTATTCATTGTGACTTATGTGTGTTCCAATGTATACTTTGTGACTTACGCCTTTTCATGTGTATACCTTGTATTCATACATATACTTTGTATTAAGTTGTGCATACTATGTATTCATGTGTATACTTCAAGGCATATGTATTTGTGACTACTTGTGCTTCCCTTATTCACATGTACATGCTTGGCTTATTCAAATGTATACTTATTAATCGGTTAGCCATAGCATTGATCATTGTTTTCCTTCATGGTTTTTCTTGAATAAATTAATTGATTGATGGTAAACAACTTTATCTAAAAGCAAAAAACATGTTTTCAATTGGTATTCTATGAAATTTGATTGATAAAAAGATTCCAATATATTTAATCCTTTGATTGGAACAACTCAATTAAGCAAAGGATATGTATAAGACTTTTCCTTTTAGATTAGGAATGCATGGAAGTTTCAAAAAGTATCTTTGATATTATAAAAATATGTGTGTTTATACACTTCAATTGTGCACTCACCCTTTGGTTCTTTGAAAGAAAAATCTGCCTATGCCATTGTTACACTACACAAGTAAACCAGATTTTGTATTGTGGAGCTATAGATTAAGATACCACTCTCAAGACCAATGTAACAATGATACAAAATAATGTTTGAGACTGCAAGAAGACATCAAAATGGCTAGTGTACTAAACAAATTCTTATGATTTATGAAGAACGCTGATAACTCTACTCAGTTGGATTTTTTTTCAAAATCATACAAATTGAACCCTAGCATCAATAGACTCTGTATATCAAGCTACCACAATTCAAGTTTCAACGATGAATATTTATGATGCATGTTTTAAATGACATTCAAGTTTATGGTGGTTTTGTTGTTTATATGATATTATGTGATATTCTAATCCTAATGCATGCTTCTAGGCTGCATATATATATTTATTTATTTATTTATTTTACATGATTTTTGTACCAACGAACCCAAAAAAAACCGAAACCCCCTCCAAAAACATTTGTCCTAACCGGCGAACAGAACCCCTGAACCCAAACCCGAACCTCAAAACCTATTCCAACACTCTTCATTTTTCCTACACAAACTTAATTGACCACCAAATTATGTTGCCTCTTCACTTTACCCACTTTTACTCCCTCAAACATCTCTTTTTCATTCAAAATCCCTATTTTCCCAACTAGGGCATCATCCCATAACATACTTTTGACCTCCCCTATCCTTGCAAACCTTTTGAACACATCGAACTCCACAACCTCACCCTATTTCCAACCTATTCTAACTTATTTTCAAGCAATTTCTTATTTTCACCTCTTCTAGCCTTGCTTTTAAGGGGCCTCAATTTTGAATTTTGAACAAGGGCAGTGTTAGTAATCTCTTCCAATTCCTTTACCAATTCTATTTTCTTATTCCTACTTACATCAAGCCCATATCACTGAGTCACAACCTAAACAATAGATGGAATGGCCTATTTCAACATATTACACTTGAACCCTTAAGGGATCGATCTAGTTGAACGTAGCTCGGAGCGATTCTGTGTGTTTGGGTGTGAAAGAGGACCATGCCTAGCGTAAACATACCTATTTGGATGCATTGGAATAGTTTGTTTGGTCACATGAGTTGTAGAACGAAAGTTGCACTAGTTTGCAACTTTCCACTGCTTGCATTTGACATTTTTTCCATCAACTGAAAAATTGGACACCACGGGAAAACCACTCCGAGATAACAAAAACTGAGAGAGGTTATTGTAGAGGGGTCCAACACAATCCCATAAAATCAAACAATAAATTTCTAAGCATCACAGTATCCGAGTAACAACATGTTGAAGTTTGCAACCATTTTGCATTTTGGACCCTTAAGGGATCGATCCAGTTGAACGTAGCTCAGAGCGATTCCACTTGTTTGGGTGTGAAAGAGGAACATGCCTAGCGTAAACATACCTATTTGAATGAGTTGGAATAGTTTGTTTGGTCACAGGAGTTGCAGAATGAAAGCTGCACCACTTTGCAACTTTCCACTGCTTGCATTTGACACTTTTTCCATCAACAGAAAATTGGACACCACAGGAAAACAACTCTAAGATAAAAAAAAACCGAGAGAGGTTATTGCAGAGGGGCCCAACACAATCCCATAGGATCAGACGAGAAGTTTCTAAGCATCACGGTATCCGAGTAACAACATGCTAAATTTTGTAGTCATTTTGTACTTTGGACCCTTAAGGGATCAATCTGGTTGAACGTAGCTTGGAGGATTCCGTGTTTGGGTGCGAAAGAGGACCATGCCTAGCATAAACATACCTATTCGAATGCATTGGAATAGTTTTTTTGGTCACATGAGTTGTAGAACGAAATTTGCACCACTTTGCAGCTTTCCACTACTTCCATTTGACACTTTTTCCATCAACTGAAAATTCGACACCACAGGAAAACCACTTTGAGATAACAAAACCCAAGAGAGGTTATTGTAGAGGGTTCCAACATGATCACATAGGATTAGATGAGAAGTTTCTAAGCATCACGGTATCCGAGTAACAACATGCTAAAGTTTGCAGCCATTTTGCACTTTGGACCCGTAAGGGATCGATCCGGTTGAATGTAGCTTGGAGCGATTCTGTGTATTTGGGTGCGAAAGAGGACCGTGCCTAGCATAAACATACCTATTCAAATGCGTTGGAATAGTTTTTTTGGTCACAAGAGTTGCATAACGAAATTTGCACCAATTTGCAACTTTCCGTTGCTTCCATTTGATACTTTTTCCATCAACTAAAAACTAGACACCATAGGAAAACCACTCCGAGATAACAAAAACCAAGAGAGGTTATTGTAGATGGTCCCAACACAATCCCATAGGTTTAGACGGAGATTTTGTAAGTACCATGGTATTCGAGTCATACCCCGTCAAAGATTGCTACCCTTTTGCACTTTGGGATTTGATGTTTCATTGAACTGTGTGGTTCCATATAGGGTGATTATGCTCTCTTTTCAATGGAATTCGATGGGCAGCAGACTTAACTCCGTTTTAGTTTTTTTTTGGTAGGATTTCAAGTGATTTTGTGCATTTTAGAAGCCAATTACTCAGGGTCAGTTTGTATACCCTATTTTAAGGGTTTTAAGTGCATTAAAATGTCATATTAAGCCTTTCACCCACTGTATGCTTCTATAACTCAATGGAAAGGCTTAGTTATGGTTATAAAACATGTGTGCAAAGTTTTATGTGCAAGGGAGGCGAATAGATGGTTTTTAGGTGATGCCCTAGATGTCAAATGGTACATTTTTTAGTGGAAAATGGTGGTTTACTACTACGGTTTGAAGAAATATTTGGGGCAGCGATATCTCTTGATATTTTAAGCTTGTGCAGACCTTTTTGAAGGTGTTTTAGGCTTTGGTTGGTTGTGGGAAGGTTTCAAGTATGGGTTTTCAATAAACCCTTTCCTAACTTATAGTCTCCAAATCTCATCAAATGGGCTTATCTTTTAGAGAAGGTCATCCAATGGCCAACCAAACATCAATCAAGCTTTAACACAAACCCTAAGAAAAATTCCCAAGAGATCATACCATGTTTCTTTGTACCATCATTAAGATCCAATAGACCACCTTGCATAAAGGCTACTAAATTAGCCAAGTATTTATAAGGAGATGACCTTTTAAACACTAGATCTTCACTCAAACTCCTCAAACAACAGTCTTTTCAAATAGAGATGAAAACCAAAATAGTTTAAATAGGTTCTAGAAAGATTATTTTTTAGTATTTTGAGTTTTTTTCATCTTCAATAAGGTCTAATAAGACCATTGGATAGGTTCTAGGTTGAGTTTTTTAGTTTTGAGTCAAAATGTGCAACAATGCAATCTTGCACTAAAAGTTGCTTTTGTAGCCTTTGAAGGAAAAAACATGAATTTGTCTATAAGTGTGCAAGTTTTGGGGTCTTGAAAATATAATAAGGTTGTTTCAAGGTTATTTGAATGGTTTTTGAGGTCATAGGTCTTTAGGATTGAAAGTTGCCCCAAAATTGTAAAGTTGTCATGTTGTAAGTTGGTGTAATTTCACTAACCAATGGTTCCTTCTTTTAAAAAATTAGTGGAGGAACATTGGGGAAGGTGGGAGAATGTTTAAAAAGCATCCCTTGGGTCGAGGTTGGGCTGTTGTAGGGATTTTTGAAGTTTTGAAGCATTTAATAAAGAGAAAACTTTGTTTTTGCAGTGTTTTTTATTGTTCTTTTGTTTCGTACAGACTGATACATAACCGTACAGCCTCCAAATATTCATGGTTCAATAGAGGAAGAGATAGCTTCATTTTGGTGGTGATTTGGCTTTATTTCATTAAGAATTAATCAAGTTACATCAATTTTAGTGAAAGTGGGTCTGAAACCCTACCAAAGAAGGGTTTGGTCACCAAAATGGGCATAATTCCCATTTCCGCCATGGGAAAAATCTAAAAATTTGTGGAATGTTAGGTTTAGGGCCCTTCTACATGCTACAATTTTTTTTAGATCAAAAGATGGAGGTTTACAAAAGTTATCTAATGCCCTAGGTCAATTTTTCCCTTGTAAATGTATGAAAATGGTCTTTAGAATGCACTTTTCATAGTTTTCTGAGTATTTATGCAATACTAATGGATGGAAAGCATGGAATAGGTCTTGGGGAACCTTTTGGAGTCTTTTAAAGGCATTAGGGGTGTTGGGGTGTGCCTTGACAAGTTGAAAGCTTCCTTGTACAGGCCTAGTGAAGCCTTGTTTATGGCTTGTAAATCAATCTTTTGATACATTTGTTTTGGGTGTTTGATCCTATGCTTTTGGGAACTTGTGGAGGATGGTGTTAGGAGTCTAAAACCATGTTTCATTTTCTGGTTACTTCCTTTAATCAGTTTTTATTTTGATTGTCCTATTGGTGAATGTTGCAAAATTACATGGGCTTGTGTAGGAGCGATGGAAGAATAGATTTTTTTGGGTGCAAGGTATGTTTGTTTGGTAATTTTGTGTTGTGTGAAGAGTGTTTACATCATCCCCAAGTCCTGTTGAGATTTTTGGTTGTGTAATTCAAATTGAGTGGTCAAGTTGCATAATTGAGAGGAATAGTGAAGTTAGTGTGTCCATATAGAGTATTTGAGAGAAGCTTTTGAAAAGGAAGTTGCTTCCCTTTCCACTGCATCATTTTCAATAATATTTATGGGTCTAGGTAGTAGAATTTTCAAAATGTGCAAAAAGTGCTAAGTTGTGAAATTAACAAATAGTGAAGGGTTTGATGTAGACTTGGGAGGATCAATCACAACCAATTTTATAACATGCCTTTAAGAGGCATCTAAAAATATTAAGATGACCTATTTGAACAAAGCAAACAACCTTCAAAGCCTAACAATCATCAGAAGTTAGATTTCACACTTTCACCCCTTGAACCCTAATAGTAGTGGAAACTCAGATTGTGCCTAATAACTCAAATGTTCTCCCAAACACCAGAGAAAATCTTGATGGTTTTAGACACCCATTTCAAATTTATTACACATATCTCAATTTCAAGTACAAGTCCTTTGCACCAAATCCCAAAAAATGCCCCTTCTATGCTGACCTAATTAGGCTGATTATGCCTAATTTGCAAAGCAACATTCCCTCAAACTTATCACAGGACCTTGAAACCTTGGGGCAGCATTTCTTAGGTTCCCAAACCTCCAAAACCACAACTAGATTCCTCTCGTACAGACCAATTCATGCCAAACCTGAAAACCCTTGTTTTATGCACTATTCAAGAGGGTTTATTGAATATGCTACTTCCACAATCTCCTAGACTCTAAAAACAACTTGAAAAAAGGACATTAAACCTACACATGCCTAAAATTTCAAAACATCATGACCTCCCGTTGAGATTTTTCCAAACCCTAGGCCTAGGCCCTCATTCACATGCATTTTTGTTCACAAAACTCACTATAGCAGCAATTTTATTACTCCTATTTCTTTCCTAGCACTCAAATCATGCATCCTATAGTTAAATAAGACATCATAGGGTCCCTTACATGAGTTATAGTTTCCATAGAAGAATTAATGACCATTGAAGGCCAAGTTTACATCATTTACACATGATATAACAATAATATTACTCATATTGTAAGTTTGCACCCCTAACACCTATAACTCACTAAAACCACACCAATGGCTTGAAATGAGCCTTATTACATCCACAAAAGACTAATCACACTTTACATGTAAATTCAAAAACTTTCCTTCAAAGGCTACAAAGATACTTTAGTGCAAGATCACCATTTTTCACATTTTAACACCTAAACTCAAAAACTCAACCTAAGACATGCTTAGTGGTCTTGATTGACCTTATTCAAAACAAAACATGCTCAAAGACTCATCCACCTACCTATTAACCTCATAATTACCATCAAATGATCAAATAAGGAGGATGAGGTGTAGGTGCTCCTGCACCAAGATTGTAAAAGTGTATTAAAAAGGGAGACCAACGGTCACCTCTTTCAAATGTTAGTTTTGGAAGTTTAAGTGGTTTTTTTTAGGAGGGAAAAATTATAAAAGGCCATGAGAAACTTGAATGGAGGATGATCCTTGGATTGGGTGTCAAACCAAATGAGGAAATGTTGAGTTTTCCTTAAGAAAAATGAGGTTTTGGTGATTGAAAATGAGTTTTTGTGTTGGGCAGCATTATTTTATGTTAGATTGAGCATGAGAAGGGTATTTTAGGATTTTTTGAATAGTTTTCAAGTTTTGGAGTGTTTCGCAAGTGCTACTTTCAATAAAACCTAGGTTTTCTAAGCCTAGGGAGAGGGTTTTATGGTTTGGGTGGTAAATGATTGAATGTATGCAATCTAACATTGTAATTTGAAGTTTTAACAGATATAAAATGCTGCCCCAAGGTTTTAGTAGATTACAAAAAGTTTTGAAGGTGGTCCCTTTGTAAAAGTGGGCTAATTTGGGCCCTTAAAAGTGTAGAAAACCTGATTTGTGCAGTTTGGTACAAAACAAGCATTAGTGATTGTTGGATAAGTTGAAAGGCCTTGTAATGGGTCCCTAATGTGTGTTGTGTTGTGACTTGATAGGTTGTGTGAGTAGAATTACACCCGATTGAGTGACTTTGATATGCTACAAGGAACAGTGTGAATATGCTGAATGAAGAAGTCCTAATGAAATTGTAAATTGAAAATTGTGTTTGCATATTGGAGTTGTGTATTTGTGTGTTGCAGGCCTCCCCCTGCTACATTAGGAGTATATTCCAATTTTTTAGAGACTTGTATGGAAAATTTGGTAGCATAGACAAGGCAATCAACTAGTTTGTATAACTATTTGACAAAATACCTCAATGAAAGCTTTGGAAGCATACACAAAGTAAGTCAATTGTTAAATAACAAAATTCCTCAAAGAGATGTGGTTTAAAAATGTAATTGGAAAGTGTATAGAATTGTGTAATTTAAAATGTCCATTGACAACCTAAGGTTGTAACATGACAAACAAACAATGATCAACATGGAATGTGCAAAACAACAAAAATGAAAGCAATTCATAATAGAATGAAATAAAATGTACAAAGACTTCATATACCTAAAAAACCAAACTTTCAAATGGAGGAGTTCAACCCAATTATGTAGCCTTTGCTTGTTCTTTCCTCAAACTCCTCAACAATTTGACTTTTTCAAAAGCTTGTTCCCCTCCAAACGTCAATTGTATATCAGTTATCACTAGAATTCAAAATTGAATTGATATTATGTCTTTCAACATGAAAACTTTTCTATTTCATGCAAAGGTGGTGGAATCTAAAAATCATGGATATAAACTTCACTCAATCTTCAAAAAGCTACTTTTTGTCAGAGCACACGCAGAACCAGGAGAATATGCAGAATGTGGACCAACATCACAAGTATATTGTGCTTTTTTACCATTTTTAGTGCAAGCTAAAATGTGCTCATGTTATAACATGAGTGCACTATCTCTTCCTAGAATGGTCATGTCTCTACTTCTTAAAAACATGCTTGCATTATCATAAAGTTGGTTTTGTTTATAGATTTATTTTCTCTCTTTGTCTATACTCTCTCCCACTCTCTCACACCCTCTCCCCCACCCTCTCA
>VDFB02075321.1:79861016-79877873 GCA_007258455.2 Sequoia sempervirens | reverse complement strand
TCACATGCAACTAGAATTTGCAATGCATCCATGCACAAACACATACTCTCTAACATATTAACATACATATAGTTTTCTATCGGCGTACTTGAACCTCCTTTAGGTGCAAGTGCTAGTAATATTATTTACTTAATTTTTATTTGAAGAGCTATTTTATTTATTTGTTTTAGTTTTTTTTTTTAATTTTAATAATAATTAAAAATGAATATAATCTGATTTTTAAGTTAAAATAATTATATTTAAATAATATTTTTATAAAATAATAGAAAATTAAAAGACCTTCAAATTTATATAATATAATTTTGAAATAGAAATACATGTTTTAAAGTATATATTTATTCAAATAAATTTAGAACTCTTAAAACATTTATCTAAAATTGAATTATATATTTTAAATTAGATATCTATTTTTTTTAATTTTTCATGAGAAATAATTTTAGAAACCTATAAATTTGTTATATATAATTTTTTTTTATTTAACTATATTAAAATAGATTAATAAGCAAATTATTAAATTAATTTTTAAAAATTATAAAATTTATTAAACTAATAATAATTAAAGATTGAATGATTGTGAAGATCTTAATAGATAATTTAAAAATCACAAAAAAAAAATATTAATAATATTTTAAAAAAAATGAAATAGAAAACACAACAAAAATATATTCATCTAATACAATGAGATTTGAAAGTTATACTTATATTTACATACTTCTACATAGCAATAATCATCACTATTAATAATTAAATCTTTGATGATAACAATCATCAAATAAGATTTATTTTTATTTATCTAAGATAAATAAGAAATTTTGGATTATGAATAAATCCTCTCTTTCTTTCGCCAAAGCTCTAACAATTCGTTAAACTGCAAAATATTAAAAAAACAAAATTAAAATTTACAAATAATATACTTTAAAAAAATAAGAATAAACTATTAACATTCTCAAAGGTCGTTCTTTTTTAATTATATCTTCAATTGAAAAAGTTCATCAAATTTAACATATATTCTTTTACTATCTTATAATTTTAAGAAAAAAAAATTATTTTAAAAAAGATTAAATATTTATAATTAAAAAAAGAAACACTTTAAAACTATTATTATTTATTTTAACATTAAAATAAACTAGAGATATATTACCTTTGTCGGCTGCCACTCAATATTCTCGGCCGTATCTTTTCGGTATTCTGAGACAGTTCGGTGTCTCAATGCTTTATAATTCTCCCTCAAACTCATCGATTCCGTACAAACCCAACTGCCCGTCTTCTTCAACAGAATTATATCCACAGAAGAATTACAGTCCTCAAATTGCTGAGAGGCCGCTTCGTGCTTAGCGACTCCCTCACAAGTAAATGGAGTTGTCGAAGAAGAAGAAGAAGAGGAATGCATAGCCTCCAATTCATCTGAATCCCTCTCATTACATTTCAAACGTTCAACTTCTTCTTCTGAGCAATTCCAATCTTGCAATATCTCCTCATAATTTGCATCCATGTTTCATAATATGGTGTCTTGGGTAATTGGGTGTCATGTCTTCCATCTCTGAGAGAAAAGCCATGATGAAAACGAGCAAAGCCAGAGGAAGGGACAAAAACCCTCCTAATATGCATACAAGTAACGACAAAAAACTAAGAAATTGTAAGAATGAAATTAACATCTCCTTTGACTGTGAATTCGCCATTTTCTGGCAATTTTCCAAACAAAGATCTCCTGCAAGAAATTTCTGGTGTGCTATCCTTGGAGGTTGTGTGTTATATAATATGCAACATTGTCAACGCCAGGGCCTGCCGCCGTTAATTTATAGGTGCGGCTGATTTTATGCTGTGGTTGAATGAGGTGTTTACCTAATTTCCTTTCATGAGATTTATTTTTGTTTATTGTCTCCTTTTTTTTGAAAATCTGACCGTTTTCCTAATAAGAACGAAACCGCAACATTCAATGTGGGAAACCGCCATATTTAGAGAATATAATTGCTACACAGTTTCTAAATTTGTTCTACCTAATTTGAAACACCGTAGATGGTGGTGGCCTTGGAATTGCTACACAGTTTCTAAATTTGTTCAGACCATGGATTTTTTTTGTTTTTGTTTTTTTGATGTTGACTGACGTTGAGGATAGGGAAAGAGTCGAGTGGTGGTCAGTACGTCGTTAGAATTGACTTGGAAAATAATGTACGCTCAATTTGGAAGGAGGTGATAAATTTGGCGACATTTTGGAAGGTCCACTGGCATGGGCTTGGGCGGGGTCTCTGGCATTAATAAAATATCGTGCTAATTGTTCTCGGCCGGCCGAGCAAATTGCTAAGATTTGGGGATTATCGGTAACTGTAATAGAATGGCTATTTTGTAGGGTTTTCTTTTTTGAAATAAGTGTCATTTTTCAAATTTTATTTAATAAAAATAGTTTCAAAAAAAAAATGATATTAAAATACAAAGATGATTTAGAAGATTATTTTACTGGATTTTAAATCGAATATTAATTGACAAATGAAATTGTTAATTTGAGTTGGTGTGAGTTGCAAATTTGTGGAATTTTTGTAATCCGTGAGTTTATGCAAGAGTTTGGTTTGTAAAAGTGAGAGGGATTTGTTTGCACCAAGAGTATGACACAAACTTTGGATTTGGAAAAAATTATACAGTTTAAAAATTATGAGCATATGTAATATATACACATATACATGCATATGTATGTATGTATATTTTACATATGCATGTATACCTCTAAGAAATTCAAGTATATTTCCTATAAGTATATTTATAATGAGGAATAAATTATATTTTTAGAATATTAAGAGTTTCCTCTATTATAACTTTTTTTTCTTTTATTAAATTTAGTTTTAAAAGAGTTTGTAACCTTTTAGGGTAAAGTCGAGACAAATTTTAGAATGACGTTATGTGTATGATTTTGTAAGGTTTTAGCAAGTTTGGGAATCTCAATTTTTCCTAAATAGAAGGAAATCCTATTTAAGCATTTTTTAAGATAATCCAAATTTGGGCAAGAAATGTAGCACTCTTTTTATCCAAATCTAAATGTTATGCCTTCCCATCCAACAATTTTTTTCCAATTTTTATTGTTTGGCCCATCATGATATTGCATTGACCTTCATGCAAAGTCTTTTATCACTTAACAATAGAATATGAATTTCATCCAAGATCTACAACTCATATAATAACTATTCAAATAAGTGGGTAAAGTAGCCACAAGGAATTTTCCTTTTGATTGTTTTCGTGTTATCCACAAGTCATCTTGTCCTGCATGGTGGTAGAATATTCTCCATGACCACCTTATATTATTTCCTAGGTTTTTTAATTATATTACATAGGCTTCGATTCATTCTATGCTTATTTTGTTGATTTTGACCACTATAATTGTTCATGTCTAGTCTATCTCGGCTTCTCTATCACTCTCATCTCCTAGTGGTGGATCTTTGTTTGTTCCCAACTTGGTAGCCTTGTTGTCTAATTTTATTTCACTTGAGACTCCCTCAATGTCGGTGCATCAACTTTATGATCCTACTAACTAAATTGTCAATGTTTGACCTCTCCGTCTAAGCATTATTCTCCCTACTCAACACTTGTGGTTGAGTTGGTTGTGGAGGTTTCCTCCCCCCTTCTCCTCTATTTGAAGACTATGTTGATGGTGTTTCATGGACTATTATTCAAAGGAGGAATAAATTTTTCTCAATTTTGTATCTCACGAGCACACATAATGGTAAAGGGCATGTAGTTGTCTTGAACTAGGTCTAGCATTGTCTAGACTTACTCTTTTATTTATTTATTTTTTAGTAATCCTATTTTTTTCTTTTATCTCTATCTATTTGTGTGTTTGATCTCGTGTGGAAATCATTTTGAGTGCCTTTGTTTGTTATGGTTTCATTGCATGTTGTGCTTGTTCTTCCACTATAATGAGTTTCAGACCCTATCAAAACTTGATTTTTACCCTTAGTCAAAGACATATTCAACCTACATAAATGATAAGTAAACACAAATTTTCCTTTTACTAATCCATGAAATAATAATAGAACCAAGAGAAAAACATAAATGAACAGTGGATTTTCTAGAGTTACCATTTCCTATCCAAGTTAAATCAACAAATCAAACCAAACATGGATCACTGATTCTAACATAAGATAAATAATAGCCCATGAAGGTTTCTAAGGATTATTTTTCTCATATTCCCAAGAAAATATTTGGGATACTACATAAACATAGTGTGTCCATTGTAAAATCAATATGAGGACAAATATGATATAAGTAAAGAAGGTACCTAATCAATTATCTAAAAAGGACCATTGATTTCCTTACCAATATCATCTACTCTTAATTTTTACAAAGGATTCATGGAAGTAGATATAAACTTAAAATATTCCATTTTAATAATTCCTTCAAACTTCATGAGCATAATTTTTTGTATTATATATAGATGGAGCAATATATACATGTATTAGATAGTAGTACTATTGCTTATTAAAAGGCACCTGTTACATGTGGTTTACATATACAGGGATTACATAAAGTTCCATAGAATTATCAATCATTTACCACAATATATCAAACTACCTTGATGTAAGGTTTGGCTAGGGGTCTTCATCTTCATGGTTCTGCAAACCAAGACTTGTAGATCTTCTGATCGTTGTTGTCCCTGTCAAAAAACCACATCCTTGTACCTATCAATTGTTGCTATCCTGCCAAAAAACCATATCATTCCACCAAAATATATCATCTGCTCCATACATAGTCTGTAATTTACTTCCAAAAAGGTGCCCCTGATCAAAAAAGCCAAGCCATATTCTAGTTTAGATAGTTGACCCCTCACTTCCAGTTGGTCGTTCCATGCCTAGAAGAGTCTTAGCTGCCTCAAGTTCTTCTTTGGTAAGGTCTTCAAGTCAAAGCAATGGTGGTGGGTTCTCCAACTGAGCCTCTCTTGCCACTTTTTCATTAAAACCCTTTTGGAAGATTTCCAGTGCTTAAAGGAATATCTTTGAGCTTGGTTTCCCAACCTGCCAAGTGTGACTGAACCTGACCTCCCATAGGTGAATTTGCAAAAAACCATCCTCTAATAGTTTGAGGAACTTGAACTTTGACACCTTCACAACCATAGCTACCTACATTGCAATTTTATTAAGAGTGAATCTTCTTGAAGACTCAGTAAGTACCCTCAAGTTCCCATTAAATCTTTCATCATTCTGTGCTTTCCAGGTGTGCCATAATATTTCAATTCAAACACAAGACCAAAACAATGTTTGTTCCTTGCCAAACCTATTATTCTTGAATAAAATGACCCTATCCATTCTAAGTGTTTCATTATTATTCCAAATGTCCAGTTTTTTACAACAGAGTTTCCAAATTTCCTTTGCAAATATACATTCAAAGAATATGTGTTTTATTTTTTTTGGTACCCTACACAATCTACAGATTTCCAATTCATTTGAGTTTGTTTTAAAGGCCAATCTGTGGAAGAGAAAGAGCCATCTAAAACATGATTTCCTTGGTTCAATTTTTTTGGACTAGTTATTTGAGAAAACTTTTGACCATTCATTGCCATTGAGGTTTGTATTCCATTTATTATTCAAAAAAACATAGATATCCTACTACTTAGAGAGAGTGTTATAGATAGTTTTAGCACTGAATTTGATTATACTAGACCCATCAGCCCATAAAAACTCTTTGAATTGTTCTAGGTTAGATTTATAGTTCACCAGCCATTCCAACTCCTTGTAGGCCTCTCTAACCATGGAGTAAGTTCTCCACTAGGTATCCGGAATGTGAAACTCAACTTTCAGTCAATTCCTTGATCTTTTAGCAGCCCACCCTATAGGATGTCTGCAAAAATTTTGATCCCTTTACTATTCCAGTTCTTAGTTGAGCAACCTTGTAGCAAAGCCAAGGGTTTGTCCCAGTGTTTGAGGTTCCATCACATAGACCTATGTGAGAATAAGGTGCTTCCCTAAAGGAACTATGAGTTTCTTATGCATTCTTTAACAAATCACCATGCCTTCCAAATACTTTTGAAGACCTTTGAGCCTTCAGGAGATATGGGGTGATGGTAGCTAAGAAGGTCACTTAGGGGGAGGTTTTTCCAACTTTTCACATGCTTTGGGGAGGCTCTTTGTATGTTGCTTCTAATCAAAACTTTCCAAGGTTCATTTCCAACTAGGGCCCTGAAAATCCACTTGGCAACCAAGGCAATACCTTGGGATCTCAAGTCTTTAAGCCCAAGCCCCCCCTCAGATTTACTAACACAGCACCATTTCCAATTGACTGCATGCCTCTTCCTATTGCCCTTCCCGTTAGACCAAAGAAAGTACCAAATTCATTTTTGGATCTCCTCAACTTGATAACTGCAGAATAGCCAAATTGATGTAAAGTACAGGTTGTAGGAAGACAAAAAAAATTGGCAGACCTGAACTCTCCCAACCATTGAGAGGTAGTACCGATTCCATTTTCCAAGATTCTTCTCAATCCTATTCTTATCCAGTTCCACATTTCTTTAAGGTTTGGGCATACAACAAATGGTATTCCCAAATACCTAACTTGATGGCTTGGTCCTTCCCATTGAATTCCATATCTGCTCACCCACTCTGGGGGACTATCCTGCCATCCTAGGAGAATTGACTTAGAGAGGGAGATCTTTGCACCAGAGGTTGCACAAAAGGTGTTTAATTTGCTCATCAGATTGACAACATTATCTTCTTCCAACAAAGGGAAAAGTGATGTGTCATTCGCAAACTATACATTCAAAAGTTCATCATTGTTGGGGAGAAAAATACCTTTGACCCTTGGTGAGGGTTCATTTGTCATGAGGATGTAGTATAAGGAATCTGAGGTAATTAGAAATAGTGCCAGAGCCAGTGGATAGCCTTGTCTGATTGATCTTTCTAGAGAAAATTCTTTTGTGAGTGAACCGTTAACATCAACTTGGGCCACTATATCCTTGAACAAGGTGACTGTCATGTTGCAAAAGCCCTGTGGGAAGCCAAAAGCCTCAAGGGTTAGTCTAATGAAATACCAATCCACACTATCATATGCCTTTTCAAAATCCAGGAGCGGGATGGTTGCCTTCTTCTTAGAGACTCTACCCCATTCTAGTGCCTCCCAACTAGTAATCAGATTCTCCTTGAGATATATATCTACCTTCAAGATGAACCCAGTTTGAGTTGAGCTGATAATTTTGGGTAGAGTGTTGATCAACCTCCTTTCCAGGACCTTAGCTAGAATTTTGTATGATACATTCAACAGAGTTATGGGTCTCCAATTCCTTATTTGGGTTTTGTCACCTTCTTTTGGGAGAAGCTTAATAATACCTTTGTTTATGTCTCTCCCTAGGGAACCAACATCCAAGGCCTCTTTATACACTAAGAATATAAAATCCACAATCCACTCCTTGAAGGCTTTATAAAATTTTGTAGGCAAGCCATCCACTCCAAGAGACTTGTTATTTTGCAAGGATTCAATTGCCCTTTTGATTTCATCCTTAGATACCTCACGGCCTAGTTCCTCCACATCATTTCCATCAAGCTTCTTAGGGATGACACTCTTGATTAACCTCCTTGCACGATCACAGTCTACCCCACCACTTTCAAAGGAGAAGAGGTTCTTGTAGAACCTAAGGAATTGACTTTTGATTGCCTCCTAATCAGGAAGTTTGAAATTAAATTGAATTTAAATTGTTGTTGGCTGCGATGAATGTAAACAATGAACTCAATTTGAATTGACAATTTGTAAAATATGTTTGCCTATGAATGAGGATAGTTAAATCCATAAAATCTTTGAATTCCATTCATAATTTTGATTTTCAATTAAATTGAATAAAATTAGAAGTTATATGCATGTGATCTTTGATGGATTGAATTTAAGTGAATGATCATCATTATTTTACTAGACTTTAAATTGAATATTAATTAACAAATGAAATTGTTAATTTGAGTTGGTGTCAGTTGCGAACTTGTGGAATTTTGAAATTGGTGAGTTTGTGCAAGAGTTTGGTTTGTAAAAGTGAGGGATTTATGTGCACCAGAATATGACACAAACTTTGGACTTAGAAAAAATTACACGATTTAAAAGTTATGAGCATATATAATATATACACATATAAATGCATATGTATGTATGTATATATATTTATAAACACCATGTAACATCTAAGAAATTCAAACACATCAATAATGCAATAAAATAGAACAATAGAAAATAAAGAATGCATTCAATGATAACTCTATCTCATAGTAAATTAGTGTAAAATAGCTAGTAACCTTTCACCGTGAAGACAAGAAAAATAGCAAATGATCAAGAGTGAAATGGACAACCCAAGCTAAATCAACAAATCAAATCAAACATGGATCAAAGTGTTAACATAAGATAAAAAATAGCCCATGAAGGTTTCTAAAGATTATGGCTTCTCAGATTCCCAAGAAAATACTTGGGATACTACATAAACATAAAATGCCAACTGTAAAAGAAATATGGGAAAAAAGATAAAGCAAAGAGTTAACGACAATTGTCAAAAAGGATCATTGATGTACGTACAAATATCAGAAACTCCAAAGGGGGAAAAAGGATTCATGCAATAAATACAAACGGAAAAGAAACAAGAGCAATAATGCCTTCAAACTTCATGAGCAAAATGAACCTTAAAACCAATAATATATCAACCGAATGGATCACCTTAATTACCAAATAATAATAAAGTTAACCCTAATCATTCATTTCAAGACTTTGAAATTCTATATTTAAACCAAAAAATCAAGATCTAATTATTTAATGTCAATATCAAATAATAAACATAATGAAGAATAAGAACAAAGATAGCTTAACTTCTAATAATGTAAAAGGTTAGAATTGATATTTTGATAGTTTCTTAAAACCATCGGGAGCAAACTAAACATCAAATTAGTCGAACCATGTGAGCTTAGTTCTTTCTTAAGCTTCTAGATAGCTTCTCTGAATTTATTAACATGACTCTCTTTACCTTTTACTTCAAATCTAGATGTGGTTCTTTAATGCAAACTTCTTCTGCAAGGAACATGTTTAAAATAATTGAAAACTCTGCATTTTAAGGAACTTGTCTATTTAAGATGTAGTGTCTCAACTTCTATGTCACAAAGATGACAAATAGACACGCTCTTTCTATGGGTGAATAGTTCAATTCATGGCCCACAAGTGTTCAACTATTGTAATAGACCGCTCTTTCCTTGTTATTGTCATCTAGTTGTGCTAAGAGAGCTCCTAATGTAACTTGTGTTGTAGATAGATATAGGATCGTTGCTTTATCTGGAATTAGTGGAATTAATACTGGAGGAGTGAGTAGATACTCTTTGACTTGTTGGAACGCCTGATCACATCTTCCATCCCACTTGAATGTGATGTCCTTGTGTAGCAGATGGGTGAATGGATGGAACTTTTCTGCCAACTATGCAATGAATCTCCTGATGGACTGTAGTTTCCCTTGTAGACTTCTCAGTTATTTAAATGTTTTAGGGGGAGGCATTTCTAATATATCTTTTACCTTTGCAGGATCTACCTCAATGCCTCTTCTTGATACTATGTAACCCAACAGTTTTCCAGAATTTACATTGAAGACGCACTTCTTTGGGTTGAGGCACAAGTTGTATTGTTCTAGCCTATCAAATACCTTTGCTAGGTTGGTCAAATGGTCTTCTCTTTCGATGGATTTTTCTATTATGTCATCCATATAATCCTCCATAGTTGTATGCAGCATATCATGAAATATGGTAGTCATTGCTTGCTGATAGGTTTCCCTTGCATTCTTTAGACCGAATGGCATGAATTTCTAGCAGAAGGTCCCCCATGCACAAGTGAATGTTGTTTTATGTTGGTCCTTGGGGGATATTTGTATCTGATTGTATCTAGAATTTTTCCATCAGTGATAGCATTTCATGCCCTACAGTTAGGTCTACAATCATGTCAATGCTAGGTAGAGGGAAGTCATCCTTCAGGCAAACCTTGTTTAGATCTTAGAAGTTTGTGCAGATTCTTATGCCCCTAGTGGGATTTGATACTGGTACTAGATTAGACACCCATTCAAGAGATTCAATGGGTCTGATGAAGCCCACATCTAATAATTTCTAAAGTTATACTTTTACCAAAAGTGTTATTTGTGGATGCATTTTTCGTATCTTCTGCTTGATGGGTTTAGCTCCAGGAAATACGACTAGGTGATGTATGACTAATGTTGGATCTAGCCTTGGCATGTCTGAATATTTCCATGTGAAGTTGATTTTCCTTTCATTGATAAATTTTGAGAAGTTCACCTTTTCTTCAGGATCAAGTGATACTGCATGATATGTGATTTTGGGTATTTTTGTTGTGCCAACATTGATAGGTTCGACATCTTCAACTAGGGGTGTTGATTTCTCTTAATATTATATGGTGGGGAGATTGAATGTTCCATCTTTGGGTGCCTCAAAGATGATTTCACCTTTAGATGCATCCTTTTCTTTTCTCTTTTTTGGATCCGATAAAGCCACATTGTGGTTTTGTTTAGGGGACCTCTTTTTTATTTTTAAAATTTGTAGTTTATTTTTGTGACTAAAATACACAATCTCCCCTCCAAAATATGCTCCTTGATCTAATTCCATTACAAACCCTACTTTTTGATCTCCTTGGGGTATATTCATTCGAAGTCCCATGAACTCTGCAATAGCCTCATCATTTTATAATGTGTCCAAAACCAGAGTATGATGTTGTTGGTCCCAATCTATCAACTGTGGATGATGCACTTGGATATTTTGTCGTTGGTATCGACAAAGCTTATGGATGTTGTTGCTAGGTTAGGGACATTGGTTTTTTCAAATCCCCATAAGGTATCTAGGTTATATTCACTAGAGTCCCAAGAATCCCATTCATACTCATTGGAATCTGTCTCGATATGGTCGTCATTAGATGTGGTTTCGAATGTAGGTTTAGCAATGATAGTATTTATGTTGAGGTTGTCAAACATGTTTTGGATATACAGATAGTCTTTTAGATGTTCGTAAGTATCTAATGTCTCAACAGTGGTAGAAGTAGCTTCTTCTTCATAGGAGGTGTTTTCAGTATTTGGGGTAACCATGTTAGATGTACCATAACCCAATCTAAGATTCTTTGGGCATCTTTCCATAATAATTGGTTCTCTTCTACCTTGTCCAATGAATCCCATGTTTTTCACTAGTTGATACCCTTTTTGTTTTCATCAATAGGAAGGGGACATAGTGGTTGTTCCTATCCTTCTTCTTTGTAGATCCAAAAAGATAGATCTTCTTCACATACTTCCTCATCTTGCATGTCGTCCCACTTGGTGAAGATGGTGGGTTTGACTATCATCATTACAGTTTGAATATATCAGATCTCTTTCGCTCATCCATATGTTTGCAGTGTGGGGGGAAGCATCCCAATACAAAAAGATTGGTTGAAGTGGTATTTCCCACAGCCCTTAAGTCAAGCACTTGGATCTTGGTATCAGATTTAGGTACCTTAGTTGATGATAGTGTAGTGGAGGACAAAGCTAGTGATGTTGGGTCAATATATGAAAAGGAGTGAAAAGATATATCATTATTGGGTATCTGTTGAATCCTTTTATACTTTTCCTCCAATTTACCACAGTAATGGAAAGGTTCTAGGTCGGCATATATGGTAATTTCCTTATTGTGATAAGGAAATTTTAGGCATTGATGGAATGTAGATGGTATTGCTTTCAAAGCATGAATCCACTGTCGACCCAAGAGAAGGTTGTGTGGAAGCTTGAGATTCAGTACTTGACAAGTAGTTTCTATTATTTTTGTTCCTATTTGAACGGGCAGCCTGATTGTGCCTTCTGAATTTCACTCCATATCATCATGAGCTTTGATGGTGATGCTCTTTCTTTTCTCTATGACATCATCAAAGTATCCCAGTTTTTTGACAAATTTTAAGTACAAATGTTCAAACTTGCACCATTATCTATGAGTACCCTCTTGACTTTATGTTTCATGTGGACACCCAACTCTAAATAAAGAGCTTGGTTATGGAAAGATTTTTGTGGAAGGTCTTTCTCAGAAAAGACTAAATGATGGGTGGACATGATATTACCAACCATGGCTTGAAAATGATCCGCATCAAGGTTGTTTAGGACTGACGTTTCAACTAGTGCTTTCTCCAATATTTCCTTATGTGTTGGCGACAGTTTTAAGAGATCAAGGATGGAGATTAAGGTTGGAGTTTTCTTGATTTGTTCCACAATGCTATAGTCACTTGATAGCTTAGTTGTGGTTTTTACTGGGGGTGGTGATCCTTGGATTGTTACTCTTCCCCTTCGGGTAGTTACGTTACATTCGGGATTGGCGCCTAGTATGGTTACCACATGAATGGTATGATCCTCACAAAGGACATATCCTAGAACTATATCCCCGCCATAAGAGAAGGTGGCCTTATGGTAATCTTGTTCTTTTCCTTTGTTGTTTCCCTTAGAATGGCCAAGGATTGGATTTGTGTAAATCTTTACGTCTTTATTTCTAGGATAATGTTCTATGTCAACCTCTCCCTTTCTGATTAGATCTTGCATGATGTTCTTCAGTCTCATGCAGTTGTTGGTAGTGTGCCCCTTGATTTTGTGAAATTCACATTAGTCATTCTCATTATACCAAGGGGGTTTGAAGTTAGTTCTTCATAGTTTTCTCTATCATTGATTTTGATGAGGTTCTTGTTAACTAGTTTGTGCATAATCACCTCAAGGGATTCTCCCAATGGATTAAATTTCCTTCGCGGTTGGTCATATTGTCTTGGTGGTATCCTTTTGTTATCCTATCCTTGATTTTTTTGTTGGTTGTTGGGTTGATTATTCTAAGGATAACTGAGTTGATTGTTTTGTTGATAATTGGGTTGGTTATTCTATTGATAACCTTGTTGTGATGTTTAAACCTAATTTTGTGGCATATTGGGAGTTTGCACATTGCATACAACCTTAGTTTCAACTACTCTGTCACTTTTTACATTCTTGTTTTTCGCCCATATCTTGGGTTTGTCATTTGAATTAGAAGGTTGATCTTTAGGGTTGTAAAGTTTTATCACTCCCCTTGCAATGAGCGTTCTTTTGATAAGTATCCCCTTTTCAATAGTTTCTTCAAATTTTCTTGGGCATAACACTGTGAGGTTGTAATTGATATCTACATGTACGTTGGAGATAAAGACATCAACAAGTTGTTTCTCTGGAACGGGCTACTTAATTTTTCTTGCTTTATGTCTCCATATTTGTAGGTATGAGGAAAATTATTCACCTTGACTTGTTTTGATTTTATAGAGGTTGGTGATCATAATGTCTTGTTCTATGTTATACGAGAAATGGTTGAAAAAATTATCTGACAATGCATCAAATGTTTTGATACCTGGAAGTAAATGAGAGAACCAGTCTATAGTGGGCCCATTGAAGCTCCGTGGAAAAATTCTCGTCAAGTAGGTGTCATTTCATTGTAGTTCCATGCAAGATACTGAAAACTCACGTACATGCTCAATTGGATCTCCTTTCCCCCTACACTTGTAAAATTTTGATATTTCAAAGCCTTTGGGGAAATGTATCATGGGTATATTTTGATCAAACGGATAAGGGAAAATATTTTGGAGAGCATAGCTCTTCTTCGACTTTCCAATTTGTATATCTGATATCCATTGATTGAGTGTTTGAAGTTGTACATTTATGTCATTTTTTGGTGTGCTTATTTGAGGATGTTGGGTATTGTAGATTTGTTGTCCCATGATGTTTGTTTGGTCATAAATAGGATATTGCATAGTCATGGGATTTTGAGGACCATGTTGTGCATAAGCTATGTTAGTTCCTTGTTGTGTATGAGGTAGGTTAGGTCCTTGTTGTGTACCCTGATATTGACTTTGAGGTGTTCCTTGGTAGTAATTTTGTAGCCCTCCTTGATGTTATTTTTGAGGATTTTGATTTTGGGTTTGTTGAACAAATTGTTGTTGAGTTTGGGGCATACCTTGATAGTTCATTTGTGGTACACCATGTTGATGTGTGTTTTTTTGAAGGTTGCCTTGATGTTGTGTTAACAGTATACCTTGTTGTTGTTGATTGTGTTGAAGGGTACCTTGGTATTGTGTTGATGGTACACCTTGTTCTTGTAAGTGTTGTTGAAGGGTACCTTGATGTTGCATTGACAGTATACATTGTTGTTATGGATTGTGTTGAAGGGTACCTTGGTATTGCATTGATGGTAGACCTTGTTGTTGTGATTTTTGTTGAAGGGTACCTTGATATTGTGTTGATGGTACACCTTGATGTTGTTGATGTTGTGGAAGGTTATCTAGGTAGTTGGTTGATGGTACACCTTGTTGTGGTTGATGTTGTGGAAGGTTACCTAGGTAGTTCATTGATGGTACACCTTGTTGTGGTTGATGTTGTGGAAAGTTACCTAATTAGTTCATCGATGGTACACCTTGTTGTGGTTGATGTTGTGGAATGTTACCTAAGTATTTTTTTTATGGTACACCTTGTTGTGGTTGATTTTGTGATAATTGTCCTTGTTGATTTTGTACGTTGTTAGAAGGGTCAATGTAGGAAGTGTGTTGGGGAATGTGTTTCCCTTGTGATGGGTTACCACCTTGTTGGTCCATTGGAATTTTTCCCATATTTTGCATTGTGTTATATTGTGGCATGTTTTGGGTTGTATTTCCTTGATACTGTTGTTCCACAAATGCTTGTTCAATTTGGGGTGATTACTTAAATGATGGGTTATCCATGGGTTGTGTTTGATCATTGTTTTTTTAAAACAATGGTGGTATGTTGGTATTCATGGTTGGTTTTGGAAGTTGTCTAATTACTGTTTGATCTCCAAGTGGAATAATATTTGGATCTTTTAGCACTGTCCAAGTTGAAGTTAATGGGTAGTTTTACACCGCTTTGTGCTAGTGTGAGGAAATATGAGTTGGCATTTCTTTCAAGAATATTGTCCATAAGCTTTTGCATCTTAGGTTCTTGGGATTATTCTAATAGCTTTTCCTCAGTGATTTCTTCATCACTATCATATTCACATCATTGGGATCTGGAAGTTGATTTTGTCTATCAATCATGTTTTGGTGTCTAAAGCGTACTTCCTCATCACTTGGTGGTTGGTTTGGTGTTGCCTTGAATGAGGGTTCTTTTTGAGGGGTTTTAGGATCACTTGGTTTGTATCCCCATGGGTTGGTTTTCTCATTAGTGATGTTGGTTTTTGGTGCACTTGATCTACTCTTGTTTGCTTCCACCTTTTATTTGTGTTGAAATCTTGTGGTTGTCATAAATAATTCCAAGACGTTGGGATATTTTTTGTGATCACTTTAAGTATGGAATGGAATGATGCTTTGTTTTTTGGTATTTTCTATTTAAATAAGTGTTTTGGTAAGCTAGGATTATCTACTGCCACATAGAAGGTGGTAATATTGGTCTTCCAGCTATAAGATCAGCTTCTTGTTCTTTGTCTAGAATATTAGCCACATTTCTCCACTGAGTTGGTGTTTCCTTTTTCTCAGATACGAAGCTTCTCAAACTACTAACAATTTCCAATTGTTCACCTTCAACTCGTATGAAATTTGGTTGTATGATAGGTGCAGTAAGATCTAGTTGTTGAACAGGAGCAGTAGGACACCAAATGGTCATGAAGTGTAAGCTTTTTCTTGGTGTTTGATCTTTTTTCTATTTTAAAGAATGATGAATGAATGATGATGTAAAAGAAAACCTTTTGGACAAAGGTGTTGATGTTTTTCTATGGTTTTTGTGATACTCAAGACCCTAAAGTATGAGTGATGTTTGGTGGATGTTTTGGAGATGATGTTAATTTTGGGATTTAAAGTGTAGAAAACTTGGACTGATGTTTTACTTTGGTTTTCTAGAGGATATGTTTGAAGATCTACTTGAACTAGCCTTGAGGTGCAAGAAAATGTTGATATCTTAGAAATCAAGATCAAAGGAATAATCCAAGTTTTTTTATTATTTTAAATTCTAAAACTAGGTTGATGTGTTTGATTTTTTTGCAAATAGATATGGACTGATGCAAATGTGATGTGTTTTTGGACGTCTGACTATTTTTTTCTCAAAAGATGGAAGATTAACCAACTTCACATCAGTCTCTAATTTGCACTAGAAAATAGGGTAATAACAACAATCTTTGGAGTAGTAGCGATTGAAATTTAAGACAAATGCGGTCAAATTTAGAGCAATTCTGATCTCTATTTCCATTTGTGAATGGTAACAAAGAAAACATAGCGGTAATCCTAACAGAAGAGGTCATTTTTTTGTCAATAGCAGATGAATCTCAACAACAACTATAGTAGGTTTATCAAAAGCAGTCTCTGTTGTAATTTTTCTGACTAGTGAAACAATGAAGGAAATAGCGGTAGTTATGTCAAAAGCGTCAATATTTAGGTCAACTATAGCAGAAAAATAGGTCAACTACGATAATGTTTAGATCAATAGCGGAGATATTTAGGTCAACTGTACATACCTATTTTTGGAAAAAATAGTTAAAAAGTCAAAAGCAGCCCAAAAAAGTGTAGTAGTAGTTGGAAAAAGTGCAACCAAGGTGGAAATGAGGAAAGGACTACCTGAAAATCCTATAGCTTTCATGCAAAAAATTTTAAACTGCACTTTAGAAAAAGACATCCACGTTCTGGAACCTGCAACTACTCAAAATGAACTCACGAAAATGTTAATGTCAAGGACCGAGGTCCCACCAGGTGTGCCAAATATCGTTAGGGGGAACGAAGCATATAGAAAATGAATGAACTAATCTAATTCAAATAAGATTAGAAATCCCTAAATATCTCTAAATAATTCTAATCTTTGTTTAACACTAAAATTCTATAGCTTAAGCAAGTTTCTTTCCACAAAAGCTCAAAGTTTGT